>CM050522.1:84428882-84658882 GCA_027563665.1 Antrozous pallidus
GGAAAGTGCCGCGGAGGAAGGTGTGGCCGGTGGCCGGGCGTGAGTGCCAGCAGCCAGTGCCCCCTCCTCGCCCTTCCCGGAGCCCTGGGCACCACCCCCTCCTCAGGCAGAGGGCACCCCCTGGCTGCAGCGCCCGCTCCTCATTGGCTCTGCCCCCTCAGCACCTCGCTACTGCCCACAGCTGCCCACGGCTGCCCACTGCTGCCCACCACTGTCCACCGCTGCCCACCACTGCCCACAGCTGCCCACCGCTGCCCACCACTGTCCACCGCTGCCCACCGCTGCCCACGGCTGCCCACCACTGTCCACTACTGTCCACCGCTATCCACCACTGCCCACAGTTGCCCACGGCTGCCCACGGCTGCCCACCACTGTCCACCGCTGCCCACCACTGCCCACCGCTGCCCACCACTTCCCACCACTGTCCACAGCTACCCACACCTGGAGCCCTGTGCGTGTCCCACCAGGAGGCTGAGCTGGGCGCTGTGGCCATGTGACCCCGGGGGCTGCCCACAGGCGGGTCCCAGAGCACCGCCCACCCCTGGTCATCAGGGCCACTGAAGCCAGCGCTGTGCCAGCTGATTGGCCCCTGAGGCTCCCCAAGAGGCCCTGCTCCCCAACAGGAGGGCGGAACCGGGCCACATGGTCTGGCCTCTGGGCCCCAGTGGTCACGCAGAGCCCGGCTCCCGTGGTCGCTCAGAGGCCGGGGGCAGTTACCTCGGGTGCTGCGCCAGGCCCTGACCAGGGGCTCCCCACCCCTCGGCTCACTCACCATCCCGGTCCTGGGTCCCACAGCCGGTGCTCACCCGCCTTCCCTCCCGCCACCCCCAAATCTCTGTGGGCTCCAAAGTGGGTGCTTCAGGCCCCTCCCTGGCAGAGCCCACAGACCAGGGTAGGGGTCGGGGAGAGGGGTCTGGGGGCCGGGCGACAGCACAGCCCGAGTGGCCAGGAGGCCGATGGGCACAGCAGAGCAGGGGGGAGCGCGGAGGAGGCAGGACCCCCCACAGGGCAAGTGTGACCCACACTGAGGGCCGTGGGGGGGCACAGGGGTCACACAGGGTGAGGGGGCAGCAGGCGCTGCCAGAAGAGGACCAGCCTGCATGCTGGGGTCACGCTGGCACTCAGGGAGACCCCCCGATTCAGGCTCTGGACAGATGTCTCATGGAGCCGGTGTGGCTCAGGGGATGGGCGTTGACCTATGAACCAGGAGGTCAGGGTTCGACTCCAGGTCGGGGCACAGGCCCGGGCTGCGGGTTCGATCCCAGTGGGGGATGTGCAGGAGGCAGCCGGTCCATCATTCTCTCTCCTCATGGATGTTTCTCTCCCTCTCCCTCTCCCTTCCTCTCTGACACCAATAACAATATATTTTAAAAAAGAAATGAGCCCTGACCCGTGTGGCTCAGTAGATGGAGCACTGGCCTGGGGACTGAAGGGTCCCGGGTTCGATTCCGGTCGGGGGCATGCACCTTGGTTGCAGGCACATCCCCAGTGGGGGGTGTGCAGGAGGCAGCTGATCGATGTTTCTCTCTCATCGATGTTTCTAACTCCCTATCCCTCTCCCTCTCTGTGAAAAACCAATAAAATATATTAAAAAAATAAAAATAAGTAGCCGAAACCGGTTTGGCTCAGTGGATAGAGCGTCGGCCTTCGGACTGAAAGGTCCCGGGTTCGATTCCGGTCAAGGGCATGTACCTTGGCTGTGGGCACATCCCCAGTGGGGGGTGTGCAGGAGGCAGCTGATGGATGTTTCTCTCTCATCGATGTTTCTAACTCCCTATCCCTCTCCCTTCCTCTCGGTAAAAAACCAATAAAATATATTTAAAAAAATAAAAATAAGTAACAATAAAAAGGAAACGGAAGATGCCTCCTGTGGACAGGCCCTGACACCCAACCCCGAGCACGCCCAAGCTGGAGGGCTGGAGGGGGGACACGGCCCGTGGGGGGCACACGGCCTGCCCCCTCCCTCGAGTCCGCCTCTGAGGACCCTCCCGCCACTCCCACAGGAGGAAGCCCCCTGCCTCTGTACCCCGTCACCCCGCTGCTCCCTCTGCCGGGGAGGAAGGCAGGCCCCGGCGGGGCACCTGTGCTGGGAGCAGGACATGGGGTGCCAGGCTCCCTGCCCCCCTCATTCCCGCCCCCCCCCCCCCCCCCGCCTGGAGCAGAGGGGTCGGCGAGGCCTCAGACGGGGCAGGTCCCGGGGTCAGCAGCACCTAGGCCCCCCCAGCCCCGTGGCTTCTCTCCGCTCCGGCCTCCTGGTCCTGGGAAGCTCGGAGTCCCGACATGCCCGGGCAGAGCAGCCATCTCCCCCCACGGGCGCCCGGTCCCCTCCTGGGGCCTCATGCGAACCCGGTCCCGGGACAGACACTGCGGCCCCGGCCCTGGGGTAGGCAGGACAGTCACAGGCCCAGCCGGGGGCTCTGTCACCAGGAGGGGGCAGCGGATAGACTCCCAGAGGTGCCTGAGGAGGGCTGGGGGCAGATGTCCCCTTGGCAGGTGGGAAACTGAGCTGTGAGGACGGGGGGTAGGGGGTGGGGGGGTCTTGCTCAGGCCCCTGCCCAGCCCCTTGGGGCCCCCCCGCAGTGTGGCTGTCGCCCCCTGAGGGCCTGAGGGCTGGAGCCATGGGGCCCAGTCCCTGCCCCTCCCCTCGCCCCCAGGAGAAGAGCCACATGAATCGGGGTGCAGGGCAGGTCCGGGCCTGAGCCCGAGACTCAGGTGTCTGCCATGCACTCAGCGGTGTCGCAAGAGCGGGCAGGAAGCTGGCCACGGGCGCTGGGAGGGTCCGGGCCCTGGAGGCCCTGTGTGTGGGAACCCAGAAAGCCCCCCCCCCCCCCCCCCCCCGCGGCAGGCCACCCCTCTGCTCCCACGAAGCTGACACCAGGCCCTGGGGCTCCGATGGGCGTGGAACGGGCGTCTCCTCTCCCTTCCCCTCCCCTCCTCTCCTCCTCCCCTCCTCTTCCTCCCTCCCGCCCCCCTCCCCATAACACACACGTCACACGGTGGGCCTGGCACAAAGGCTGCCCTGTGGGCAGAGCCGGGCAGCTCTGGGAACCCAGTGCGGGGTCAGCACCCAGGGGGGCACCCCTCCACCCTGAGCCTCCCTCCCTGGTGGAGAGAGGCCAGCAGGCCTGCAGCTGGGGCGGCACAGCCGGGGAGACGGCGCAGGAGGAGGCAGGAGGCCGGCCTGTGCCCCTCTCGGCCTCAGTCGAACCCTCTGGGGCTCAGTCGAACCCTCTCAGCCTCAGTCGAACCATCTCGGCCTCAGTCGAACCCTCTGGGGCTCAGTCGAACCCTCTCAGCCTCAGTCGAACCATCTCGGCCTCAGTCGAACCCTCTGGGGCTCAGTCGAACCCTCTCGGGCTCAGTCGTACCATCTCGGCCTCAGTCGAACCCTCTGGGGCTCAGTCGAACCCTCTCAGCCTCAGTCGAACCATCTCGGCCTCAGTCGAACCCTCTGGGGCTCAGTCGAACCCTCTCGGCCTCAGTCGAACCCTCTGGCCTCAGTCGAACCCTCTGGCCTCAGTCGAACCCTCTGGGGCTCAGTCGAACCCTCTCGGCCTCAGTCGAACCCTCTGGGGCTCAGTCGAACCCTCTGGCCTCAGTCGAACCCTCTGGGGCTCAGTCGAACCCTCTGGCCTCAGTCGAACCCTCTGGCCTCAGTCGAACCCTCTGGGGCTCAGTCGAACCCTCTGGCCTCAGTCGAACCCTCTGGGGCTCAGTCGAACCCTCTCGGCCTCAGTCGAACCCTCTGGGGCTCAGTCGAACCCTCTGGGGCTCAGTCGAACCCTCTGGGCCTCAGTCGAACCCTGTGGGGCTCAGTCGAACCCTCTGGCCTCAGTCGAACCCTCTGGGGCTCAGTCGAACCCTCTGGGGCTCAGTCGAACCCTGTGGGGCTCAGTCGAACCCTCTCGGGCTCAGTCGAACCCTCTGGCCTCAGTCGAACCCTCTGGGCCTCAGTTTCCTCCTTTCTCCAAGGGATGCTCAAGCTCCACCCACAGCTCGCGTCCTGGGCCAGGCCTCCCGGCCTCCCGGGCACCCCCAGCCCTGCGCTGCGGCCTGGCCCAGCCTCCGCCCTGCTGGGAGCCGGCCCTGCGGCCCGGTTCCCAGCCTCTATCTCTCACTGGGCACTTATCGGGGACAGGCGAGGCCGCCCCAGATAGCGGGCACGGGAAGAAGCGGGAACGCCCGGGCACCCGCCCCCGTGCCCGGCCCTGGCCCGGTGAGCTCAGCCGGAGGCACCCGATAACGGGCCGGGGCGGCTCTGGGCTCTGTATCCAGCGCCCCGTCAGGGAGCCGAGATAAGCCGGCCCCTAGCTCCTCCCAACCCAGACTCGGCCCACCCTCCCTCCCCCCACACCGGGGGCTGTCCTCCGGGGGACGGTCACTCCTGGGGGCAAGGGGACATGTTGACGCTCCCGTCTGCCCACGGTGCAGCCGGAGCTGCGGGGGCCACCGGCCCAGCACCCCCGCCCCCTCCCCCTCGGGGCTGACGGGGCAGCGCCGGGCTGAGTCCTCACCCGGGCCATCTAGGCAGGGCGTCCCCAGCCCCGGGGCGCAGTGACCACGTGGCTCCTGCCCAGTGTGGTCAGCCAGAGCCGGGCCTGACCCCTCCCGCCTCTCCAGCAGGACCCCGGGGCGGGCCTTGGCCGAGGGGTGCGCCCTGGACTCCTCAGAGGCTCCATCCCCTGCGGTGGGTCCCCCACCCCGAGTACCGAGGACGGAGGGTCTTGATCTTGTGCGGTGGCGGGGGGGCAGTGGGGGGCGGCTGGGACCCCAGGGGGGGCTCTAGGACCAGAGCCGGGCCTCCTGCTCCGCCTCAAGGGGCCGGTTTGGGGGATTTGGGGACACAGGCAACGGCTGGGGCTGGGCTTGGTGAGGCGCCTCTGGGAGGACAGACGGCGGGACGGGAGGGAGGGCAGGTGCGGGTCTCACCCCAGGCCCAGGGGCTGGGGTCCCGCAGCCGGTCCGGGCCCAGTCGAACCCTCCCCCCCCCCCCCCCCGTGTTGGCGGGCTGCCTCCCGGTGACCCCGCGGCCGCCTGTGCCTGTTGCGTGCGGCCCTCCTTCCGGCCCCACGGCCATTGCACAAGCCGGTGGGGTCCCCGGCAGGGAGGGCCGATTGCACCACGCAGCTCCCGCCGCTTCCTCTTTGCTCTGCGGCAGCCTCGGTGGGGGGGAGCGGGCCCGGCTGGCCCTGGGCCCAGTCAGGATGCAGACCTCTTGCCACCCCATCCCTCGGCCGGTGCCTGGGCTGCACCCTGGCTCTGTGAGGGGGGCCTGGGCGGGGGGGACCCACAGCCTGAGTCTGCCCTGAGCCGGCCCCCGGGCTGCGGGCTCCCCCGTGAACATGGGGCCACAGACACTCAGAACAGAAGGCCCAGAGAGGCGCCTGGCCTCTGGCATGCCTCCTCCAGGAAGTCCTCCTGGACTGCTCTACCTGGAAAGAGCTTAGCTTCCGGAGGCAACCCCTCCACTCCCTCGGGGGCTGCTTGGGCACAGCGGGTATGTCCCGCTCTTCCCCGACCCCCCTACGCCGACGCCGCATACAGCAGGCGCTCCCTAAGTGCTTACTGGCTGCCTCGGTTTCTTCACCCGTCAGGGGTGCCGCTTCCCCTCGAGGAGGAGGGCTCAGGCGATGACAGGGCCTGTCTGGGAGGGTCACCAAGCAGGGGGACCGGGGCGAGGGGCCGGGGGGAGGCTCTGTCCCAGGAACCAGGCCTCACAGGCCGCACGTGGTCTCGGACCCCTCAGGGTGGGCGAAGCGAGACGGGGACCGGGACCTGCAGCCGCACCCATGGCCCTCGGGGGCGGGGGGGTCGGCCGGTGGCACCTGCTCAGGGCAGAGCCCCAGCAGGTGCAGGGGGTGGGAAGGAGGAAGGAAAGACGGGGCAGCCTCACCTGGGGGTCCCCCTTTGCTGGCCGCAGCCCACGCCCCACGCCCCCCGCCCCAGGACCAGAGCCGCCGGGTGCACCTCACAGAGCTGCCTTTATTTGTTTTTTCCATTTCACAGCGGGTCTCCCCGCTCCTGCTCAGCGATCAATCTGACTCACATCAGCTTTTCCTTGAGAAGAAGGAACAGACCCTCGCCCAAGCAGACCCCCCCCCCCAATAGGCCTCCTCGAGGTCTCCCCGCCGGCAGCACCAGCCCCTGACCTCCCCCCCCCCCCGGCCCCGCCAGGGGAGCCCAGCGGAGCCCCGGCCCCTGCAGCGGCTCCCGGGCTTGGGCTGCGGGCCAGGCAAGCGGGCGCGGCTCCCGTAATAGCATGGCTTCGGGCTGAGCCGCCCGCTCCCTCCTCTCCCAGCTCCCTCCTCGGTTTCGGCTGACGGGGAGTTTATTGCCCCGAAACGGGCATCCCCAGCTCAGCCCGCCCCCTGCACCTGTCCCGCTCCCGCCTGGCTCTGGCCGCCCCGCACTCACCAAGGGCCCGGCGTGTTGGGACAGGGGCCCGGGAGCAGCTGCGTGCCAGGCCCGGCTCTGAGCCCAGCAGCCTCAGACCCCCACCCCCCAACCCCCCCGCACCTGCTGCTGCTCCCACAGGGGCGCCTCTGCCATCCGGGTCCCTCACTTTGCAGCCACTCGAGCGGCTGCCGTCGTCCCCGTGTGCAGGCCAGGCTCTCGGACCAGAGCGCCTGGGAGACTCACCCCAAGTCCCCCTGCCAGGCAGGCTGCCCCTCGGTGTCCTCACCCACCCACCGCCTCCGCCAGGCCTGGGGACGCACCCCGAAGCCTCACCCTCCACCAGGCCCAGCCCCCCGCACATGGCCCATCGCTGAGCTCCGGCTGCTTCCCCCGCAGGCGCATGGCAGGGCCCAGCCGGGGGGTGGGAGGGAGCTCAGCCGGCCAGGCTCCCGGCAGCTGCCTCTCCTAGCGCCCCCACCCAGCACCCTGTCAGCCCCCAACAGCTTCTGTCCCCGCCTTCGACCCACGGAGCCCCTGCCTAGCACCTTCAACCCCGTCCCTCCCTGCCAACTCTTGCTCCCCGACAAGAAGGCGCCTCTCTGCCCAGGTGCCCCCCGCCTCTCCAGCTCCTTCCGCACCCGCGGCCGCCCTGGCCGAGGACCCTGTTTCAGGAGACCCCTCAGACCCCCCGCAGCGGCTCACGTGTCCACTCTGCACTGTGCTGCCCTCCTGAGCTCAGTCACACGCGCCACCATAGACTCCCCGCGCCCAGACCCCCCAGAGCCCATTGGACCCCAAGGCCGAGCCCCGCCTCCCCCAACTTCTCCCCCACTTTCTCCCTGAGAGTGTCCCCATGCCACCCCTTTGGCCACCTCCTAAAGGCACCAATGGGGACAGGCCTGACCAGGGGTCTGGGCAGGAGGGAGTCCAGGCTACTCAGGGAGGCGGCCCAGGCCCCCGGGAACCCCCACATCCCAGGCAGCCCCCTCAGGCCAATGCAGCCCCCTGTTTGGACAGCTGGCCACTGGGGCTGGAGGGCTGGGGGGCTGGGGCTGGATCTTGGGGTTGGGGGCTGGGGCTGGGGCTGGAGCTGGGGGCTGGGGCTGGGGCTGAGCCTGGGAGCTGGGGACTAGGGCTGGGGCTGGGGCTGGGAGCTGGGGGCTGGAGCTGGGGGGTTGAGGGCTGGAGCTGAGCTGGAGTTGGGGCTGGGGGGCTGGGGCTGGGGGACTGGGACTGGGACTGGGGCTGGGGCTGGGGCTGGGACTGGGACTGGGGCTGGGGCTGGGGCTGGGGCTGGGGCTGGGGCTGGGGCTGGGGGACTGGGACTGGGACTGGGGCTGGGACTGGGGCTGGGGCTGGGGCTGGGGGACTGGGACTGGGGCTGGGACTGGGGCTGGGGCTGGGGGACTGGGACTGGGGCTGGGACTGGGGCTGGGGCTGGGGCTGGGGCTGGGGCTGGGGCTGGGGGACTGGGACTGGGACTGGGACTGGGGCTGGGGCTGGGGCTGGGGCTGGGGGACTGGGACTGGGGCTGGGGCTGGGGCTGGGGGACTGGGGCTGGGACTGGGGCTGGGGCTGGGGCTGGGGGACTGGGACTGGCACTGGGGCTGGGACTGGGGCTGGGGCTGGGGCTGGGGGACTGGGACTAGGACTGGGGCTGGGACTGGGGCTGGGGCTGGGGGACTGGGACTGGGGCTGGGGGACTGGGGCTGGGACTGGGGCTGGGGCTGGGGCTGGGGGACTGTGACTGGCACTGGGGCTGGGACTGGGGCTGGGGCTGGGGGACTGGGACTGGGGCTGGGACTGGGGCTGGGGCTGGGGCTGGGCCTGGGTTGTTGGGACGGGGACTGGGGCTGGGGCTGGGGCTGTGGGGCTGGGGCTGGGGCTGGGCTGGGGGTTGGGGCTGGGCTCGGGGCTAGGGCTGTGGGGCTGGGGCTGGGCTGGGGGACTGGGACTGGGACTGGGGCTGGGCCTGGGTTGGTGGGACGGGGACTGGGACTGGGACTGGGGCTGGGACTGGGACTGGGGCTGGGGCTGGGGGACTGGGACTGGGACTGGGGCTGGGACTGGGACTGGGACTGGGACTGGGGCTGGGACTGGGACTGGGGCTGTGGGGCTGGGGCTGGGGCCGGCCGGCTGGGTCACTGTGACACTTTCTGAAGGCGAACATGGAGGCGCCTGAGCAGGGCAACCTCATCCGTCAGGAAGGAGCTCAGCTTGAGGGGGGCCTGCGGGGGCGGGGGCGGGGGCAGGGCCATGGTGGGGGCGGGGGCGGGGAGGCAGCTCTGGAGTTTGCTGCCACTGGGATCCGCAGGCCTCGCTCCCCTGGGCTCCGGGAGGATGGGGGGGGCGGTGTTCCCGTGACCAGAGGAAGTGAAGCCCCCAGCACCCCCTGCGCCCCCCGTGGTGGGAGAGCGGGCGGACACATGGGGACAGATGTGACGGAGAGGCCGCAGCCCCGGGCAGGGGGCTGAGTGGAGGAGGGGCTCCCCGGCGGGTCCGGAAGGCAGCGGGGTGGGGTGCTCAGGGCAGCAGGAAGACACGGAGGACCCCATGCCCCGCCGGGACCCAGGGCACGAGTGTTCACGGGGGTGGGGGGGAGCCTGGTGTGCCTCGTGTCTCCTGAGCACCCCAGGCCCCCACGGCGATGTCTGCTGGGGCTTTCCGGGCCCAGGGGGCCAGAGGGCCCAGGCTCACCATCGCCGGGAGGGGCGGGAGCACGGGACCCTCCCCACTGCGCGGTGAGTCTGCCCGCCCCCCGCGGCCTCACGCAGTGTGACTGCCGCCAGGTGAGACCGCCTGTGGGCCCGTCTGGGGCGGGACGGGACACCAGCCCCCGACTCGGCCAGCCTGGGCCCCTGACGAGGCGCTGCCTGGAGGTGCCAGGCCAGCGCACCACGTCCCCACCCCACCCCGTGGTCTGAACAAGTGGTGGGGGTCCCCTCCCCAGGAGCAGGAGCGGTCCCCCTGTTGGAGCTGAACTGAGAAGCCAGCCCTGGAGGAGGGGGGTCCTGTGGGGCTGGGCAGGGTGAGCCCTCGGAGGAGGAGGAGGAGGAGGAGGAGGAGAGGAGGAGCAGGAGGAAGAGGGGGAGGGGGAGGAGGAGGAGGAGGAGAGGAGGAGGAAGATGAGGAGGAGGAGGAGGAGGAGGAGGGAAGGAGGAGGAAAGGGAGGAGAAGGAAGAGAAGGAAGAGGGGGAGGAGGAAGAGGAGGAGGAGGCGAGGAGGAGGAGGGAAGGAGGAGGAAAGGGAGGAGAAGGAGGAGGCAGAGTAGGAGGGGGAGGGGGAGGGGGAGGAGGAGGAGGAGGAGAGGAGGAGGAAGATGGGGAGGAGGAAGAGGAGGAGGAGGAGGAGGAAGAGGAGGAGGAGGAGGAAGAAGAAGAGAAGGAGGAGGAGGAGGAAGAGGAGGAGGAGGCGAGGAGGAGGAGGGAAGGAGGAGGAAAGGGAGGAGAAGGAGGAGGCAGAGTAGGAGGAAGAGGGGGAGGGGGAGGAGGAGGAGGAGGAGAGGAGGAGGAAGATGAGGAGGAGGAGGAGGAGGGAAGGAGGAGGAAAGGGAGGAGCAGGAAGAGGAGGAGAAGCGGCAGGAGGAAGAGGAGGAGGAGGCGAGGAGGAGGAGGGAAGGAGGAGGAAAGGGAGGAGAAGGAAGAGGGGAGGAGGAAAAGGAGGAGGAGGAGGAGGAGGAGGGTGGGTAGCTGGGATCCGAGAGTGGAGGGGTGGTCTGTGCTGGACACAGTCCTGGTGGAGAGTTAAAGAAGACAGACAAGAGAATGCAGCTGGGGCTAGGTGGGACTCTGCTCTCTGATGGAGAGAGTGCCACGGCCTGCAAGCCGAGCTTTCATTTTACAGCCAGGTTCCACCAGGCAAAGCAAGGGCGTGGTCAAGATGTTTGCAAACTGCGGCTCTCGAGTCACACGCGGCTCTCGGGCCCCTTGACTGTGGCTCTTCCACAAAATACCACGGCCTGGGCAAGTCCAAAGACATTTCGATTGTTGTCCTGTTGGTACTTGGCTCTGTGGACTGATGGGTTTTCCAACCACTGTCAATCTCTCTGGTTTCGAATCTGCTCCATTCCGTGCACCCGAACTCCATCAAGTTTGTTTTGGCAGCACTGGCCGCACCTCCCGAAGCTTACCTCACTCAGCCACAGGGGACCACGGGTTCGGAAACGTGAGGTCAGGCTGACAGCCACCACCTTTGGCTGTGATTGTGCTGGGAGGGCCACGCCCGCCAAGCTGGGACCTGCCTGTGCCTTTTCCCGCGAGAGGACCTGACCTCTCATCGGTCCAGGCGTGACCCCGTCCGGAAGCTGCGGGAATGGGATTGCCCGTGTGGACCCCGCCTCCGGATGGCTGTGTGGCCTTGGGCCGCCGGCTTCCCCTCTCTGGTCCCTGCGGCTCTTGTGTCCGAAGCTGCCGCTGAGGGCCGGCCAGCAGGGTTGGGGGACTGCAGCTCCTCCCAGCCTCCTCCTGGCTTTTCCTGGGAAACACCTAGGCCCGGGGGCACTTGGGGAGCCCCTGCCACGCCCCCATGGCCACCAAGACGTGGGAGCCGGTGTGGCACAGCCTGGCCCCTCCCGCTGAGTCCCCCAAAACCCCTCCTCCCCAGGCTCCTGCACCCCCAAAGTGCAGCCAGGAGGGGGGTGCTATGGTGCTGGCTGCTGACCGCCGCCCCTGCCCACCATGCCAGGCCCGGGAGCGGGGGCGGGGGGGGGGGTCCGGAGGCGCTCGGTCGGCCCTGAGGTGTGTGTGGACGGCCTCCCGCTCCGTGGGCCACTCCGTGGTCAGCTGCAGGGCCTGGACAGGAGGCGGCTACTTCCTGGGCTGGCGGTGACTCACAGCCAGTTTCTGGGAAAGTCACCCAGCCCCCCACAGATCCGGATGGCGTGGAGCGCACGGGGGACCAGCTGTGGGAAGTGTGGGTGTGATCAGAGGCTGGGGCTGGGGCGGAGGACGGGGGTCGGGGAGGGACGAGATGCCCCCCACCCTCTTGGGCCCCTGGCTGCCCGGACCTTCCCCGGTGCACCGGCCCCTCCCGGCCTGGCCCGGCGGGAATGTGTCACCGTGGGGCCTGCCGGAGCCCCTCTCCAGCCCCCCCCCTCCCAGGACAAGAACATCTCCCATGGGGGGAGGGCAGGCCCTGCACTGGGCCTCACCTGCCCTGACAGCCCCCGCCCCCCCCCCCCCCCCCCGTGATTCAGAACGGAGAACGGGGCACGGAGAGCGGCAGGCGGGGCGGGCGGCGGGGTGTCAGGAGGAAACAGCTCCTGATCGGGGCGGACGGGGTCTGCCCGGCCAGCGGCCAAGCGCCGTTTGCTCAGCCCATCTCCGGAAAAACATCCTCCCCGAGGAATCTGGGGGGCGGGGCGGCGGGGGCCCTGGCCAGGCCCGGAGCAGGGCCCCGGCTCCTGAACAAACACCGAGTGACCCCGGCAAAGGGAGCCAGGCCCCGCAGCCCCTCCCCGGCCCATCGCCCCCCCACCCCGCAGCCGCCCTGCAGGGAGCGCGGCTGGAGGAAGGACAGCAGCCTGCGGGGCGGGCGGGAGCAGGCCCTTTGCTCTCTCCTGCAGCTCGCAGTGCCGACTCCCAAACCCCCGTGCTCCCCGCCCCCCGACGCTGCTGGGGGCCGGGTTTGGTGTGTCCCCAGTTCGGACGGCCAGCGCCCACCAGCCAGACCAGACCCGTCTCCCCGGCAGCTTCGGCCCGGCCCCGGGAAGCCTCTGCCCCGGGGTGTCCGGGCCCAGCTGCCCCGGATGTTGGTGTGATGGCACCTCCATGACGTCACCCTCTGTGGCGGCTCCTTCACTCCCCGCAGCCCCGGCCCAGCCACGCCTTTCCCGCTCAGGAACAGCCACACGCGTGGCCACCGGCGTGTTCCCCGCCATCTGTCCGCGGGAGCTCGGGCTGCCCGCCTCTGGCCGCCGTGAGCAACGCTGCCCTGCACGCGTGTGCGGGTGCGTGTGCGGGCTGCGGATGCGTGTTTTCACCTCTCCTTCCCGGCAGGGCTCAGGTGGTGGCTCCGTGTGTAATTGGGGGGCACTGTCCCCTGCCTCCCAGGCCCTGCCGGTCCCACACTCGCCCAGCGGGTGGAGGGCCTGATCCCCCCGCTCACCCCAGCGCGGCCTGGACCACCTCTGTGCCTCCTCCTGCCTTTGGGGGGGAGGTGGGAGGCGGCTGCTCGGGGTGGGGGGCACGTGTGAGAGTGGGCGCTGAGCACATCCCTGTGCTGGCGTGGATGCCACCCTTCTGAGGAGGGGTCCCACCAAGACCCTACTCACCGGGCCTGCTGGGCTGGGGCAGCCTCCCTGGTGGGGGTGGGGGCCACTGGCTTTGGGGTGCAGGCCGCCTGGTCTGCCTCTTCATGGTCAGCCACGTGAGTGTGCAAGGAGCCTGGTCCCTCCCTTCGTGACCGCTGCACCTGCTGGGGCTCCAGTCGGCCATCGGGCCTGCGGCAGAGAGCCCGGGACCACCGTGCGGGCGTGAGGTTCTGGAGGGTTCTGGGCCCCACCCCACCCCCGAGCTCCTCGGGCCACCCAGCCGTAGTCCTCAGCCACCTGAGCTCCCCGCATCGGGCTCCCACAGAGGCACATGGCGCCAGTCCCTGCTCCCCACGCTGCTTCCTATTGGCCAGACCGTCCTGTCCCCCGCCCGCCCCCGTCACGCCCCGGCCCGGCCCCGGGGGCTGGATCGGTGCTGGGCAGTGTGACCCCGAGTCCACGTTTGGTCCCGGGGGGTGCCGGCAGTGGGCATTCGGGGCATCACCCACAGAGGGAGCCGACAGGGCCGGTGGCGGGCGGGGCAAGGCAGGCCGGCGGGTGGGGCCCCTGCCAGCGTGCAGGGGATTCCCCAGGAATGCCACGGGGGCAGCTGCAGGGCTGCTGGCGCTGCGGGGGCGGCTCCGGCCCCCTGGCCCTCGGCTGCCTGCTGGTGCCCTCCGGCCTGACCCTGCCCCCTACTACGAGGGGGCTGGAGTGGGCTCAGTCCAAGGCGAAGAGAACCCTCACCGTCCACAGGACCCCTCCTCCAAGCATGGGTACCCGGGCCTGCCCAGTCCTGGGCTCTCTCTCGGCCCCTGGGAGCCGCCACTGCAGCCCCGGGGCGCCTGGGCCAGTGAGTCCGGGCCCCGGAGGAACTGTGGGTGTGAAGATGGGACAGGGAGCCCCCCCTCCGCCCCATTTGCTGAGGCTGCTGCTCAGCTGTTGGCAGGAGAGCCTGGCCCAGCTGGCATCTGTCCCGGACCAACGAGCCCCCTGGCACCTGTCCTCCCGGGGAGTCCTGCCTGTGCCCGAGTCAGACAGACAGACAGACAGACAGACAGACGTTGGGAGAGAGCGATGCACAGACACTTCCAGACAGGGCCGAGCGATCCAGAGGCCCAGCTAAGGGGTGGGGGGGAGCCCCGAGAAAGAGGGGGAGCCTGCAGGCAGCAGGCTCTGGAGGGTGGGGTGAGCAGAGGGACAGGTGACTCGGGAGCTGGGGGTGCCCGCACCAGCCCGGCTGGGCACAGGCCGGGACAAAGACCCTTTGAAATCCAGATCAATGCCGTTTTATGTGCGCAGGAGGCAGCTGCAGGCTCGCTGTGCGTGGGGCGGGACAGGTGAGGCCGGAGCTGCCTCAGTGGGCCCACTTCAAAGCCCAAACCCGGAGCCGCCCACGCCCACCCACCCTGCCCCCCTCTCTCCCTCCCTGGGGGCGGCGGGCAGCCGGAG
Source organism: Antrozous pallidus (assembly GCA_027563665.1). Taxonomy (NCBI): domain Eukaryota; kingdom Metazoa; phylum Chordata; class Mammalia; order Chiroptera; family Vespertilionidae; genus Antrozous; species Antrozous pallidus. The sequence continues at coordinate 84,442,981 of CM050522.1, forward strand.
GGCAGAGGCTGCTTGTCTTCGATGAGCCAGCCGGGCCCATGTGCCTCCTGGGCAGCCCCGGCCGGGCGTCGGGCCCCCAGGCTGCAGGCGGGGGGGAGGGGGGAAGGGGGGGACGGAGAGCCGTGGACGGGGAGTTTGGATCGCTCTGAGGGGTCGAAGCTGGTTGCTGGGATGTGGGTGGTTGGAGCAGCCCCACCTGTCAGTCCTGATAGATTCACTGATTGGCTTTTACTGGGGTCTCCCGCCTGGGGGAGACGGGTGTATCTTATGATCTTAATCTTCATAAAAGGGACGGTAAAGCCAGAGCGGGCAGTTCTCCCACTAGAGTTGGGCTACCGCCTGGTCCCCGTTTCCAAATTAATGTTTTTCTGAGTCTCTTTATTCATCTGTGTGCGGCCTCCTCCAGAACCCGAACCCTGAACCAGGGCCCCTGAATCACGCCAGACGAGAAAGGGGTTCCCACATGTCTCCACACATGGAGGCTGGGTGGCGGTAGGGGCTGGGCAGGGGCTGGGCAGGGGGCTGGGCAGGGGCTGGGCAGGGGCTGGGCAGCACAGGCACGGTTTGACCCAGGAGACCCGCGCAGGGCCCCCCTGACCCCCCACCCCTGCCTCCCTGGTTCCGGGCAGGCACCCTTTGCTAAGTCCCTCACAGGCCTTCAGCCCCAGCCTCTCCCTGTGCAGCAGCTCTGCTGAGCGCCCGGCCCCCCTCCCCCCGCTCCGGCCCTCCTGGCCTGTGGGAACCACGGCTGCATGGTGTGGGTAGGGACGTCACCCTCGGGCCCGGCCCACGGAGCCGGTCTAATTAGCCACCAGCTCCACCTGCTTTGATCCCTGGCCTGGGAACCTGGCTCTGCCCCTCCCCACCCCCCCACATCCAGAGCCGCCCACCTGGGGATCCTCCGGGCACCCTGCCCCCACCTGCCATCTGCGGTCCCGCTCCCACCGCTCTAGGCGGCCATGTGCTCTGTCTGTGGCCAGAGGCCCTGAGGTGCTGCCTGGGCTGGGGGCAGACATAAACACAGGAGGGCTGCACAAGCAGGGGGCTGCCCACTTGGGGGGGCAGCCTCCCAGAGCAGAGCTTCCAGGGCAGTACCTTGGGGTGGGGCAGAGACACGCAGGAGTGGGTGTGGGAGCAGGCCAGGCTCCAACCCCCCTCTGCGCCAGAGCACCCCTCTGCGCCAGAGCAGTGGGGAGAGGCTGGGTGGTGGGGGGTCCAGAGCTGGGTGCCCACCTGCCAGCAGAGCCAGGTCAGAGCCCCCAGGAAGGGTGCAGGCCCGACCCGGCCCCGGGACACCCAGAAACGCCCCCTCCCTGCCGAGGGGCTGCGGCCTTTGAAGTGGGAACGAGGTGGGGGTGGGGGGGTTCAGGGTGTAATTAGAGAGTAGGTTTCGCTCTCACACAAGCAGAACCGGCTGAGCGCCAAGCAGGACCCGGCCTCGGGCTCCTTGCCCCCTGGTTTCCGTCCCCAAGTGGGCAGAGCTGGACCTGCTTCCCCAAGGCCAGCCCACCTGTCTCCTCACCATGCAGAGGGCACAGGCAGAGGGCAGAGGCAGAGAACACAGGGAGAGGGCACAGGGAGATGGGGAGGGGTGACTCCCAGCAGCTCTTTCCAGCTCCCCAGCTTCCCTGCTGCCCGGGCAAACGTTTGGGCTTGGCGGGTGCTCCCGCGTCTCCCAACAGCCTCCCCTCCATGTGTCCAGCTCCTGTTTCTAGAACAGAGGGTGGGGTGGGAACCCTGGGGCTTTAGGCGGGAGTCGTGGCCAAACCATGGTGAGTGTCCTTCCTCAGGAAGCCGGGCGCCAGAAGGAGGCCAGGGTGCCAGGGCTGTGCCCGTCACCACCATCCTGCCTGGCACAGCTGCCCCCCCCCTGCTGCCCTCCCTGCAGGGGCTGGGCCCACGTGAAGGTGAGGACAGGGCACAGACCAGGACATCGAGATGTCATCAGAGGCTCGTATGGACCAGGACCTTCTTATAGCACCACGCCCCGCCCCTGCCTGGGCCGTGCCAGTGAGGGGAGCCCAGGCAGTGACCTGGAAAGAATTGGGGAGAAGCCACCCTGCAGCCCGCAGCTCTGGTTATACCCTCCTCAGCGTCTCTGTCCTGGCTCTGCCCCTGCCCCTGCCCAAACTCCTTCCATCCTCTGCCTCTTCCCCCTTTTCACCTCTCAGTGTGAATGGGGCTTCTGCCCTCCTGAGCCTCCACTGGAGTGACTGTCCCCCATCTGTTCCCCACAGTCCTGTGCGCCTCCCTCAGCCCTGGCCACGCCATGCATGAGGCCTGGTGACTGTCCCTCTGCATTGGCCAGAGGACACATGGGACCTAGTATTCATCCACCCATCGTTCCACCCTTCCTGCTATCCATCTACCCACCCTTCCACCCATCCATCCATCCATCTATTCATCCATCCATCCATCCATCCATCTATTCATCCATCCACCCACCTACCCATCCTTCCTTCCATCCACCCATCCACTAATCCATCCATCCATCCATCCATCCATTCATCCATCCATCCACCTATCCATCCTTCCTTCCATTCATCCATCCATCCATCCACCCACCTACCCATCCTTCCTCCCATCCATCTACCCATCCATCCATCCATCCATCCACCTACCCATCCTTCCTTCCATCCACCCATCCACTCATCCATCCATCCATCCATCTATCCATTCATCCATTCATCCACCTATCCACCTACCCATCCTTCCTTCCATCCACCCATCCACTCATCCATCCATCCATCCATCCATCCATCCATCTATCCATTCATCCATTCATCCACCTATCCACCTACCCATCCTTCCTTCCATCCATCCATCCATCCATCCATCCATCCATTCATCCATCCATCCATCCATCCACCTATCCATCCATCCATCCATCCATCCACCCACCCACCATCCATCCTTCCCTCCATCCATCCAATTGCCATCCATCTTGGTCAGGCCCCACCCTGGGGAGGGGCTTCAGAGACAGCGCTGTGTGTGAGGTGACCTCAGGCCTCCTGCAGCCCTGGAGTGGCCTCTGAGCGGGGCCCCTGTGGCAGATGCTGAGCCAGGGCTGGGCGAGGCTCCAGGCAGGCCCACTGCTGCCTGCTGGAGTGCCAGCCATTGTCCCAGGGACAGGGGTGTTGGCAGCAGTGTGAGGTCACCTGCAGCTGCTAACTTCAGGAAGTGATCTAGTAATGGGGCGGGAAGGGAAGAGGGTGCCTTCCCAGCATGCGTGTATGGGCGTGCACACATGCACACACACGCACCAAGCTCACACACATGTACACACACGTTCTTGCACCTCCTGCCTCCCAGACCAAGCCCAGCCCCCAAAACTGGGGAGGACTCCGCTCATGCAGTTGGTGACAGGGCCCTGTTGACCAGTGGTGGGGGCAGGGTGAGGCCAGGGCTGGGGTCCAGGCCCCTTGAGGCAGCCCCAACTCCCCCTGCCCCTCCATGAGGGAGGTCACCAGGCAGGCCTCCCCTCTAGCCCCCAGGCCTGTCCCAGCAGCAGGGCAGGAGATATGGGTGCTCCCCCCCCCCAGCAAGGGCAGGCTGGGGTCAGAGCCAGGGCTGTCCCAGGGCCTTGGGAGCCCCCTCCACAGCCCTCCGGCTTGAGGCAGTCAGAGCCGGGGCTAGGCAGCGACCAGGACAGGCCAACCGGGGGCAGTAGCTTCCACCACCCGCACGGGACGGCGCTCTGAGTGGCAGACCGGCCCCCGTCTCTCTCTCGACGCCCGGCATTGACCTGTTCATCCGTGCAGGACCCGGAGCTCACAGGGCAGGGACGAGAGGCTCAGGTTCAGTGAGAAGGTCCAGAGAGAGGACCCAGAGGGCAGGACTCGGCTGTGCAAGGTGGGGGTGCGAGGCAGGTGTGCCAGGGGGTGTGTGAGGCAGGATGTGCGAGGCGGGTGTGCAAGGGTGTGTGGAAGGCAGGGTGTGCGAGAGGGGGTGTGGGAGGCGGGTGTGTGAGGTGGGGTGTGTAAGGTGGGGTATTCGAGGTGGGGTGTTCGAGGCAGGGTGTGTGCAAGATGAGGTGTGTGTGGGGGGGTGCAAGGCAGGATGTGCAAGGCAGGTGTGCGAGGTGGGTGTACAAGGTGGGGTGTGCAAGGTGACTGCGGGAGCCACTCTCAACTGCCCTCTGGGCCTGCGACCTCCAGCCAGAGGGGCTTGTGGGTGTGGGGTCATCAATGGGGGGGTCACAGAGGAGGGGCTCTAGGCGCTTTGTGGGTGCCAGGCTTTTAAGAGGGGCCAGAGCGGGTGGAAGCGCGCAGAGCGTTTTCACTGAAGTGTGAGCGACTGACTGCTGATGAGCCATGCAGTAACCTTGCAGGCTCGGCTGAACCCTAAGCCACAGGGCACTGGGGGGGCGAGGGGGGCCGGGGGCAAGCTGGGCCCCTCCCCACGGCCTCCGGGGGGTACGGAGAAGCCGAGGCCATGGCCAGCACCCCTTCTCCCCAGGACAGGCTTGGGGAGGGGGAAGGGGAGGAGGGGCAGGGCCAGAGTGGGGGGTCCTTTGGGAGCACTGCAGGCCACCTGGAAGCAGCAGGGATCGGGGGCGGGTAACTGATAGGTGGGCGGAGTCATGATGTAACCAGCACCTGCCAAATACCTTAAGCCCCCCGACTCTTGGGTCCAGGGGTGCCCAATCATGTGCCTTATATGAAGCTGCCAATCAGCGCGTGCCGGGTACCCTAAGCCCCATCCCCTCCCCCTTAAAAGGCACCTTCACCCCGCATCTCCCCTCTCCCTCTCCCTCTCCCTCTCCCCCTCCCCCCTCCCCCTCCCCCTCTCTCTCCCCCCCTCCCCCTCTCCCTCTCCCTCTCCCTCTCCCTCTCCCTCTCCCTCTCCCTCTCCCCTCCCCCTCCCCCTCCCCCTCCCCCTCCCCCTCTCCCTCTCCCTCTCCCTCTCCCTCTCCCTCTCCCTCTCCCTCTCCCTCTCCCTGTCCCTCTCCCTCTCCAGGTCGGCTCTTCTCCTCAATAAAGCCTGAATCCCGGTACCCTGGTCTCTCTGGCACATCTGCTTCATCTCTCAGTGACCAGCTCAGGCCGGGCATCCCCCCCCCCGCCCCCCGCCCGCTCCCCGACTCCTGGGGGAACGGGGCTGTTTGCGGAGCCCCGCCAGCTGCGTTCCCACGTTCCAGGCCCCGTAGCAGGTGTTCCTCTGGCCGCCGCCCCCTCCCCCGCACGCCCAGGGCCCCGGGGACCCGCCCCCCCTCCTGCCCATGCTGCAAAAATCACTGCCCGCAGACACCAGGCCCCGCGGGCCTGGTTCCCAGCCTCGCCCGCCCCCCCCCCCCCCATGGGCCACCTGCCACCTGCTGGCTCCGAGGGGACGGAGGACGGGACGGCCCAGGCCACAGCCGCCGTGGCCGTCTGCACCCAAGGGGCCCTCGGAGGCCGCGAGGGGGTCCTGGGCGCCGTCCGGGCCGCCCCCTCCAGGAAGCCTCCGTGACTGCTTGGCCCCGATTGCACTCAGCCTGGGTCCCGCTCTCCGTCTATCACCACCGGCTCCCCCGTTCCTCCGCCCCCCCCCCCCCCTGCTGCCCTGTCAGGCTGGATTGAGGGGCACAGTGCACCTGAGCTCCAGCCAGACAGTGAGCCCCGTCCCTCGTCCTCAGCGTGGGCGCCCCGAGTTCCCAGGGGGAGGGGGCGGGGGAGGGGGAGGGGGAGGGATGAATCTCAGGACCGGGGGCCAGGCTGCCGCTGAGGTTCCCAGGACAGACCGCCCAGGGGCTGGAGGCCCAGCTGGGAGGGAGGGGACCTGCCCGGGCAGGCCCCCCGCAGCACGCGGATGCCAGGCCAGGGCGGGGGTGGAAGGGGCAGAGCTGTGCCCGGGCAGGTGTCTGCACTGGGCCCGGGGCACCTAATTGCCTGTGAACTCCCGTGCACCTGGGACTCTCCGTCCCCATGCCCACCTGCCCAGCCAGAGGCCGGGGCTCCGGGTCTGAGCCCGGCCCTGGGGCTGGGGGCTGCCCGCAGGGGTGGTGGGCCCCCCGAGTGGCTGGGGTGTGAGGGCTGCGGACCCTGCCCAGTTTCGGGGGCCCTGGCAGACAGTGTGTGGGCCGGGACACTCACAGCAAGGCCACAGGCCGTGTCCCGCCCACACCCGGGGGTGAGGGGCTGAGCTTGCCCCCAGCACCCTGTCAAGGCCCAGGGGGCCAGTGGCTGTCACCGTGGCCCCGTCTCTGGAGGCTGGTGATGTGAGGGGGTGCTGGGCCCTGGAGCAGGCAGCCTGAGCACAGGGTGTCCCCTCCACTCCCTACCCAATGAGACCCACTGTCACAGCTGGGGGTCCTGGGGGGTCGGGTTTCCTGGGCCAGAGGCTGGGTTGAGGACACTGGGAGCATATGGGGGGGTGCAGCAGCTGAAGGACCGCCCGGAAGCCAAGCACCTCCTCTGCGGGGTCTCCCGGAGCCCCTGCTGGGCTGGCTGGGTCCTGCAGCCCTTAAGGACAGGAAAAGGGGATGGGGTGGGGATGTGGGGAGGTCTGTCTTCTGGGCACAGCGAAGTGGGGCGCTGGCCTATCCCTGTGCACGCTGGAGGCCAGTGGAGGGACCCTCCTCTCTGGTGCTCCCTCCCTGAGCACCCCACTTTGGGCAGCTCCACGCTGGGCCTCAGTTTCCCATCTGTACGTGGAGCAGCATCGGTCCAGCCCCCAGAGCCCCCTCCGTTCTGCTCCGGACGTTCTGGGCCCGGAGTTGAGTCGGGGTGAGGGGGGACAGGGGGGGAGGAGGTGACCGATGACTTAAGAAAGCCCAGGCGGGCGGCCCCAGCTAGGGGCCAGTTCACACTCTCCCACCAGCCCCACCCCGACCCCAGCAACCAGCACCGGGTCACACTTATGACCCCAATCTATGGCCCAGCCCGGCCCCCACCTCTTCCCCTCTGAGGGCCAGGGAGCCGTGTGCACCTGCGGGGTGGGAGGCAGGGGAGAGAGGGTGCCCTCCCAGCCCCACCATCCCCACAGCTCAGAGGGGCTCCATGCTGCGGCCCAGACGGGACCCGCCGGGGGTGTGAGGGGGGGGCCTTGCTCTCAGGGGAGCTGCAGAGACAGGTCCTGCGCCCCCCCCCCCGCCCGGTGTCCCCAGCCCCACTGGCCTCGGGCTGAAGGTGGCCCCAGCCTGTCCAGACTCATCCCGGCTCCCCAGCGACCCTGCCCCCCAGGCAGAGCCCAGCCCAGCTGCAGGGGGCGGGGAGGCCCAGCCCCCCAGTCTTGGACGTTGGTGAGACTGACTGTGAGACTGAAACCGGGAGTTTCGGGCGGGAGCAGGGAGCCGGCTGGGTGGGGGCCAGGTGGGCCGGGAGTGTGCAGACAGGTTCTGCGATGCCCCCCAGGTTCCTCCCCTGCCGCCGCCTGGGTGGCCCGAGCCCCCTCCCCCTCCCTCCCTTCCCCATCACCCCGTCCCAAGGCAGGCAGGTGCCCCCTCCACCCAGGGATGCTGGAGAGCACCGGGGGCAGGGGGGCTGCCTGCCTGCCTCAGTTTGCTCAGGTGGAACTTGGGGCAACAGCGGCTCATTTTGCAAGGCCCCTGGACTCCCCTGCTCTGCCCACAGCTGCCCTGCCAGCTGCGGGGAACAGGCTGCCACCTCCAGGGAGCCCGCCGGGACGGGCAGAGGGCCGCGGGGAAGGGAGCCAGCCGCCTACTCTTCGGCGGAAAGATAACTTCTTCCTGCGAGATTGGGGGGTGCGGGGGGTGGATACACAGGGGTGGTGTGGCCTTCCACATGCAGGAGCTTCTCCCGCCCCGTCCCGTCCCCCCGCAGAGTCCCTTATTGTCCCAGAGGCCGGCTACCCTCTCAGCCCTGCAAGATGCCGGCTGGGGTGCCGGCGGGAGGGGAGGGTGCAGCGAGGGGGGACTGTCCGCCGGCCCCTCCTCCTTGCCCCCTGCCCCCCGCCAGGGGTTGGTGCTCAGTCCTTGGTCCTTGGTGCTCAGAACGCCCCTCCTCCCGCCATCCTGTCCGGCAAAGGGCCAGAGGACCCCACCCCCACCCGGCCAGATGCCCGAGCGCCACACACGTGGGCACAAGGGGGAAACATGCCAAAAAGGGGGGGGAAAGGTAGGAAGTCCCTCCGGGCGGAGCAGCAGAGCAGTAGCTGAGGAGACCTGTCCTTCCCGTGTTTCCCTACAGCCAGCGTGTCAGACTCGCAGCCGGCGGGCCACACGCCTCCTGTATGGGCCCGTGCGTGCTCCACAGGCTCCTGACACACGTCTTGCTTCACGGAACTGCGCCTTCCCACCGGACCGTCCGCCGGAGTGCTCGCGAGTCCGCACCCGCGGGGGCCCCCGGAGACCTTGTCCGCGGCGCATCGACCGGCTTTCAGGGAGCGCCCTTTATCCGTGTCTGAATCCTCCCCCAACGGCATTTCCGCCGAGGTTAGAGGAGAGGAAGGGAGAGAGAAACAGCCACCATTCCCCCCGGTTTCAGAGGAGAGAGAAACAGCCACCATTCCCCCCGGTTTCAGAGGAGAGGAAGGGAGAGAGAAACAGCCACCATTCCCCCCCGGTTTCAGAGGAGAGAGAAACAGCCACCATTCCCCCCGGTTTCAGAGGAGAGGAAGGGAGAGAGAAACAGCCACCATTCCCCCCGGTTTCAGAGGAGAGGAAGGGAGAGAGAAACAGCCACCATGTCCCCCGGTTTCAGAGGAGAGAGAAACAGCCACCATTCCCCCCGGTTTCAGAGGAGAGAGAAACAGCCACCATTCCCCCCGGTTTCAGAGGAGAGGAAGGGAGAGAGAAACAGCCATCCGCTGCCTCCCGCACAGGCCCTGCAGGGGAGGGGACCCCGGGCCCGGGCCCAGGACCTGACCGGGAGCCAAACCACCCGCTGAGCCACGCAGCCGGGACCCGCAGCTCCTTTCAGAGCCGCTTCCGCGCGCCCAGGGCTGGGTGGGCGCGGGGTCCGAGCCCTGGACCAGGCGCTGGTGTTGACGCCCCAGGCTGGGGGTGGGAACCGCCCTGCCGGACCCCCAGCGAGAGTAGCGGTCCCGGTGCCTTTGAGCTGATGTTCCCGCTCAGCTCCCCCGGCAGCAGCCTTCCTGTCCCTGGCAGACTCGTCTCGCCGAGGGGCTTGTCCCCGGCTCTCGGGGGCTCAGTAGAGCAGCAGAGCTGAGTGCCCGGACCGGGCAGGCACTGCCTCCCATCGGGTTCTCATCATCTCAGGACACCCCCATCCCCCGACACTCATCCGTGAGGACGCCTCGCCACCGCCAGGGCCATTGGTCAGAGGAGGGCCCCCCTGCCCACGGCCGGGCCACCGTTCCGAGGGGTGCTGGCCCCCCTCTCCCCGCCCCCCCATGTTTGCTCCCGGCAGGAGGCACCCTGGCTGGCCCCCCTGCCGCATCCCAGGCGAGGTCTCCCCGCGATCCTGGTCTCCCCGCGATCCTTCGTTCTGTGTGTGCTGAAACACACCACCCCGGCCAGCCTCACCACCCCAACACACAGAGGGCTGCCCCCGTGTGGACACAAGATGGCCACCACAAGATGGCCAGCAGGGGAGGGCTGTTGGAGGTTCCAGGCCCTGCAAGGGAGGGCAGTTGGGGGCGATCAAGCCTGCAGGGGAGGGCAGTTAGGGGTGACCGCTGGCAGAGGAAAGAGGTTGAGGGTGACCAGGCCTGTGGGGAAGGGCAGTTGGGCGGGGGTGGGGGGCCTGGCCTGCAGGACAGAGCAGTTCGGGGGTTATAGGCCTGTAGGGGAGGGCAGTTAGGGGTGATCAGGCCGGCAGGGGAGGGAAGTTGAGGGTGACCAGGCCTGTGGGGAAGGGCAGTTGGGCGGGGGTTGGGGGCCTGGCCTGCAGGACAGAGCAGTTCGGGGGTTATAGGCCTGTAGGGGAGGGCAGTTAGGGGTGATCAGGCCGGCAGGGGAGGGAAGTTGAGGGTGACCAGGCCTGTGGGGAAGGGCAGTTGGGGGGAGGACCCTGGTCTGCAGGACAGTGCAGTTTGGGGGTTCTAGGCCTGTAGGGGAGGGCAGTTAGGGGCAAACAGGCTGGCAGGGGAGCAATTAGGCATTAATCAGGCCGGCAGGGGAGTGGTTAGGGGGTGATCAGGCTGGCAGGCAGAAGCGGTAAGGGGCAATCAGGAAGGCAGGCAGGTGAGCAGTTGGGATCCAGCAGTCTTGGATTGTGAGAGGGATGTTGGCTATCCTTCAAGGGGTCCCAGATTGAAGAGGGTGCAAGCTGGGCTGAGGGACACTCCCCTTCCCCTCCGTGCTTGAATTTCGTGCACCAGGCCTCTAGTCTGCATATAAGATCTCTTGTTCATCTCTTCCCACCCTCCCACTGCCACTCCCACCCCCCACCCTCTGTCCCCCCTTCCCTGGGAGATCCATCAGTCCGTTCCCCGTTTCCGTGCCTGTGCTCGGAGCGCCGGCCCCCTGGTGGTCAGTGCGTGCCATAGCCGCCGGCCGCACGGTCGCTGAGGCTTGGTGTGTGGAGACGTGTTTGCCACTGTCTTCCTTCCACGAGAACAACCACGAGAACAACTCCAACCCTCCTTCTGGCGCCCTGCTCGCCGGGTGGACCCCACGGTGCGTTCGCCACGCACACACAGACCTTCTCGGGTCCGTGGCGGCCTCTTCGCTCCCCGGACCGTGTCCTGGGCCGCGAGGACCTCGCCCTTGTTCACGCCGTGCGTTAGGCCACGGCCTGTCATGCCTGCCCGTCTAGAACTTTCCCACAGGCCGAGCCTCTGCCCAGACCTCCAGATGCCGTGCCCAGCGTCCCGGTGACGAGGACGCTCTGCAAACCTGGTGGGTCCCCAGTCCCGTGGAGACCAGCGCCCTGCCTGCACCCGGAGGCCCTCTGCGTGGAGGGGAGGGTGATGGGATGGACACGGGAGGCCCCCCACTCCCCCTGTAGGCCCCGGAGGAGACCAGATGGCTAGGAGCGGGAGAGGGGGGTGGCCCAGGCCCCTCTGCCTGGCCCAGGGCCTGTCCTGCCCTGCCCCTCTCTGGGGTTCACAGGAGCCTTGGGGGGCAGAGCAGACCAGCAGGAGGAAATCCTTGTATTTTTTGAGGACAAATGGAAACAAAGCTTCTTGTTTATTTCCTGGCGGATTGTGCGGTGGGAGCGGGGCCGGGGGCCGGGGTTAACTCCTTCGGCCCCGGATCTGATTGTCCCTCTTCCGCCCGGGCTCCAGGCGCCTGGGGAGCCGGAGCCGCTTTCCTGAGCGCTGGAGGGGGGAGGGGGGAGGGGAGGGGGAGGGAGGAGGGGGGCCCGAACACACATCAAAGCTTCAGGATAAATCAGCCGGGCTGGGAGCCTGGGAACGGGGAGCCCCACCGGCCTCATAGCAGGGATGTGGGGGCTGGGCTGGCCCCCAGGTGGGGACCCCTTGACGTCTGCTGCTCCCCCCGCCCCCCACACACACACAGCTGGGAGGAGCTGTTCTCTGCTTGCAGGCGCTTTGGGGACCCTGGGCTGGGGGACGCCTGCCGCCACTTTTTCCCATGACCTCACCGGAAGGGCTGAGCCGGGAGGGGGGGCCGGAGCCGCTGTCAGGCCGGCCCAGCCAGCGCCCTCTTCAGTCTCGGCCGGGGCCGCACTGGGCCCGCCCCTCCGCCTCTGCCCCCCCCCCCCCAACACACACCTGCCGGGCGTGGGGGCCCCGGCCTGGGCTCGCACCCAGTACCGCGTCCTCTCTTGAGAGTCCAGGGCACGCTTTCCCCTCGGCCCCCGGCTGCAGAGACAGAGAGAGGCTGACGGTAGAGGGTTCTCGCCCAGGACCGGCTCTGCTAGCCGGGGCGGGGGGGGGGGGCGCTCTGGGCTGGGCAGGGCTGGCACCGTCCGCCCAGGTGGGCCCCAGCTGGGTCTCCCCACTTTACAGGGGAGGACACTGGGGCTGGGGAGGTAGAATGACAGCTGCAGGTCCACAGACAGTGGGAGCCGACCTGGGGTGGGGGGTGAGGTGGGGGTTGGGGAGGGGGCTGGGGCCCTCAGTGACCTGGCCCTGCCTGGCGGTGGGACGACGGGCAGCCTGGACCCTCCCTGTGGAGCCTGAGAGGGGTCCCCCGCCCACCTGCCTCCTCGCCTGGGCCTGGCCCCCTTCCAGCCCCTCGGGGTCTGGCTGGACTCCCCCATGCAGGTTCTCACAGCCAAGGCAGCGACTCCCACACTCTCCCTCCCCGGCTCCTCCTCCGCCTCCCGCCTCCGGCCCCCGGCACTGGGAACACCGTCCAGATGTTGGAACACGGTCCAGATGTTGGGGCTGTGGCCTGCAGGGGCGGGGCCTGCAGTGCAGGGGGCCTGGCAGCGTTCTGACTGCCTGGGCTGGGGACACAGCTGGCCGGGCATCGGGGAGAGATGCCAGCCCGGCCCCCTTGCCACTGCTGAGGGGAGACAGCACCGAACCCCCCAGAGGCCCAGGAAGCTGACCCTGCCTGGCCCGGGGACACAGACCTCCTTCGGGCCTGGCCGTGCCCAGCCTCCCAGAGCTGGCTCCGTGCAGCTGGGCACCCTGGTGGCTCTGGGAACGGGGGGCTGTGGAGGCGCCACACCCAGGGCCCCTCGGGAGCCATCGTCATCCTGGAGGGTGCTGCAGCGTCCCCCCCCCCATCCGAGGGCCACTGGACGGCAGAACCCCGCAGAGCCCGGGACAGCCCGCTCCTGTCCTGCACACCCATGCACAACTGTGTGTGCACCCGTCACACATGCATGTCCGAGCACACAGATGTGACTGCACACGTGCACAGCCACCCACGCACATCCGCACGTACACACACGCACCTTCTCGTGGCGGTACACATGCACCTGTGTGTGCACCCATGTTACACATGCATGCCCAAGCACACGGATGTGAAGGCACACATGCACAGCCACCCACAAACACCGGCATGCACGCGCGCACATGTGCACGCACGCCTTCTCACGGTGGTAAGCACATTCATGTGTGTGTACACGTGAGCAGTTATGTTCTTGTGCACACAATGAAACACAGACACAGGCACACACACCTGCACGCAGACACCCCCTCTCACACGTGCCATGTGCACGTGGAGGCTCCTCCTTCCCAGGGCAACACTGGGGGACCCCCAGCACCCTCCTCACACGCCCAGGCCCTCCCCGGGCCCAGCGGATCTCACCAGGCCTATTTCCAGGTGAGAATGCCAAATGGATTGCCAAGGGCTCTGGTCAAGGCCAGGGCGGGGGACGTGGCCCGAGCTGTCAGGTGCCCTGTGGGGAGGCAGAGGGACGCACCTGCGGGTCCCTAAGTCTGCTCAGCATCAGTGCTGTGGGCACCAGGATGCCCCAGCCGGTCCCTGCACAGAGGGGCCAAGGCCAGCCCCGGGGCACCTCAGGGGCACCCTGCTCCCCAGCACAGACCCCAGGCCCCGGCCGGAGCCTGGAGAACGGGACCCCGGGTCCCGGGACACTCAGCCCACCCCAGGCTCCGGACTTGGCCCGAGTGTCACCGGATAAACACTTATTGGCCATTTCCTGCCTGGCCCCAGCCGGTCTCGGCCATCAGTGTGAGAATGTGGGAGGCGGATGGGGGTGTGGAGAGTGTCTGAGTGTGTGAGCGCGCCTGGCGTGTGAGCGGGTGAGCGCACTGGCTGGCCCAGGGCCCTGCCTCCTGGGTGTGGAGGGGGAATGGGTTGCAGGCTTGGGCCCTGTGGCCCCATCTCCAATGTCCTCCTGGGCCCTGGCTCCAGCCACATGGGTCTGCCTCCCCAAAGTCCAGGTCTTGCCTCCAGACCTCTGCCTGCGCCCCGTCCCCTGAGCACACGCCGTTCCCTGTGGGCTCATGTGTCCCCGTGCACCCTCCCAGCCTCAGGCTGTCCCCCAGCTGGGCTCTCCTTCCCGTGCAGTCTCAGGAGGCCCCAGGGGCCCTGAGGTGGGTTCACGAGTGTGCTGACCAGACGCACGTGGAGCAAGTGAGTGAGTGAGCCAGTGAGTGAGTGAGCGAGCCAGTGAGTGAGTGAGCGAGCCAGTGAGTGAGTGAGTGAGTGAGCCAGTGAGTGAGTGAGTGAGTGAGTAAGTGAGTGAGCGAGCCAGTGAGTGAGTGAGTGAGTGAGCCAGTGAGTGAGTGAGTGAGTGAGTAAGTGAGTGAGTGAGTGAGCCAGTGAGTGAGTGAGCCAGTGAGTGAGTGAGCCAGTGAGTGAGTGAGTGAGTGAGTGAGCCAGTGAGTGAGTGAGTGAGTGAGCCAGTGAGCCAGTGATTGAGTGAGCCAGTGAGTGAGTGAGCCAGTGAGTGAGTGAGTGAGTGAGTGAGTGACTGAGTGAGCCAGTGAGTGAGCCAGTGAGCCAGTGAGTGAGCCAGTGAGCCAGTGAGTGAGCCAGTGAGCCAGTGAGTGAGTGAGTGAGTGAGTGAGCCAGTGAGCCAGTGATTGAGTGAGCCAGTGATTGAGTGAGTGACTGAGTGAGTGAGTGAGCGAGCCAGTGAGTGAGTGAGTGAGTGAGCCAGTGAGTGAGTGAGTGAGTGAGTGAGTGAGTGAGCGAGCCAGTGAGTGAGTGAGTGAGTGAGCCAGTGAGTGAGTGAGTGAGTGAGTAAGTGAGTGAGTGAGTGAGCCAGTGAGTGAGTGAGCCAGTGAGTGAGTGAGCCAGTGAGTGAGTGAGTGAGTGAGTGAGCCAGTGAGTGAGTGAGTGAGTGAGCCAGTGAGCCAGTGATTGAGTGAGCCAGTGAGTGAGTGAGCCAGTGAGTGAGTGAGTGAGTGAGTGAGTGACTGAGTGAGCCAGTGAGTGAGCCAGTGAGCCAGTGAGTGAGCCAGTGAGCCAGTGAGTGAGTGAGTGAGTGAGTGAGCCAGTGAGCCAGTGATTGAGTGAGCCAGTGATTGAGTGAGCCAGTGAGTGAGTGAGCCAGTGATTGAGTGAGCCAGTGAGTGAGCCAGTGAGTGAGTGAGCCAGTGATTGAGTGAGCCAGTGAGTGAGTGAGCCAGTGAGTGAGTGAGTGAGTGAGTGAGCCAGTGAGTGAGCCAGTGAGTGAGTGAGTGAGTGAGTGAGCCAGTGAGTGAGTGAGTGAGCCAGTGAGTGAGTGAGTGAGTGAGTGAGCCAGTGAGTGAGCCAGTGAGTGAGTGAGTGAGTGAGCCAGTGAGTGAGTGAGCCAGTGAGTGAGTGAGTGAGTGAGCCAGTGAGTGAGTGAGTGAGCCAGTGAGTGAGTGAGTGAGTGAGTGAGCCAGTGAGTGAGCCAGTGAGTGAGTGAGTGAGTGAGCCAGTGAGTGAGTGAGTGAGTGAGTGAGCCAGTGAGTGAGCCAGTGAGTGAGTGAGTGAGTGAGCCAGTGAGTGAGTGAGTGAGCCAGTGAGTGAGTGAGTGAGTGAGCCAGTGAGCCAGTGAGTGAGTGAGCCAGTGAGTGAGTGAGTGAGCCAGTGAGTGAGTGAGCCAGTGAGTGAGTGAGCCAGTGAGTGAGTGAGTGAGTGAGTGAGTGAGCCAGTGAGCCAGTGAGTGAGTGAGCCAGTGAGTGAGTGAGCCAGTGAGTGAGTGAGTGAGTGAGCCAGTGAGTGAGTGAGTGAGTGAGCCAGTGAGTGAGTGAGTGAGCCAGTGAGTGAGTGAGTGAGTGAGTGAGTGAGCCAGTGAGTGAGTGAGTGAGTGAGTGAGCCAGTGAGTGAGTGAGCCAGTGAGTGAGTGAGTGAGTGAGCCAGTGAGTGAGTGAGCCAGTGAGTGAGTGAGTGAGCCAGTGAGTGAGTGAGTGAGTGAGCCAGTGAGTGAGTGAGCCAGTGAGTGAGTGAGTGAGTGAGCCAGTGAGTGAGTGAGCCAGTGAGTGAGTGAGTGAGTGAGTGAGCCAGTGAGTGAGTGAGCCAGTGAGTGAGTGAGTGAGCCAGTGAGTGAGTGAGTGAGCCAGTGAGTGAGTGAGTGAGTGAGCCAGTGAGTGAGTGAGTGAGTGAGCCAGTGAGTGAGTGAGCCAGTGAGTGAGTGAGTGAGTGAGCCAGTGAGTGAGTGAGTGAGCCAGTGAGTGAGTGAGTGAGTGAGCCAGTGAGTGAGTGAGCCAGTGAGTGAGTGAGTGAGTGAGCCAGTGAGTGAGTGAGTGAGCCAGTGAGTGAGTGAGCCAGTGAGTGAGTGAGCCAGTGAGTGAGTGAGTGAGTGAGCCAGTGAGTGAGCCAGTGAGTGAGTGAGCCAGTGAGTGAGTGAGTGAGTGAGTGAGCCAGTGAGTGAGTGAGTGAGTGAGCCAGTGAGTGAGTGAGCCAGTGAGTGAGTGAGCCAGTGAGTGAGTGAGTGAGTGAGCCAGTGAGTGAGCCAGTGAGTGAGTGAGCCAGTGAGTGAGTGAGTGAGTGAGCCAGTGAGTGAGTGAGTGAGCCAGTGAGTGAGTGAGCCAGTGAGTGAGTGAGTGAGCCAGTGAATGAGTGAGCCAGTGAGTGAGTGAGTGAGCCAGTGAGTGAGTGAGCCAGTGGGTGAGTGAGTGAGTGAGTGAGTGAGCCAGTGAGTGAGTGAGCCAGTGAGTGAGTGAGCCAGTGAGTGAGTGAGCCAGTGAGTGAGTGAGTGAGCCAGTGAGTGAGTGAGTGAGCCAGTGAGTGAGTGAGCCAGTGGGTGAGTGAGTGAGTGAGTGAGTGAGCCAGTGAGTGAGTGAGCCAGTGGGTGAGTGAGTGAGCCAGTGAGTGAGTGAGTGAGCCAGTGAGTGAGTGAGTGAGTGAGTGAGTGAGTGAGCCAGTGAGTGAGTGAGTGAGCCAGTGAGTGAGTGAGTGAGTGAGTGAGTGAGTGAGCCAGTGAGTGAGTGAGTGAGCCAGTGAATGAGTGAGCCAGTGAGTGAGTGAGTGAGCCAGTGAGTGAGTGAGCCAGTGGGTGAGTGAGTGAGTGAGTGAGTGAGCCAGTGAGTGAGTGAGCCAGTGAGTGAGTGAGCCAGTGAGTGAGTGAGCCAGTGAGTGAGTGAGTGAGCCAGTGAGTGAGTGAGTGAGCCAGTGAGTGAGTGAGCCAGTGGGTGAGTGAGTGAGTGAGTGAGTGAGCCAGTGAGTGAGTGAGCCAGTGAGTGAGTGAGTGAGTGAGTGAGTGAGTGAGCCAGTGAGTGAGTGAGTGAGTGAGTGAGTGAGTGAGCCAGTGAGTGATTGAGTGAGCCAGTGAGTGAGTGAGTGAGTGAGTGAGTGAGTGAGCCAGTGAGTGAGTGAGTGAGCTGGTGAGTGAGTGAGCCAGTGAGTGAGTGAGTGAGTGAGCCAGTGAGTGAGTGAGCCAGTGAGTGAGCCAGTGAGTGAGTGAGTGAGTGAGCCAGTGAGTGAGTGAGTGAGTGAGCCAGTGAGTGAGTGAGCCAGTGAGTGAGCCAGTGAGTGAGTGAGTGAGCCAGTGAGTGAGTGAGCCAGTGAGTGAGCCAGTGAGTGAGTGAGTGAGTGAGCCAGTGAGTGAGTGAGTGAGTGAGTGAGTGAGCCAGTGAGTGAGTGAGCCAGTGAGTGAGCCAGTGAGTGAGTGAGTGAGTGAGCCAGTGAGTGAGTGAGTGAGTGAGTGAGTGAGCCAGTGAGTGAGTGAGCCAGTGAGTGAGCCAGTGAGTGAGTGAGCCAGTGAGTGAGTGAGCCAGTGAGTGAGCCAGTGAGTGAGTGAGCCAGTGAGTGAGCCAGTGAGTGAGTGAGCCAGTGAGTGAGTGAGTGAGTGAGTGAGTGAGTGAGCCAGTGAGTGAGTGAGTGAGTGAGTGAGTGAGCCAGTGAGTGAGTGAGTGAGTGAGTGAGTGAGTGAGTGAGCCAGTGAGTGAGTGAGTGAGTGACTGAGTGAGTGAGCCAGTGAGTGAGCCAGTGAGTGAGTGAGTGAGTGAGTGAGTGAGCCAGTGAGTGAGTGAGTGAGTGAGTGAGTGAGTGAGTGAGTGAGCCAGTGAGTGAGTGAGTGAGTGAGCCAGTGAGTGAGCCAGTGAGTGAGTGAGTGAGTGAGTGAGTGAGTGAGCCAGTGAGTGAGTGAGTGAGTGAGTGAGTGAGTGAGTGAGCCAGTGAGTGAGCCAGTGAGTGAGTGAGCCAGTGAGTGAGTGAGTGAGTGAGCCAGTGAGTGAGTGAGTGAGCCAGTGAGTGAGTGAGCCAGTGAGTGAGTGAGCCAGTAAGTGAGCCAGTGAGTGAGTGAGCCAGTGAGTGAGTGAGCCAGTGAGTGAGTGAGTGAGCCAGTGAGTGAGTGAGTGAGCCAGTGAGTGAGTGAGTGAGCCAGTGAGTGAGTGAGCCAGTGAGTGAGCCAGTGAGTGAGTGAGCCAGTGAGTGAGTGAGCCAGTGAGTGAGTGAGTGAGCCAGTGAGTGAGCCAGTGAGTGAGTGAGCCAGTGAGCCAGTGAGTGAGTGAGCCAGTGAGTGAGCCAGTGAGTGAGTGAGTGAGCGAGTGAGTGAGTGAGCCAGTGAGTGAGTGAGTGAGCGAGTGAGTGAGTGAGCCAGTGAGTGAGTGAGTGAGTGAGCCAGTGAGTGAGTGAGCCAGTGAGTGAGCCAGTGAGTGAGTGAGTGAGTGAGTGAGTGGGCCAGTGAGTGAGTGAGCCAGTGAGTGAGCCAGTGAGTGAGTGAGTGAGTGAGTGAGCCAGTGAGTGAGTGAGTGAGTGAGTGAGCCAGTGAGTGAGTGAGTGAGCCAGTGAGTGAGCCAGTGAGTGAGTGAGCCAGTGAGCCAGTGAGTGAGTGAGCCAGTGAGTGAGCCAGTGAGTGAGTGAGTGAGCGAGTGAGTGAGTGAGCCAGTGAGTGAGTGAGTGAGCGAGTGAGTGAGTGAGCCAGTGAGTGAGTGAGTGAGTGAGCCAGTGAGTGAGTGAGCCAGTGAGTGAGCCAGTGAGTGAGTGAGTTAGTGAGTGAGCCAGTGAGTGAGTGAGCCAGTGAGTGAGCCAGTGAGTGAGTGAGTGAGTGAGTGAGCCAGTGAGTGAGTGAGTGAGTGAGTGAGCCAGTGAGTGAGTGAGTGAGCCAGTGAGTGAGTGAGTGAGTGAGTGAGCCAGTGAGTGAGTGAGCCAGTGAGTGAGCCAGTGAGTGAGTGAGTGAGTGAGTGAGCCAGTGAGTGAGTGAGCCAGTGAGTGAGCCAGTGAGTGAGTGAGTGAGTGAGCCAGTGAGTGAGTGAGCCAGTGAGTGAGCCAGTGAGTGAGTGAGTGAGTGAGTGAGCCAGTGAGTGAGTGAGCCAGTGAGTGAGTGAGTGAGTGAGTGAGCCAGTGAGTGAGTGAGTGAGTGAGTGAGCCAGTGAGTGAGTGAGTGAGCCAGTGAGTGAGTGAGTGAGTGAGTGAGCCAGTGAGTGAGTGAGCCAGTGAGTGAGCCAGTGAGTGAGTGAGTGAGTGAGTGAGCCAGTGAGTGAGTGAGCCAGTGAGTGAGCCAGTGAGTGAGTGAGTGAGTGAGCCAGTGAGTGAGTGAGCCAGTGAGTGAGCCAGTGAGTGAGTGAGTGAGTGAGTGAGCCAGTGAGTGAGTGAGCCAGTGAGTGAGTGAGTGAGTGAGTGAGTGAGCCAGTGAGTGAGTGAGCCAGTGAGTGAGCCAGTGATTGAGTGAGCCAGTGAGTGAGCCAGTGAGTGAGTGAGTGAGTGAGCCAGTGAGTGAGTGAGCCAGTGAGTGAGCCAGTGAGTGAGTGAGTGAGTGAGTGAGCCAGTGAGTGAGTGAGCCAGTGAGTGAGTGAGCCAGTGAGTGAGCCAGTGAGTGAGTGAGTGAGTGAGCCAGTGAGTGAGTGAGTGAGTGAGTGAGTGAGTGAGTGAGTGAGTGAGCCAGTGAGTGAGCCAGTGAGTGAGTGAGTGAGTGAGTGAGCCAGTGAGTGAGTGAGTGAGCCAGTGAGTGAGCCAGTGAGTGAGTGAGCCAGTGAGTGAGTGAGCCAGTGAGTGAGCCAGTGAGTGAGTGAGTGAGTGAGTGAGCCAGTGAGTGAGTGAGCCAGTGAGTGAGCCAGTGAGTGAGTGAGTGAGCCAGTGAGTGAGCCAGTGAGTGAGTGAGTGAGTGAGTGAGTGAGCCAGTGAGTGAGTGAGTGAGCCAGTGAGTGAGCCAGTGAGTGAGTGAGCCAGTGAGTGAGCCAGTGAGTGAGTGAGTGAGTGAGCCAGTGAGTGAGTGAGTGAGTGAGTGAGTGAGCCAGTGAGTGAGTGAGCCAGTGAGTGAGCCAGTGAGTGAGTGAGCCAGTGAGTGAGCCAGTGAGTGAGTGAGCCAGTGAGTGAGTGAGCCAGTGAGTGAGCCAGTGAGTGAGTGAGCCAGTGAGTGAGTGAGCCAGTGAGTGAGCCAGTGAGTGAGCCAGTGAGTGAGTGAGCCAGTGAGTGAGCCAGTGAGCCAGTGAGTGAGCCAGTGAGTGAGCCAGTGAGCCAGTGAGTGAGTGAGCCAGTGAGTGAGTGAGCCAGTGAGTGAGTGAGCCAGTGAGTGAGCCAGTGAGCCAGTGAGTGAGCCAGTGAGTGAGTGAGCCAGTGAGCCAGTGAGTGAGTGAGCCAGTGAGTGAGCCAGTGAGTGAGTGAGCCAGTGAGTGAGTGAGCCAGTGAGTGAGTGAGCCAGTGAGTGAGCCAGTGAGCCAGTGAGTGAGTGAGCCAGTGAGTGAGCCAGTGAGTGAGTGAGCCAGTGAGTGAGTGAGCCAGTGAGTGAGCCAGTGAGCCAGTGAGTGAGCCAGTGAGTGAGCCAGTGAGCCAGTGAGTGAGTGAGCCAGTGAGTGAGTGAGCCAGTGAGTGAGTGAGCCAGTGAGTGAGCCAGTGAGCCAGTGAGTGAGCCAGTGAGTGAGTGAGCCAGTGAGCCAGTGAGTGAGCCAGTGAGTGAGCCAGTGAGCCAGTGAGTGAGTGAGCCAGTGAGTGAGCCAGTGAGTGAGTGAGCCAGTGAGTGAGTGAGCCAGTGAGTGAGCCAGTGAGCCAGTGAGTGAGCCAGTGAGTGAGCCAGTGAGCCAGTGAGTGAGTGAGCCAGTGAGTGAGTGAGCCAGTGAGTGAGCCAGTGATTGAGTGAGCCAGTGAGTGAGCCAGTGAGTGAGTGAGTGAGTGAGCCAGTGAGTGAGTGAGCCAGTGAGTGAGCCAGTGAGTGAGTGAGTGAGTGAGTGAGCCAGTGAGTGAGTGAGCCAGTGAGTGAGTGAGCCAGTGAGTGAGCCAGTGAGTGAGTGAGTGAGTGAGCCAGTGAGTGAGTGAGTGAGTGAGTGAGTGAGTGAGTGAGCCAGTGAGTGAGTGAGCCAGTGAGTGAGCCAGTGAGTGAGTGAGTGAGTGAGTGAGCCAGTGAGTGAGTGAGTGAGCCAGTGAGTGAGCCAGTGAGTGAGTGAGCCAGTGAGTGAGTGAGCCAGTGAGTGAGCCAGTGAGTGAGTGAGTGAGTGAGTGAGCCAGTGAGTGAGTGAGCCAGTGAGTGAGCCAGTGAGTGAGTGAGTGAGCCAGTGAGTGAGCCAGTGAGTGAGTGAGTGAGTGAGTGAGTGAGCCAGTGAGTGAGTGAGTGAGCCAGTGAGTGAGCCAGTGAGTGAGTGAGCCAGTGAGTGAGCCAGTGAGTGAGTGAGTGAGTGAGCCAGTGAGTGAGTGAGTGAGTGAGTGAGTGAGCCAGTGAGTGAGTGAGCCAGTGAGTGAGCCAGTGAGTGAGTGAGCCAGTGAGTGAGTGAGCCAGTGAGTGAGTGAGCCAGTGAGTGAGCCAGTGAGTGAGTGAGCCAGTGAGTGAGCCAGTGAGCCAGTGAGTGAGCCAGTGAGTGAGCCAGTGAGCCAGTGAGTGAGTGAGCCAGTGAGTGAGTGAGTGAGCGAGTGAGTGAGTGAGCCAGTGAGTGGGTGAGCGAGTGCAGGAAAAACTCTTCACTTGACTGGGAGGAGCCTGAGGGAGCAGGGAAAGGTGAGCAGGGCCCAGGAGGGAGACTGCCAGCCCTCTCCCCGTCTCCCCATCCCCAGAAATGCCCCTCTCTGCCCCCTCCCCATCCAGGGGCCATCCAGCCCGGGCCAGCCTGTCTCGCCCTCTGTCCTATCCAAAGACCAAGGTTCCCGCCTTTAACCGCTCAGGAGGGACAGTGGCGTGCTGCCCCCTCGGGCACCCCGCTGGCTGGTCCTGGAGGGACGGGGCAGAGAGACATGACCGGGAGGTGGGGAAGCGAGTCAGGCACCGGAGTCCTAGCTCACCTGCTGCCCCAGCTGTGCCCTGAGCCTCACAGGGCCTGTCTCCCTCTCCGCCGGGGTCTCAGGGGGCGGCCTGGCCTCCAGCTGCTCCTGCCGCGGCGGCCGGTGACCCCGGGCCCGGAGCGTGGGAAGCAGGCAAGGTGGGAGGAAGGCCTCGGCTCCAGCCGGCCGGGAGGGTGAGCGCAGGGACGCAGAGCCCTCATTGTCACCAGGCCGCAGGGGAGGGAGGGAGGAAGCTGATGGGGGAGGGTTGTGGACCCCCGTCAGGGAGAGGGAGGGGGCAGGTGAGGCCAAGGGCAGGCTCCCCGGAGACCAGCACCTCCCCAGCTTGCAACCAGTCAGGGCCAGCGGGGCCAGCAGGACTGTTCCTGGGCCCTGTGTGTGACCCCCAGAGGCAGGCACCGGAGTCAGATGCAGGAGGGGGAGCCCCCAAGCCCAGGCCGGGGGGGGGGTGGCCCCCGGAATGTGGGAGGCTGTGCCTGGGGGGCGGGGCGTCTGCTGACACTCAGAGTGTCCTGTGGCTGCATGACAAAGCACTGCTCACTGTGGCTCCACAACAGAACCGCTTCCCTCCGTTCCCAGGGCAGAGCCTGCAGCCCTCGGAGAGGGCGGGGAGGCGGAGGGGGCGCGGGAGGCAGGCGCTAAGGGGGGCTGGCGGCCTGGCTGTCCTGGCTTGTGGCTGCATTGCTCCCATCCTTTGAGGACCCCAGCTCAGCCCACCACGTCCCCAGGAGCCCCCCAGCCCTCTCCCTGCCCTTCCCAGGACATCTGCGCAGGGCACATCCAGGGTGGTCCCCCCCACACACAGGCCACGTCCGGGACCCGGCCCCTCAGCCGGTCAGGCGGGGACGGTGCCCTGCCAGAGGGCACAGCGTGGGCGAGGCCCGGAGCCAGGCCCGGGGTGTGAAGGCCGGGCCCGGGAGCAGGTGAGGCTTGCTGCCCCTCGGTGCCCGCGGGGCCGTGCCAGGCTTCCCGGCCACGTACCCGCCCCCCAGCCCTCCCACTCCCGGGCCCTGCGGCCGGGTGCTGGGCAGCGGACACGGCGGCTGCGGGCAGGGCCGGCCGGAGCGCAGAAAGGAGACACCGCCTGTGGGCCCGGGGGCCTGGGAAGCGGGCGGCAGGTGCGTCCCCAGCCCCCCGGGCCGCCGGCGCGGGGCTAGGGTTTCCGAGCTGGTGCCGGGGCCGGCCGGGGCCTCCACGGCGCGGCCAGCCCGCGGCCCGGCTCCCAGGGCGCCACAGAAATGTCCTTTTGTTGCCGGAACAAAGCCGCTTTGAGCCGGGGCCCTTATCTAGGGCCGCGGTGAGACGGGACACCGGGAGCCGCGGGAGCCAGCCGGTCAGCCTGCGCGGGCACCCCCTCGCCAGGCGAGGCCGGGAGAGGCTGCCGGAAGGGGTCGGGGTGGGGAGCAAGCGGCGCTGCCTCCCCCCCAGCAGGGCTCCTGGCTCCCCCCTCCCCGCCCCCCGCGACACACGGCCCATCAGATAAGTCGAGGAGACACAGGCCTGGCAGGCCCAGCGGGCCTAGCGGGCACAGCACCCACCGGTGAGCACAGCGAGGCTCCGGGGGCACAGCTGGGAAGGGTATGGGGTGCCTTCCCTCGTGACAAGTGCCAGTGAGTCAGGGGCTGCTGACCCTGGGTCCCCCTGCAGACCGAGAGCCCCGGAGCCCGGGGAAGCTGGAGGGCAGGGCCAGGAGGATGGGTTTCAGGGGTGCCCTGCATCCCGCTCACAGCCAGGTCCCCGGGGTCTCAGAAGCCGACCCGGGTGGCAGGATGGGGTGCCAGCCGCAGCGGGGCCTGGCGGGCTCAGGAAGCCGGGTCAGGTGGCTCTGTCCTGCCCGTGCCCGCGGTCACTGAGGGGCCCGGGAGCCGCACGTACCCTGTCCCACTGCCCCAGCCCCTCGGGAGAGACCCCGGGGAGGACAGAGGCCCAACCCCACAGCCTGGCATGGGGACGTCTCCGTGGCCTGTGCCCGCTCGGGCCTGTGGGTGCTGGGCACAGCTGGGCACTCAGCCCCGCCCCCTCCAGGCCCCCCTGTGGGACCCCCTTTCACGTCCTGTGATTCAGGGTCCCTGGTTCAGGGTTCGGGTTCTGGAGGAGGCCGCACACAAATGAATAGAGACTCACAAAACCATTAATTGGGAAATGGGGGCCGGGCGGTAGCCCAACTCTAGTGGGAGAACTGCTCGCTCTGGCTTTACCGTCCCTTTTATTAAGATTAAAATCCTAAGATACGCCGTCTCCCCGAGGCGGGAAACACCAGTAAAAGCCAATCAGTGAATCTATCAGGACTGACAGGTGGGGCTGCTCCAACCACCCACATCCCAGCTACCAGCTCCGACCCCTCAGAGCCATCGAGGTGGACCAGCCCCCCCTTTCCACCCCCACCGGTTTCCCTGTCCACGGCTCTCCGTCGTTAAAACAATGATCGGCTTCCGGCTTCTCCCCTGCCTGCCTCCCCTTCCCTCACCTGGTGTCGGTGCAGAAAACATCTCCTGAATGAATGAATGAATGAATGAATGAGAGAGACAGAGAAGGAAGGGCAGACTCGGGTGAGCCCACCAGCCCAGGACCCCTGGGGTCCCAGCAGGACATCTGCCCATCTCTTGGCCCAGATGCTGCATTCGTCAATCAATCGATCTATTGATCGACTGATTTTATTGGTTTCAGAGAGGAAGGGAACGGGAGAGAGAGAAAACACATCCAGATGAGAGAGAATCACGGATCGGCTGCCTCCTGCATGCCCCCCGCTGGGGATCGAGCTCACAACCTGGGCGGGAATCGAACCTGGGACCCTTCAGTCCACAGGCGGACGCTCTATCCACTGACCCACACCGGCCAGGGCCAGATACTGCCTTTGGAGAAGACCGGCTGGGCTGAGCCGAGCCCCGGGGGCTGAAGGGTTTGGGCTGCAGCCCAGGAAGGGGGTGAGTCCCTGCCTGGTGAGGCTGCTCTGCAGACACCCCCTCCCCCGCCCCTGCCTCTGGCTGGCCCCAGACTCCCCGGGGGCTGCCAGGCCACAGAGCTGCCCCAGGGCTTCCTCGGGCTGGGAAAGGCCCAGCCGCGGGCCTGCCTGTCGAGGAGCCTGTCTGGCCCCCGCAGCCAGCTCCGCGGCTATAATTAGTCGGTGGTTGGAGCCGGGCCCAGAAGGGCCAGTCTGTGCCACGCAGAGCCCCTGCCCACACCGGCTGGCGCTGGGCCACGCAGGGAGGCCTGCGTCCTCTCCTCCCTGAGGACGGCGGGCCTCCCGGGGAAACGTCCCTCTCGCTGGGATCGGGGTCCCTCTGTCTTCCTGTCCTCGCCCTCCCCCTGGTTTTCCCACACGCCCGTGGGGCACGAACAGAGCTTCCTTGGGAATGACAGTCCCCCAGGCTCGCTCTGAGCCCCAGCCCCAGGGCCCACACCCGATGGGGCTCTGAGCCTTGGGCGCTGGCAGCTGTAACCCCCCTGCACCCCAGCTCTCCCCATAGTTCCCCAACAAACATGCCCAGCTGGGTATAGGTAGCGAGTCCGAGGCGTCTCTGGCGGGGCTGCCTGCACTGCCCCCGGGGTTCCCCTCCCCCCCGCCCCCCGCCCCGTCCTCCTGGCTGGTGGGGTGATTCAGGGCAGCCGGCAGGTGAGCCGGAGAGAGACGGGTGCAGGCACCCGGAGCCACTAAGCGAGGGTCCGAGGACAGTGCGGACGGGGAGACGGAATGGGCAGAACTCGGGACGGCACGGGGTGCCCGGAAGGCGGGGGACCAGGGGCGGGGGGACCGGGGGCCGGGTCCCTGGGCCACACCTCAGGCCCCAGCGCAGGCGGCAGGGGACACTCTGCCGAGACCGGGGGGGGGGGGATCCCCGCATCGACCTGTGAACCAGGAGGTCACGGTTTGATGCCCGGTCAAGCCACCTGCCCCGGCTGGGGTTGTGGGTTCGATCCCCAGGGCAGGAGGCAGCCAGCCGGTCCGCGACCCTCCCTCATCACTGATGTTCCTGTCGCTCCTCCCTCTCTGAGATCAATGCACAAATTTTTAAAACGTAAGTAAACGCGGGCGCGGACAGCGGTGTGCCGACGCCTCTGTGCCCCGGTGGCCCGTCTGCCCCCCTCGCCCCCCGCTCTGTCCCTCTGCAGCAGCGGCGGCGACGGGGCCCGAGGACGGATGCATCGGTCTCTGTGGGGGCCTGAGGGACATTCCCAGCCGCAGCTGCAGACCGCGGGGCGCACGGGGAGAAGCAGGAGCACGCGCATTGGGGGGCGGGGGGGAGGCACTGCCTTCCGCTCAGTTCTGTGCGGACCGATTGGAATCACATTTACCTTATTATTTTTTTAAATATATTGATTTTTACAGAGAGAAAGGGAGAGGGATAGAGAGTCAGAAACATCGACGGGAGAGAAACATCCATCACCTGCTCCCTGCACACCCCCCACTGGGGATGTGCCCGCAGCCAAGGTACCTGCCCTTGTCCCGAATCGAACCCGGGACCTTTCAGTCCGCAGGACGACACTCTATCCACTGAGCCAAACTGGTTAGGGCCCGAGTAGACAATTTTAACCCAAAGATACGGGAAATCGAAACCATCAGCGGCCAGGGAAGAAAGCGCCCCAAGCTGCTTACCCGCCCCCCCCCCCCCCACCTCCAGAGCCCTGGGCGGGAGCCGAGCCCCCAGTGGCCGGGAAGAGCCCCCACGCTCGCACCCCCAAAGCTGCAGCCACGGGCAGGAGGGAAGCCCCCGTCTTATTCTACGAAAACAGCGCAGTATAGACGCCGAGCCAATGAAAAGGACTATAAGACAGGCAAGAACGGCCAAGTTCACTGTAAAAATATACACAGGTTTATGGATGTCAGAGAGGAAGGCCGGGGAGAGAGAGAGAAACACCCATGATGAGAGAGAAACATCCATTGGCCGCCTCCTGCACGCCCCCCACTGGGGATGTGCCCGCAGCCAAGGTACATACATGCCCTTGTCCGGAATCGAACCCGGGACCCTTCAGTCCACAGGCTGACGCTCTCTCCACTGAGCCAAACCGGTTTCAGCTAAGACGGGACCTTTCTTTTCCACTTCTCCACCCCCCCCCCCAAGGTCGGCCCACCCCCCCCCCCCCACACACACACACACCCGGGCCCTGCGAGGCTCGACTCTGGCCCAGCCCGGCCCGCCGACTCTGCCGGCTCCTCCACTGCTGGTGGGAGCAGGGGGATGGGGGGCTCACGCCCGGACCCAGGGGCCTGAGGGCCGGCCTCTGCCAGGGTCCCCCACTCACCTGTCCTCCCCGTCAGGCCTGGGACTCGTGTGGCCTGCTGCACCCCCCGGTTCCCCCACCCCTGCCCGCACCTCTGTAAGCAGGCCTTCCCCGGCCTCCCCTCCCTCGGCGGGCACCCCCTCTGTGCTCTGTGCCCTGCGTTACAGGGTCCCACTTCGCCTCGGATTAGCCCCAAAGAAATAAAACCAAATAAAATACCCAGGTCAGCGCCCTGGACCGCACACTGAGGACTTGGGGACACACACATATTATTGCAAAGGGTGGCGACCCCGGCAGACAATTTGGCAAAATCTCCCAGAATGATGCCCGCACACCCTTGTGGCCCGGCAGCCGGTCCCCGTGGGAAGGGCCCGGCGCCCAGAGAGATCTCACGGCCCATCGGTGGCCTGTGCCCCCAGCACGGGGAGGGAGGGGCTGTCGGAGGGAAGAGCAGGTAGGTGCTCAGAGGTGAGCGGTGAGGGCGGGCGCGGACCCGTGGGAGAACAGAGGCCCAGAGAAACTCCCGGAAGGACGGAAGGACGGGTGGGGTTGGGCCCTCGAGGGCCGGGCCCTCGGGCAGCTCTAGCACATCGGGGGTCCTGGCTGAGCTGTGAACACGGGACAGGCTCCCTCTCGGCTCCAGGGCGGAGGAAGGGGAGTGAGGATGAGGGGTGGGGTTGGGGCTCCGTGGGGAGCAGGAAGGGGAAGAGGAGGCTGCTTTGTCATTCACCAAGCACAGCTGTGCTGGCCTCCCGAGGTCGGCCCTGGCCAGGTCATCCCCATCTTCTCAAATGGGGCCTTGGCAGAGGCTGCAGGGGGGCAGCGAGGGTGGGGACAAGGACGGGGGGGGGGGCACCAGCAGGGGGAGAAGTTGGTTCAGTCCTCAGCCCAGAGGTGGGCGAGGGGCGAGGGGTGAGGGCAGGTCAGCCCTTCCTCTGGGCTCCGTGGAGGCAGCTAGCTGGACTCCCTCTCTGAGTGTCTGGCTGGGCTCATCTGCATCTCATTTGCATGGCCATTCATCCTCTCCCAGCCTTCCCACCCCCAGGAGCCCCCGCCCAGCCTGGAGAAGGGGACAGGGACCGGGTCCCCCAGAGGAAGGGACAATGGGGGTGGAGCAGGGGGAGGAGGGGTCTGGCAGGGGAGGGGGGCGGGGGGGGGGAACCTTTGTGTGGGAGGCCCAGTGTGTACGCAGCGGCCTGGCTGTCAACGGGGAAGCATCCCAGGAATGCGGAGCCCCGGGGGCGGCCCTGCGCCCCTGCCCCGGCCCCTCCCTGAGCCTCCCCTATTCACACCTGGGGTGGCAGAGCCAGCAGAGGGCTGGACTGGGGGGCAGCAGGAGGAGGGACAGAGGGCACCGGGCACAGCAGCGGCGCAGGCCGGGCAACTCGCACCCCCAGATGTGCACCGCGCCCCTGGGCAGCCGGCACTCCGGACCCCGCGGCTCCCAGCCGGGCCGGGGGGAGGGTGTCTCCCTGCAAAACGGGATTGAGACCCCTGTCCTGGGAGGGTGTCTGCTCTCCGCCCAGCAGCAAGGGGCTGGGGCTGGGAGGGAGGGAAGCTGGGGCAGAGGGGAGGGCCGGGGATGGGGAGGGAGGCAGGGGTCCGTTGAGGCTGTGAGAAGGGTGCTCCAGCGGCTGTGGGCAGGGTGGGGTCCCAGACTCTGGAGGGGTGCACCCTTGCAGGCCCAGGGGTGACTACTGGCCGCTCAGAGGGTGCACGTGTGTCCCTGAGGGCCGAGACCTCGCCTGCGGCCGTCGGTGCAGGAGGCTGTGGGACTCAGCACCCCAACACCCACCGCAGCCGGTCTGAGGTGTGACGGCCGCCGCCTCCACAGGGTGCTGGGCTGGGCTCCAGGAGCGGGGTGGGGTTGGGGGGGGGGGGGAGCGGGGGGCAGCCGGAGGGGGAGCAGGAGGCAGGCCAGCCTGAGGAGGACAGGGGAAGAGGCCATCGTAGAGGCCCTGAGCGGGAGGAGGCTCTGGGGCAGCCAGGAGGCGGGGTTGGGGGGGGGTGCAGTGGATCTGTCCCTCTTCTCGGTCCCAGTGTAGAAGTTGGGGGGTGCAGGACCTTGCCCGCCCTGTCCTGGCATCATGGCCCCAGGAAGGGGCACTGCCAGGCTGTGTGCCCCCGGGGCCGGGGGCCCAGATGGAGGCAGCGCTTCCCCCCCTCTGTGGGAGGCAGGGCCAGGCCCGCTGGCTCCCGGGGACCGGACAGAGAGCCAGGCTCTGAGACCCCAGCTCCACGGGGCTGGCCCTCTGGGCCCTGTCCCTGTTGGAACAAGCGGGGAGGGCTCCCTGGTGCAGGTGGCGCTGGAAACGGGAAGGTGGCCAAAGGCAGACAGTCCGGTCTCTGTTGCTGGGAGGACCGAGTTCTTGTGAGGATGGGGAAACTGAGGCACAGGGCGTCGCGGGGGGCTGCCACGGACACTGATGGAGGGAAGGAGGGCCCTGTGGGGGAGGATTGGGGCCAGAGCTGTGGGGGGGGGGGGTGCGGGCAGGAGCCCAGACTTTCCCAGGCTGCCTGCAAGTGGCCAGAACACCCAGAGTCAGGACAGAGGGGGTCGGTGCTGCAGCCCCCTCCCCCCAGCCCCCACCCCCGGCTCAGGCGAGCCCCACCCTGGGCAGGGGTGCGGGGAGGGGGGGCCTGGCAGGAAGTGGGGCCCTGGCGCAGCTCCTGGGCTCCAGCTGGGCCCTGGGCGGCAGCAGGGCATGGGGAGCCCCGGTGGGGTGAAGGGCCAGAGGGACGGAAGGGCAGGGGGGTGGAGCCAGACTCTGGCCTCAACCCCCCAGACGTGGGCTGAGGGCTGACCATGGGGACAGAGCCTGCGGGGGTGGCCCGGCTCGCCGGCCTGCTCCCCGACCTGCCCCCAGGCCTGGCCCCCCCTTTGCCTGCCTCCAGGGACGCCTTTGGGGACACAGCCTGGGCCCAGAACGGGCTCTCGCCTGTCCCCGCACCCCAGGCCGCCTCTGCGGGTTAATCGGTCGGGTGCCTCCCCTGCCCTCCACCCCGCAGCTGGAGACCCGGGTTCAAGTCCCCCTTTTCCCCCCCTTCTCCACCGCATGTGCCCTTGGCAGGCAGCCTCCCTCTCGGCAGGGGGAGGGCCAGGGTGGGAGACCCCAGCTCCGCGGGGCTGTCTGGAGGCCCCTCACCCTCATTCTCCTGGTTTTTCAGTGGCGGGGAAAGCCACACAACAGGGACTCGGACACTTTAAAGCGGGCAATTCAGCCCGGCTGGTGTGCACAGTGGTTAGAGCGTCGGCCTGCAGACTGGATGGAGGGTCCCGGGTTCGATTCCGGTCGGGGGCGTGGACCTTGGTTGCGGGCACATCCCCAGTGGGGGGGGGGGCGGCATGCAGAAGGCGGCTGATGGAAGTTTCTCCCTCATCGATGTTTAACTCTCTCTCCCTCTCCCTTCTTCCTCTCTGTAAAAACCAGTAAAATTGTATTTTAAAGCGGGCAATTCAGCCCCGTCGGCCTGGCTCAGGGGGTGAGCAGCAACCTATGAACCAGGAGGTCACAGGTTCGATCCCCAGTCGGGGCACACGCCCGGGTTGCAGGCTCCATCCCCAGTGGGGGGCAGCCGATCAACGGTTCTCTCTCACTGATGTTTCCATCCCTCCCTTCCCCTCTGAAACCAACAAAAAAAATTCTGAAAAATGACAGAGTGGGTGATTGAGCCCCGCAGGCATGGCCTCTGCCCCGGCCCAGACGCCCCCCCCAACAGGAGACCCCGGTCAGCAGCCCTCCCGCAGCCACTCACCCGCTGCCTCCTGGCTCCTCGGGGACACGCCCTGTCAGTGGGACCCCGAGACACGTGCCCTTCACGTCGCCCGGGAGAGGAGGGACCCACCCCGACATCCGCCGGTTCCGGGGGTGAGCAGGGGGGTTTTCTCCTCCCTGGTTCTGCTCTGGGTCCCCGTCCCCAGTGGGGCCTCCTGCTTCCAAAGCTGTGAGCCACAGCGCAACCCTCCCTATAGATCCCTCCCCAGACCCCGTGACATACCACCACCACCACACACCCCAACCCACCACAGACCCCAACCCACCCCAGACCCCACCACACACCCCACCGCAGACACAGGCCCTGGCCCCAGCCCCAGGGGCACTGCCGGCCTTGCCTCCCAGGTCTCAGTGTCCGGTGTCCGGGGCAGGGCTCTGGGGGTGCCAGGCCAGGGCTGGGGGAGGAGGCTTCATTGTGGATGAGGTGCGGTCCGCTCCCAGCCAGGCTGTGGCTCCCGGGGTCACACGGGCAGGGGCCTGGCGGGGGGCCTCAGCCGAGCCTGGCTCAGCCCCTCGGGGGCGCGGACGCAGACACAAGTCCTCGCTTCCGGCCGCGCT
The DNA here is from genome assembly GCA_027563665.1 of Antrozous pallidus. Taxonomy (NCBI): domain Eukaryota; kingdom Metazoa; phylum Chordata; class Mammalia; order Chiroptera; family Vespertilionidae; genus Antrozous; species Antrozous pallidus. The sequence goes on from CM050522.1 coordinate 84,474,388, forward strand.
AAACGCTCTGAGGCCTCTGACCGGCCCTTTCCTCTGTCTCTGGGTCGCCGGCCCCCTGGGTTTTCCTGTTTACTGCACCCCAGGGCCGGCCCCTGGCTCTGCGCCTAGTCCCCCAGAGAACAGCCAGAGTCCGTCTGCAGCCTCGGCCGGTGCCTGGGCAGCTGGGGGGGCAGATGGGCAGATGGGGGGGGGCAGGTCTGTAGCTGGGGGGGCAGTTTGGCAGCTGGGGGGGCAGGTAAGCAGCTGGGGGGCAGCTGGGGAGGCAGATATGCAGCTGGGAGGCAGCTGGGCAGCTGGGGGGCAGCTGGGCAGCTGGGGGGCAGATAGGCAGCTGGGGGGCAGATAGGCAACTTGGGGGCAGGTCTGCAGCTGGGGGGCAGATAGGCAGCTAGGGGGCAGGTCTGCAGCTGGGGGGCAGATAGGCAGCTGGGGGGGGCAGATAGGCAGCTGGGGGGCAGGTAGGCAGCTGAGGGGGGCAGATGGGCAGCTGGGGGGCAGGTAGGCAGCTGAGGGGGGAAGCTGGGCAGCTGGGGAGGGCAGGTCTGCTGCGCCTTCTGGCCCCCACCCCATCCTCTTCACCCCTCCCTGCTCTCCAGTGGCCACGCTGCTTGGCTGCTGCTCCTGCAGGAAGCTGTCTGTCCGCATGCACCCTAGGAGGCAGCGGGGTCACCCTAGGAGACCTGTCCTGGGCTGCCGGAGCGGGGGGTGACCTGCCACTGCACTCCCCGGGGGCCAGAGCCAGTGCCAGGTCCCCCGCGGGCTGGGCTCCCTAAGGCTGAATGGAACTGAGTTCTCAGAGCCGGACCCCTAGAGGTCCCGCCCACATTTCCAAGGGGTCCCCTTGGCTTAGGAGCAGGGAGGTGACCCCCACCTTCCAGGTCCCAGGAAGCTCCCGGACGGGCCGGTGGCTGAGGGGGGGCGGCTCAGGGTGTGGGGATGGGGCGCTGCAGGCAGGGTCCCTGCAATGACTCGGCGCTGAGAAGTGCCTGGTCTGTGGGTCACCCCCTCCCCCCCCAAGGCCAGCTCCGGGCTGGGGCGCCCAGGTGGCAGCCACCTGACAGGTGAAGGGGGGGGGGGGGAGAAACAGCCCCATTTCCTGGAGGAGAAAAGTGAGGCTCGGCCAGGCAAGGAGTCACAGCACGAGGGCATGAGCCTCTCCTCCCGGGATCAGGAGGGGACGGTCCCGGGGGGCACCCCCACCCTGCAGCCTGGCCTTCCTGGGCCGGCAGGCAGGAGGCCCAACCCCCACCCTGCGGGCAGCTGGCCAAAGACCCGGCGCCAGGAGCAGGGCACCCTCTGGGTGAGGCCCCAGGCACCCCCACCCCCTCGGCCTGCGTGGGCACCTCCTGCCCCCCACCTTGTCTCCGCCACCTGCTGGCCGGGGGGCGGGGGCACGTCTGGGCCACCCTGCCATGCCCCCCCCCGGCTCCCCGCCCGGTCCCTCGGCTCTCTGTGGGCTGGGGAGGAGCTGGACCTGCCTGAGGAGAGGGCCGTGGGGGTGGTGGGGCCCCCCCATCGGAGCAGAGAGGAGGCCCCCCACCAGGCCCAGGCTGGGCGGAGGTTCCTGCAGGGCCCTGGGCTGGAGGCAGGGCCTGGTGTCCAGGTGATGGGGGCCTTTTTCTAAGGAAAGAGCCGTGGGGGCGGGGGGGGTGGGGGCTCTGGGAGCCCGATTCCCGAGAGCGCCTGGCGGCGGAAACACCTGCTGGCCGGGGTGAGGCAGCCGCAGCCGCAGCGGCTGTGCGCGGCAGGCCGGGCCCCTTCCCAGCGGAGCCCCCCCCCCCCCCCCCCCCGCCGACCCCCGACCCACGACCTGCCAGACGGCCCCTGGGCTGTGTGAGGAAGCGGCCCAGCGGGGGGGGGGGGGGGCTGGGCTGGGGAGAGGGCTCGTTGCTGGTCGGGTGGGAAGGGGGCTCTGGGGCCAGGGGGGCAGGTGGTGTTCCCTCAGCCGGCTGGGCGCCCGGAGGAAGCAGGAGGGGGGTCAGCGAACGGTGACAGGCTGTGGGCCGGGGAGCGGGCTGCTCCAGGCCCGAGGTAGACAGCCACAGGCGCTTTCCCACCTGGCATGGCAGCCCCAGGATGGGGGGGCTGTGAGGAGGGCTGCAGGGAGCAGGGGGCTGCGTGGCTGTGGGGGGCTTTGTGTAGCTGTGGGGGGGCTTTGTGTGGCTGTGGGGGGTGCTGTGTGGCTGTGGGGGCTTTGTGTGGCTGTGGGGGGTGCTGTGTGGCTGTGGGGGGTGCTGTGTGGCTGTGGGGGGTGCTGTGTGGCTGTGGGGGGTGCTGTGTGGCTGTTGGGGGTGCTGTGTGGCTGTGGGGGACTCTGTGTGGCTGTGGGGGGCTTTGTGTGACTGCGGGGGCGCTGTGTGGCTGTGGGAGGTGCTGTGTGGCTGTGGGGGTGCTGTGTGGCTGTGGGGGTGCTGTGTGGCTGTGTGGCTGTGGGGGCTTTGTGTGGCTGTGGGGGGCTTTGTGTGGCTTTGGAGGGGCTGTGTGGCTGGAGAGGGGCCTGCGGAGGGCCACGGCCTGGGCTCCGTGTCAGCTGTGCCTCCCGCTCCCTGTGCCCTGAGCGCCCCCTCTCCCTCGCAGCCTCGGGGTCCCCACCTCCTCCACTCGCGGGGCCGGGCCGGGCGTCGGCACCCGAGGGCTCCTGGACACCTGGGCCGCGCCGGCACCCCTGGCTGCAGGAGCACGCCCTCTCCGCGCGGCCGGCTGGAGGTCGGGGGGGGTGCAGGGGGCACCCCGGAGGGACCCCGGGGGGCCGAGGGCCCGGTTCCCCTGTGGCCTCGTCTCCTCTGGGTCCCGGGCTGCAGGCGTCGTGACTCCCGCCTGCCGTCGGGTGCCATCCTCCTCCCCGAGGCCTGGCGGCCGGTCACACAGGGGCAGGTGAGCCTGGCCGGTCCAGGCCGGTCCAGGCCGGTCCAGGCCACCCGGGCAGCCGCCCGCACCACGTCCCCGAGGTCCCCGAGAGCGAGGATGGCCTGGGAGGCGTGTGGGGCGCAGGGCGGGGTGGCCTTAGATTTTGGGGGGAGGGTGACGGGCAGGGGGCCGAGGGGGAGGCAGCCGCGGGCAGGGCGTCCAGCGGGGGGCGGGGAGCAGCGGGTGTCAGTGGCAGCGGACCATCCTCCCAGCCCTGACTCACCCCTGACTCACCGAGGCCGCCCGACCTCCTGCCTCGCCTGCGGGTCTCCCCGCAGAACCTCCCGGGCAGGAGAGGGCGGGAAGGGGGGGCGGGGCTCTCTGAGTCTCCGGGTTTCTCACAGAGAGCCTGGAGTTCGATCCCGGGAAAGCAGCCTCCACCCGTGTCGCCCTGGTCTGCCTGGGGGGGGGGGGGGTGTGAAAAGCATGCAGCCAGCCAGTCAACATGCTGCTCCCCCATCTCACACACCTTCCTTCCCCAGGCCCCTCTGGACGGGGACAGGGGACACAGCCCGTCCCCCAGGGCCTGGCTCAGGGCTGGGCCCAATGCCGGGGTGTGTGTGTGTGTGTGTGTGTGTGTGCGCACATGTGCATGTCTCTCTCTCTGTGTGCCTGCCTGTGTCTGTGTGTGCACTCGAGTGCATGTCTGTGCATGTGTGTGTGCCTGCCTGTGTCTCTGTGTGCACGTGTGCATGTCTCTCTGTGTGCATGTCTGTGTGCGCACATGTGCATGTCTCTCTCTCCGTGTGCCTGCCTGTGTCTCTGTGTGCACGTGTGCATGTCTCTCTGTGTGCATGTCTGTGTGCGCACATGTGCATGTCTCTCTCTCCGTGTGCCTGCCTGTGTCTCTGTGTGCACATGTGTGCATGTCTCTCTGTGTGCATGTCTGTGTGCGCACATGTGCATGTCTCTCTGTGTGCCTGCCTGTGTCTGTGTGTGTGTCCGTGGCCTGGAGGGCTGACCAGGGCCCCCAGGCTCCCCCCCTCCCCGCCATCTGTGGGTGGGAAGCTGGCCGGAGCACCCCTCCTGCAGGGTGTCCTCGGAGCTGGTGCCTCTCTGGGAACCACAACCCCCACTGCGGACTCCCTGGGGGGCGATGCCCAGCCCCGGGGGGCCTCATGGCCCTGAGCACAGGGGCCTCCCACACAGAGGGAGCCCTGGCACCGGCCGCTCGGCCAAGGCCTTGGGGAGTGGAGCAGGGGCGGCGCCGTGGAGTGCACCCCGGGGGGCTGCCTCCCGCCGCTCTGGAGCCCAAACCCCAGTTCTGCGAGAGAAGATGAGGGCACGAAGGGAAAGGAGGCCTTGCGCCCCCCGCCCCCCCTTGCCACCGAGTCCCGCTGAGTCAGCCGGGGGCACAGGTGGGGGTGCGACCCGACATGGCCCGGGTGCACTGCCAGGGACCGGGGTGGGAGCACCCAGGAAAGCCGTCCCTCCCCGCCCCCCGCCCCCCAGAGTGGCTCCGCACGGCCCTGCACTGAACCGTCGGCATTCCATTCCCAGAGGATACGTACCTGGGTTACGGGCCCCACCCCTGGCAGCTGGACGCATGTGAGAGGCAACCCATCACTGTATCTCTCTCACATCAGCCTTTCTCTCTCTCTCTCTCTCTCTCTCTGTCCCTCTCCCTCTCCTTCCCCCCTCTGCCTCTCTCTCTTTTTCCCTCCCTCCCTGCCTCCCTTCCCCTCTCTGAAAAAGTTAACGGGAAAATACCCTCGGTGAGGATGAACACAGACAGGAAGCAGACAGAGACCCGCAGCCATAACTGGCTGCCATGGCCTCGGCGCTGAGTGCTCCCGGGGGAGCCCGGGGCTCCTGCCCGCCTCGGGGGTCCGGCCGCGGGATCTGCTTCTGGGGACACGGCCCATTCAGGTCCCCCGTGGGCGCGTTCTCGCAGGGTGCTGGCCTGCGGGGATGGGTGAGTCACCTCTTGTCGCTCGGTGAGGCCCGAGCGGATTGGTCAGCCCACAGACCAGCCTGGACACAGACAGCCGCCCTCTGGCCGGGGAGCCCCGGGCTGGCCCAGCCTCTCAGCTGCCGGTTCTGAGCCTCTCTGCCCATGCCCAGCCTCTCCGCCCCCCCGTGCCCAGCCTCTCCGCACCCCGTGCCCAGCCTCTCCGCTCCCCCGTGCCCAGCCTCTCCGCCCCCCCCGTGCCCAGCCTCTCCGCCCCCCCATGCCCAGCCTCTCCGCCCCCCCCCGTGCCCAGCCTCTCCGCCCCCCCGTGCCCAGCCTCTCCGCCCCCCCCCGTGCCCAGCCTCTCTGCCCCCCCGTGCCCAGCCTCTCCGCCCCCCCGTGCCCAGCTTCTCCGTCCCCCCGTGCCCAGCTTCTCCACCCCCACCCCCACCCCGTGCCCAGCCTCTCCGCCCCCCGAGTCGAGCCGAGCGCACCTGACAATCCAGCCAGAAAGGCCTCTGGCTACGCGGTTCCAGCCAAGGGGCGCGGCGGCCACGTGCCAGCAGGTGGGCGAGCAGGTGCCGCCCCTCCGCCCCCTCCGGCCCCTCCGCCCCTGCGGGGATGGGCCATGGGACCCCGTGGGACCCGACCTCCTGCCACCTCCTCATTTCACCTTGTGCAAAGCTCGTGAAATTAAACACCAGCTTCCTCTGCGTTAAGATTCCTTCCCCCTCCCGCCGGGCAGTCTCCCGGGGCCACAGGCACAGTGACCGTACCCCCAGAGAGAGCCTCAGGCAGAGACCCCCTCCTGGCCCCGCTCTGAGGCCACGAGCTTGAACCCCGCTCCTGCCTCCGAGGCCCCGGCCCCCGCAGCGCCTGCCGGCTGCTGGCAACCCTGGCTTCCGGGGCCCCTCTGCCGCCTCTGGGTCTGTGCCCGAGGTGCCCCCCCAGAGCCCCTCCCCGTCTGACCTCCCCCCAGCTGGGTCCCCTCTGCCAAGGCCCGTTTCTGGCCGCGGGTCCCGGTCCCGGCAGCCGTCGCAGAGCTTCGGGGACGGGGGCAGGTCCTGGCACGCGTGGGCGGCTGGGGGCACAGGGATCCGCTCCTGGCGGGCAGGCCCGCGGGCGAGGGACACAGAGTTGGAGTTGGAGTTGGAGTGGACCCAGCTCTGCAGGAGGGACGCAGCAGCGGAGGGCACAGCCCAGGCTGGGGGAGGGGCTCGGCCTCGGGGTTCGCCTCCCCCGGGAAGCCTCCTGTTTGAATGGCGCAGGCACTCGGCCACCCCTCCCGCCCATCACCCCCGCCCCCCCTTTACTGTCCTCCTCCCTGGAGCGCCTGGTGCCACGAGGACCTGGTCTGGTCGCTGTCCTGGCCCAGAACCCAGCACCCAGCACCCCGGGCCTTGCCCTGGGCCTGCAGCAGCCGGGGCTGGGCCTGGGGGACCAGGTAGCCCCACTCCTGGAGGCGGCTCAGGGCTGCCATGGGCTCTGCTGGGTCTTCTCGAGGTCACCGCGGGGCCCCCCAGTTCTGAAAGGAGCAGCGTCAGTGAGTGCAGCCACACTCAGGGCCCAGCTCTGGGGAAAGGAGAACAGACACCCGTGGGCGAGGGCCCCCGAGGAGGCAGAGGGGCGCCTGTCTCATCTGCCATAGGCGGTCAGACAGACAGCAGAGCGAGGACACGGGCCAGGTACGAAGGTCACAGGGCAGGAGCCCCGGGTGCCTCGAAAAGGGCAAAACTGGGAAAACAAGGTGCTGCCCCGAGGGCGACCTCCTTCCTGACCTCTCCTCCCTGACCTCTACCCGACCCCGGACCCCTCCTCCCTGACCTCTCCTCCCTGACCTCTACCCCTGACCCCTCCTCCCTGACCTCTCCTTCCTGACCTCTACCCCTGACCCCTGACCCCTCCTCCCTGACCTCTCCTTCCTAACCCCTCCTCCCTGACCTCTCCTCCCTGACCTCTACCCCTGACCCCTGACCCCTCCTCCCTGAACCCTCCTCCCTGACCTCTAGCCCTGACCCCTGACCCATCCTCCCTGACCCCTCCTCCCTGACCTCTCCTCCATGACCTCTACCCCTGACCTCTCCACACTGACCTCTTCTCCCTGACCTCTCCCCCTGACCTCTTCTCCCTGACCCCTCCTCCCTGACCCCTCCTCCATGACCTCTCCTCCCTGACCCCTCCTCCCTGATCTCTTCCCCCTGAACCCTCCTCCCTGACCCCTCCTCCCTGACCTCTCCTTCCTGACCCCTCCTCCCTGACCCTTCCTCCCTGACCTCCCCTCCCTGACCTCTCCCCCCTGACCTCTCCTCCCTGACCTCTCCTCCCTGACCCCTCCCCGCTGACCTTCCCTCCCTGACCTGCTGCCCTGACGAGGAACAAGGGCCGGGGGGCCTCGGGTTCTCGCAGACCCGCCGTGAGCGCTGGTCCCCGGCAGCATCGAGGCCTCATCTGCTCTGGCTCGAGACCCCGAAACCAGACCAGGGGCCTCGCTGCCCTCAGGCCCAGCCGCGTGGACTAGGGACCCCCGCCCGGCGCCCCCCCCCATCAGTGGGGACCAGGACCTGGAACGCTGAGGAATATTCTATGGACCCTCCCCCAAGGCCTCCCCTAGCATTCCCGCCTGCTCCCCTCGACCACAGGACCCCACTCTCCCGTGCTGTCCCCCGGGGAGCTCCCCCGCCAGCCCCCCCTTCTCCCCTCTAAGGGCCCCACCACTCGGGCAATGGGCAGCAGCAGCTCGCCCGGGGCTCACCCCTGAGCCTGTCCCCACGGCCCCCTTTTCTCCGACCCCGTCTGGCCAGGGCAGCCCCGCCCGGCGCTCCTTCCTGTGGCTTCCCTCAGGCCCTCGCGTTTCCTGTCCCCCGTGGGTTTGCTGCGGCCGACGCCTCCGTCCTGCGCTGGGCCTCCCGGCGGCAGCCTTTCCTGCGAGAAGACGGAACGGGGTCTCCTCGTCCTGGGGCGTCCCAGCTCCCCCACAGTCCCCCCCATCTGCCCCCCACCCCCCAGCACCCTTCCAGCTGCCCTCAGGCGCGGGAATGGCTCTCGTGCGAAAATCAGGGAGGCCCTCCACCCTCCCAGCCTCAGGGTCAGCCGGGTGCTCGTTCTGTGGGTGCTCAGCCCCCCCCCCCCCCCCCCCGTCACCCATGCCGCAGGACACCGCCTTGCACGTGCAGGTCCCTCCGCTGAGCACAGCGCCCCAGGCCAGGAGGGGCCCCCACGGGTCCTCTGGGCCTGTGTGGCCATTGCCGTGTTTTCCCATCTGATTTATGTCGTGCAGAGCCCCTCCCGGCGGCCGAGCGAGCGCCCTGGAGCCAGGCCTCCCTGAGAGCCGGGCCTCCAGCAGCTGCAGCCCCGCCCCGCAGCCTGGCCGCCCGCCGGGAGACCAAGCTTCCCGCCGGTTCTGAAAGCGATTGCACCCAACGTTTCCCAGCACGACACCCCGATGGCTCCGATAAGGAGGCTGCAGAGCCCGGGAGCGAGAGAGATGCGGGGGAGATAGCGGCCCGGGGCTCGGGAGCGGCGGGAGGGAGCCGGGCAGGCCTGTCCCCCTGGCAGTAGCCGCCCGAGTGCCTGTTTTTATTTCAATGGCCCGGAGCGAGTCTCTGGCTGAGCCGACGTTCCCACGCCGACACTCAGCGGCGCTGGCTCTTGGCACGCTGCTCCCGAGCTGTCAGGGCAGAGGTGGAGAATTCTGGTCTCACTTACGGGCTGTGGGGGTTTCCCCTTCCTTCCCCCCAGCCCCCTCCCTCCCCGGGAGACGGGGAAATAGCTCACAGATGTGCAGTACCTGCTCGCGCCTGCGCTCCCCGAACCCCGGGAACACAATTCCCCGCGCTCCCTGAAACCCAAGCCCCCACTTCCAGCCCGTTTGCTTTCTCACGGACGGGACGGGGGCGGGGAGGGGGTGCGGGGGAGGACGGAAGTTCTGAGCAAGTTTAAATGTGTCTGGAGCGAACGGGAGAATCTGTGAGGGGCCCAGGGCGCCCGGGGGCGGGTAGCGGGTGGCCCAGGATGGAGAGCCCCACGGTGGGGGGGGGGGCGGGAAGGGGGGGTGCCTGGGGGGCTGTGGGAGGCGGCAACCTTCCGCACAACCCCGGGGCTCCCCTTCAGCGAGTCCTCCGGCTCGGAAGGATTTTGCCGTGGGAAGCCGGGTGTCTCCCCTGTAACCCTAAAAAAAAAAAAAAAAATTCCAGCTATTTTTAACGCCCGAAAGGAAAAAGGGGAAGGAAGATAGAGGAGGAGGATGGGGAGGAGGGCGGAGACGGGCAGGGGAGGAGGCTGGCATTTCTGCCAGTGACTCAGGCGCGTGGAGCCCAGGGGGTGGGGCCCCGCAGTATCGTCCCCCGAGGCCCTTTCTTTCTGGAGAGAGTTCTGAGCTGGGCCTGCGGGGCCCAGCGGGGTGGACGCTCCCCCGGGCGAGGGGAGCCCTCCCCTCCCCCCCTCCCCGCCTCCCACAGGCTCGGCAGGGGCCCCAGGACCCGGGAGACTGGGGGCCGGAGTGGGCAGACCCCGGTGCCAGGCTGGGCTCCCCGGCACCCACTGGGGGCACCCCTGTCCAGTCCGTGTACCATGGGCACGGCGGCATCTTCCCGTGCTCGGACATGGGGCTGGGGGGTGGCGGGGACACAGCCAGCCAGCCCTGCCTGAGGTGTCAGCTCTGAGCTCTGAAGCTCTGAGCTCAGTCGGAGTCCGGAGCCCAGGCCCCTCACGGGCCCCCGTCCTGCAGCCGCCTGATCTGGGCAGCCCCTGCCCACTTCCCTCCTCTGAGGCTGCCTGTCTCCCCCGGGAGCCCCAAAGGTGATCACTGAACTCTGATCGGCCGCCGCTCGGGCAGCGGAGGGGACTGGGGCTGGAGGCCGGCCCCGGGGCCACCTGCTGGCGGCCCCCCTGAGCAGCCCGGGCGCCGGGAGGCGCAGGAGATTGCTGAGCCCCGAGCCGCCCGGAGAGGCCAGGCAGGGGGTCCCTGGCTCGGCTGGACTGCTGTGCAGCAGAGGTGCCGGGTGGGCCCCACACCGGGTTTGCAGCCCTCGCAGCCCTTCAGCCGGGCCTACCTGCCGGGGACTTGCCCGGGCAACGTGCGCGCCAGGCTCCGTGCCTGCATTTGGGGTGCTGACCCTCCTTCCCGGGCCTCTGGGGCAGCGGGACTCCCGCCAGCTCCCGCCTGGCCTGAGCTGCTGACAGGCCCCCGGGGCTCCCAGGTGGTGGCGGGCGTGGGGCCTGGTGCACGGGATCCCCGCAGGGCAGGGACCTGGGCAGAGCCCCGAGTTCGAATTTGGAGGATCACAGGGCGGTGTGCGTCTGCGGGGGGGGGGGGGGGGGCTGGACCCTCAGGACAGGTGTGGGGAGCGGGGAGGCCTCAGCTCCGGTGGCCTCCTGCAGGGGGTGAGGAGCTGAAGGGGGGTCCTGGAAGCAGGGGACAGAGCCACAGGAAGTGGAGCGGGAAAGTGACCCCACGCCGCCGGCCCGGGGTGCGCTCTAGGCCCAGGGGACAGGGGGTTCCTGCATAAGGGACAGGCAGGGAAGCGAGCTCGAGACCCCAGCCTCTTGCTGAGGACGAGGGGTGCCCTGGAGACGGGGCCCCTAGGCCTGTCTGGCTTAGAGGCCCTGCTCACGGCTGAGCCCCCACAGGGGACATGCCTGGAACAGCACGCAGTCATCAGCTGCGTCCCCGAAGCCGCTAAGCCCGGGAGCTGTTCCCGGGTGCAGGCGGGGGGAGGAGAGAGGAAGCTGGGAACCACCGCACGGGGGAAACCGAGGCCAGGGGCAGGGACGGTCCCTCGGGGCTGGGCCTGGGTCTGGCCGTGCAGATGGGGTTTGGGGGACGGGGGGGGGGGGGGTTAAGAACTGGACACTCAGCCCCCCGGCTCTCTCCTCAAGCAGCTCGGATCTGTTTTACAATCACCTTCAGAAGGCAGAGGAGGGCACCTCCCCATCTGGGTTCTGGGGTCTTCCCACAGCGGCCCCAGCCGGCACCCCCAGCAGGGCCAGGCCACCCCTATCCTCAGCCCGGCCACCAGCCCTCGTCCTTGCCACTGTGCCTGCTCCCGAAGTCTGACCACACCCCCCCCCCCAACACACACACACACACTGACTGTGAATAATCGGGAAGCGGGGAGGCAGCAGCGCGCCCAGCTGTCCGCTGGGACCAGCGTCCCCCCCCCCCCCCCGCCTGACTGGAGCCAGAACCGTGGGGGGCATAATGCTACTCCACCTCAGAGCTAGGAGGTCACAGATAGCACCTGCAGAGCAGAAAGGAGGGGACTAGTGGCATGCAGGGACCTCCCCTCCCACCTCCCAGGGGCCTGCCTGCCCCCTCATCCCAGCCCCGGCCCCCCGGCGCAGGCAGGCAGCCCACAGTGACTGCACTTAGGGCTCCTCCACTAAAAGAAGGCCTCCAGGACCCCCATCAGCACCCCACCCCTTCCTCCCTCGAGGCCCTGGCCTGGGAAGGCTCCAGACACCAGAGGGAGGCCAGAGACACCCCCACACACACATTTGTGAATGAAATTGCTGCTTCTCCACACCCACTTGCCAAGGCTGGCCCTCCCGCTCCCGTAGGGCTTTTGCCCCAAACCTTTGCTGTGTGAACACTTCTGGGGCCTCAGGCGCCTCCCTCTGCGAGAGCAGTGCCCCCAGATCTGAGAGGTGCTCCCAGACTCTGAGAGGTGCCCCCAGATCTGAGAGGTGCAGAGAGGTGCCCCCAGATCTGAGAGGTGCAGAGAGGTGCCCCCAGACTCTGAGAGGTGCAGAGAGGTGCCCCCAGATCTTAGAGGTGCCCCCAGATCTGAGAGGTGCCCCCAGACTCTGAGAGGTGCAGAGAGGTGCCCCCAGATCTTAGAGGTGCCCCCAGATCTGAGAGGTGCTCCCAGACTCTGAGAGGTGCCCCCAGATCTGAGAGGTGCCCCCAGACTCTGAGAGGTGCCCCCAGACTCTGAGAGGTGCAGAGAGGTGCCCCCAGATCTGAGAGGTGCCCCCAGATCTGAGAGGTGCAGAGAGGTGCCCCCAGACTCTGAGAGGTGCAGAGAGGTGCCCCCAGATCTTAGAGGTGCCCCCAGATCTGAGAGGTGGCCCCAGACTCTGAGAGGTGCAGAGAGGTGCTCCCAGACTCTGAGAGGTGCCCCCAGACTCTGAGAGGTGCCCCCAGACTCTGAGAGGTGCCCCCAGACTCTGAGAGGTGCAGCCCCGTCGTGGGAGGAGGCGGGCCAAGGTGGCTCCGAAAGCAGCTTTGGGGCTCCCTAGCTGTCCCTCCAGGCTTGCAGCACCAGTGCAGGCAGCGGGCAAGGAGGGCTAGTGGGCCAGGTGTGCCGCCTGCCAGTCCTGCCGGGACTCTGGCCACCTCTCAGGGCCCCCTGGTCTGGGCGCGTCTCCATCCGCACCAGGGTCTGCAGGCCGCTGCGTGTCCTACCCTGTGCACTTCGCCCGGCGAGGCCCTTCTCCACCTCTGAGGCCGCCCTCTGACACCCACCCAGTCCAGGATGCCAGCTGGACAGATGGCCCTCCTGCCGCTGGGCTGCCAGTGCCCTGTATGGGGACGGGGCAGGCTGCCTGGCCCCCTAGGAGGCTCTGCCCTCTAGTTTTCCAGGACTATGGCCGGCCTGTTGGACTCCCAGTGCCTAGCCTGCCTTGGCACATGATGCCCAACTCTGAGATGGGCGTGGAGAAATCTGTCATCCCCGAAGGAGCACGTGGAGGGACCCAGGGGTGCGCGGTCCTGGCAGCGGGTCTGCCTGGCTCACAGACTCACGCTTTGGGGGACACCAGAGGCAGGGGGCGCCGGGAGAAGGGGCAGGACAGTGAGGTGGCCAAGGAGCCTCCAGAGGCGGGTCTCTGGGGGGTGGAGGGCGGGTGCGCCATCCTTAGGCCAAAGGCTCTCCCGGGGGTCCCTCGGAGCCACCACCCTATCTGGGCCAAGTGGCCCGGCAGCCCGCGCCAGGGGTCCCAGCCTCGGTCTTCCGGGGGGGGGGGTGGCCTCCAGGACAGGGGCCCCAGGACCAGGGTTTCCTAACCTTGGCTTTCGCCGCTCCTCCCCACCCCTCGAGGCTCAGCTCCTTGCGGGGGCATGGCCCCCCGCAGGCTCCCCATTTCCCCTCCGAAGTCCCAGCCTGCTCTGCCATTGACATGCAAACGGTTGCCAATTGTCGTTGGCCCCGGCACCGCCAAGCCGGATCCTTCCGCAGCCGAGACCAAACTTTTGGCCTCGGAAAACTTTCGGCACGAGAAGTAGTCCCCGGGGCCGAACCCCGGACCCCGCTCCCCCGCGGACCCTCACCCGGGGGACCTCGGGCTCCGACAGCCGTGCCCCGGCCGGGGGAGGGGCAGGCGGGTCGGGGCGCTCGGAGGGCGGGAGCGGCCGGGCCGGGGGCAAGGGCTGGGGAGGGATCGGCGGGGGCGGGGCCGCAGCCCGGGGGCGGGGCCCGGGGGCGGGGGGCGGGGCCCGGGCCCGGGGGCCGGTGCCACGAGCTGCGGAGGGATCAGCGGGGGCGGGTCAGGGGGTGGGGCCGGGATCGGGGGCGGGGCTAGGTGGCAAGGGCTGCGCAGGGATCGGCGGGCCCGGGGGCGGGGCCGGGGTCTGGGGGCGGGGCCGGACGGCGGGGGCGGAGCGCACGGGCGCCCAGCACCTCACTAGCGCCTCGGCCGCGGGAGGGAGCGCACGGGCGTGGGTCCGGGCCCGGGCGCGGCGCAGCGAGGGAACCAGCCGGGGCGCAGAGCGGGGATCGATTGGCCACCTGAGCTCAGCGCCGCCCGCCAGCCCAGAAGGAGAGGGCAGCAGCGGGCCTCCGCCGCCCGCGGGGTCTCCCGGCGCGCGCGGGGGTGCCCGAGTCCCGCCGGCCCGCGCAGGAGGCCGTCCCCGGACGCAGCGGGCAGCCGGCGGGCAGGCATGCCCCCGCTCCTGGCGCCCCTGCTCTGCCTGGCGCTGCTGCCCGCGCTCGGCGCACGAGGTAGGTGCCGGCCCCCGCGCGTCCGCAACTTTCCGCGCCTTCGGAAACTTTCGGCGGCGCCGTCCGCGCGCCCCGGGGGGTTGGGAGCGGGTGGCCGGGGTGGGAAGGAGAGAGGACCGCGCGCCCCGGGGCGGGGAAAGGGTGGGAGGGAACCACCGGGGTCTGGGGCTGCGGGCGGACAGCTGACCCTCCCCCGCGCCGCCTGCCCAGCCAGCCGCTGGGGGGTGGGGTGGGGGGACTCGTGGCGCCCGCTCCCGGGCCCGGGTTTGAGGTCGGGTTGGGGGCCCGGAGGCCCGGTCCTGGGCTCGCGCCCCCCACCAGCTGCGCGTGGGGCTCGTCCCGGCGGCGAACTGCCTACCACTTTTCGATTTGAATCGAGTCGGTTTTGGTTTCCTGTTGCTTTGGGGCCATTTATCTTGTTGCTTCGCCTCCGGCCCGCGCCAGGGGCGGATGTTGGGGCGCGGAGTATGGGGTCCGGGGGCCGCTTTCGCCTGTGCCGAGCCGCGCGTCCCGGTCCGGGTGCGAGGCGTGGCGCGCGAAGTGGGCCCGGTCCCCCCACCCAGCGGGGCCGGGGACAAGGGCGCGGACCCAGGATCTAAAGCGTCCCCGGGCGCCTGGCCGCTCCCCCCCGCCAGTGTCCCCTCCCCGGGCGAGGTCGCTGCCCCTGTCCTGGCTCACAGACAGATTTTTTTGGGGGGAGGAGGAGGGCGGGCGTGGGAGATTCAACACTACCGGGGGCACTTTCACTTTGCCGAGTTCAAGTTTGGAGACCGTGCGGGTGTGCGGAGGGGGCGCGCATTCGTATCTCCGCCGCGCTTGGAGGGGGTCCCCGGGGAGCCTCTGGTGACCAGTTCGGTTTCCCTAAAAGTTGCAGGAAAGAGTCAACTCCCCACTTCCAGAAGGTGGGGCTCCCTGCCGCGCCTGCTTCCGTGAGGGGCTCGGTTTACGGCCGCCCTGGCGAGGGGGGAGAGGGGCGGGGGGGCCGGGCTAACCCCCCTCTGGGCTCTTATGGGGCCAGACTGCTTCCCGACGGGACATCTTCCTCTTCCCGGGGTGCGCCCAGGGCGCAGGCCTGAAGATGCCCGAGGGAGCGGGTATTGGGTGTCCTCGGAGGCGGGGCCAAGTCCCCAGGGCGCAGTCCCGGTGCCCCAGGAGGCGGCCCTGGCACCACAATGGGCGGCTCTGATTCCTCGCCGGCGGGCGCTTTGTTGGCGGGCGGGGCGGCCGGCCTTGCAGCTGTCGCATTTTCCCACGATCGGGGGAGCCAAGTGTGGCCACCGCCCCCCCCACCGCGCCCGCCCCAGCGCTGCCCCAGCGCTGCCCCCTCGCAGGACGCGATGGAACAGCAAGACAATCCTGGTGGCTGGATAGGGGCCGCGGCCCAGCCAGGCTCCCCACTGAAGGCGGTGGGTGGGGGTGCAAGAGTTTGGGACCGAGCCCAGGCCCTGTCCGCTGCTCTCGAGGCAGCGTTTCGGGGTGCACCTGCCCCACAGCCAGCCGGATCCTCCCACCCCCCACCCCCCATTTCGGCTCTAGGCAGAACGTGGAAGGCCCCTGGGGTTCATGCAAGGGCTCCCTGGGGCAACCGCATTCTACAGGAGATGAGGTGAGGGGTGGGCGAGGCGCCTGGGGGTGGGCCCGGGTGCCAGGGCGCTGACCTCTCCTCTCCCCCCCTCCAGGCCTGCGGTGCTCCCAGCCCAGCGAGACCTGCTTGAATGGCGGGAAGTGTGAAGCGCTCCCCAACGGCACCGAGGCCTGTGTGTGAGTAGCACCTGCGCCCGCCGCCCGCCCGGGGACCTGTTGCTCTGTGGGCGCGGAGCCCCCTGCCCCCGGCGGGGGCGGGCGGGCTGCGGGGCGGCAGGGACAGAACACTGGGCCATTGTCTTGGGGAGATGGCCCAGGAGGCTGGGCGGGTCACGTGCTACTTTTATTGGGCAGAGTCTGGCAATTACTTAATCACCCCAATCACGCTGCTGCTGCTGCTGCTGCTGCTGCTGCTGCTGCTGCGTGGGGAGCTGGTCTGGCCCCTGCAGGGCCCAGCACTCCTTTGCGGGCCACCCGGGGTTCCTGGGGTGCCGAGCAAGAACTCCCGTACCCCATTTCTCCCCAAAAGTCCCCGAGAGACGGTTGGGCTGCGGGGGGGAAACTGCGGGCCATTGAGAGAGGGGCCCAGCCCCCACCTGCCCGCCCAGGAGCACGGTGCAGGCCGGGCCTCTCAGCAAGAAATGGACTGTTTCAAAGCCAAGTCCACCTCCCGGCCCAGCCTGCTCTCCGGCCTCAGGTGCGGTGGCGGCGGCGGCGGCGGGGGGGGGGGGGGGGTGAGGGGGGTGGGGAGGGGAGATAAAAGTTGGAACCAGTGGGTAGTGTCGGCCGTGCCCATTTCTTCTGGCCCCAAGGGATGGGGGTACCTCCTGGAAGTGTGGTTTCTGTCCTGGCATCTGCGGCTCTAAACCGACCCCCAACCGCCTGGCCCCTCGCCCTCCGAGTCTTGGCCCCCCCCAAACACCCCCCCATATATAAAACGAGCATGTGTTGGGGAGGGGGGTGTCTGTCTGCCGCCTGCCCGCCTGGGAGTCCCCAGCAGTCGGCCGCTGTTTTTCTTGTGTAGCAAGTGCCCTTCAACTTGAATGCGTCCCTGATGGGAATAATGAGGAGGCGCTCCTGGGACAGAGGGAGGCCCCTCCCCCCTGCGGGGGGGGGGGGGGGGGAGGCGGCCACCGTCCCGACGTCCATCCGGTGCGCCCACATTCCGAGTGCCCAGCGCCCATTCCCCTGGCAACCCGGGCCAGTGGTCATGCAGCCCCCCCCACCCCCCCCCGCGCCCGCTCCGAGGCCAATTAGGCAGGCCTGCACGCAGTTTACCGGACAAAGAGGATTGTGTCTTTGTCCGACGCTAATGAATGCACACTACTTTTTTTTCTCCCCCCCCCCCCTTTTTGCTTTTTTGGGGCCTTTTTTTCCTCCTCCCCAGAAGCCCCGCCGACGCGTGATGCCCTAAATCTTGTTTCCCTTCATTCAGAGCCGACAGCTGGGACCCCGCGGACGTGCAGGGGCTATTGTCGGGGGAGGCGGATTAATGCCGTGTGATTAATTATGCGTGGCTTCCCAGAATGCATAGCTCCTCCCGCCAGCCCGCGTCTGCATGGGATTGGGGTGGGGGGGGCTCTCCGTGCTTCTGCAGAGGGTTTGGGGCAGGCTGGAGGGCGCTGTGCCGGGCAGCGTGGGGGCGGGGCTCCTCAGTGCCAGCAGAGAGGGACAGCCTGACCTGGGGGAAGCTGAGGTTTCGTGCTGCCCCGGGGCCAGAACAGGGGCGGCTTGGGATACGGGGTGCCTTGGGATGCGGCTGCTGCTGTCGCCGCCGCCGCCGCTCACCGTCCTCAGGATGAGGCCTCAGGGACAGAGCGATAGAGCCGACAGTCGGCTCTCCTACCCCCACGGCCGGCTGCCTTGGGAGCCCTGCCAGCCTGAGCCAGGCTGATGATCAGGATTCGGGCTTCGTCTGCCCCCCAGGCCTGGCACCCCCTCCTTGGCAGGACGCCCGCCTCGGGCTGGCCTGGCACTCGGGCGAGCTCGGCCCACAGAGACCCCATTGTGCGCACCCCCAGATCCGCTGGGACGGTGAGCGGAAGCGGCGTCCTCAGAGGCCCTGCCGGCGGGCGGGGCTGTGGGGGCGAAGGACCCGCCTTGGGGGGGGGGGTTGGGTCGGGTCGGCCTGGCCCGGGTCGGCCCGGCCAGGACCAGGCGTGGCCAGCTGTGCAGGGGGTGGTCTGGATGTGTCCTCGCCCCTCAGGGACAGCGCCCTCGCTGCCCCCCCTCCCCCGGCTCCCTGGAGGCCCGGCAGGGCTGCTGGTGGGACAGGCGCCCTTCCTGTCTGGCGGGGGGGCGGGGGGGTCGCTGCCCTCGTCCTCCACGGCCCAGGGTGCGAGCCGCCGTGCGGGGCCCGCGGGAAACTCTGAGGCACCGGCTTACGGGCAGCGCGTGGGAAACGGCGGGTCCCGGAGCCAGACGCCGCCGTACCTGGTGAATCACCGCCTCCGCCCCAAGAGGGGAGCCGCCCCAGAAGCCGCGTCAGGCGGCCCCGGGGGGGGGGGGGGCGGCGGCGCAAGTGCGGACCCAGGAAGTCCCAGCGGCCCCTCGCCGGTCGGTGCCAGGAGGACGGGCAGCTGCCGGGAGCCCCCTCTGTGCGGTGGAGGCGGGGCCTGCGGGCGGTGAGGGAGGGTCACTGCCCCTCGTAGTCGGAGCTGAGGGGGGTACGGAGGTGGGCTCCCCCTTTGTGGCTTTATTTATTTTTTTATTTATTAAACATGTTTTATTGATTTTCACAGAGAGGAAGGGAGAGGGAGAGAGAGTTAGAAACACCGATGAGAGAGAAACACCCATCAGCCGCCTCCTGCACGCCCCCCACTGGGGATGTGCCCGCAGCCAAGGCACATGCCCCCCCGACCAGAATCGAACCCGGGACCCTTCCGTCCGCAGGCCGAGCCACACCGGTTTGGGCTGTTTTTATTTTTAATCTGTTGATATCAGAGAGGAAGGGGGGGACAGAGAAACATCAGCGATGAGAGAGAACCATGGATCGCTGCCTCCCGCACGCCCCGCCCTGGGGTCCAGCCTGCAGTCAGGGCTGTGCCCTGCGCGGGCTCCCTGAGGCCCAGGAGGACCGAGACGGCCCCCCAGCTCGTCAGAACGTCGGGTGATCACAGTGGCGGCCGGTCCCTGCCCGGAGCCCTGCGGGCCCCAGACCCCGTCCGTGATGGGGGGTCTCACGCTGGGCCTCGGGCGGGTAAGGGGGCACACGCCGAGGGCACCGGCGGCCCTTCCTCCCGCCTCTCCTGTCGAGCCGACGGCGCTGGTTTTGGGATCCTCCTCCCCGTGTGGAGCTGGCCACTGGGCTCTTTGGAGGACCCGAGGGGGCTGCTCGGCGGGCCGGCCGGCAGGGCCTGGGCGTGAGTCACCCCGATGCTCCCCCAGCCCCCCCCCCCCCCGTGCTCCTTCCTCGGACCGAGGGCGCCCGCTGTGTGCGGGGTCTGCCCTGGGCGTGGGCACGCGGGCCCCTAACAGCCTCTGCCCCCGTGGAGTCCCCGCACTCGTGTGCGGGCAGGAGAGGCGGGCTCATGGGCTGGTGACCTCCTCCCCCCCCCCCGGGGACCCCGTCACCCCGCGTGGCCCACGCCCTGGCCCGGCCTCTCCTTCCCCGGGTGCCTGCCCACTGCCCCATCCTGCCCCGCCGTCCGGGTCCTCCCTGGCCACCCCTCGAGGAAACGGGGCCCAGACCACGACTTCCCTTCAGAGAGGAGGTTCTGAGGCGCAGGCAGGAAGTGGCTGGGGTGAGAAGTGACTGGGCCGGCCACCTGGCTTCCAGGGACACGTCCTGCGTGTCTGTCACCTGGTCCGGCCGTTTCCACTGAGTCACCCTCGGTCCTGGGCGAGGCGGGGGTCGGGGGGGCGGAAAGCGACGGCCATCCCCGCCCTCCGGCTGCTCCCAGGGGCTTCCTTCTCCTCCGGGCGTCCCCACCGGGTCTGGATCTGGGGAGAAGGGAGGTGCTCACAGGTGTCTCGTCAGTCAAGACACCCCCTGCGGGACTTCCTCCGTGCCTGGGCCTCAAGGACCAGAAACACGTGTCCACACACACAGACACACACACGCACACACACGCACACACACATACACACACACTGCCCTGCTGGAGCACCCACTGCCTCAGACACACACACACATACACACACAGACACATACACACACACACTGCCCGGCTGGAGCACCCACTGCCTCAGGCACACACACACACACAGACTCACGCACACAGACACACACACACACACACACAGACACATACACACACACACACACACAGACACATACACACACAGACACAGGCACATACACACACACACTGCCCTGCTGGAGCACCCACTGCCTCAGACACACGCACACACACAGACTCACGCACACAGACACACACACACACAGACACATACACACACACACACACACACACACACACAGACACAGGCACATACACACACACACTGCCCTGCTGGAGCACCCACTGCCTCAGACACACGCACACACACAGACTCACGCACACAGACACACACACACACACACAGACACATACACACACACACACACAGACACATACACACACAGACACAGGCACATACACACACACACTGCCCTGCTGGAGCACCCACTGCCTCAGGCGCACACACACACACACACACATATACACACACAGACACAGACACATACACACACACACTGCCCTGCTGGAGCACCCACTGTCTCAGACACACACACACGCACAGACTCACGCACACACACAGACACACAGACACACACACGTGCACACGCACACAGCGTCAACCAGAAAGTCTCGCCGACTTCCCCGCCGGGAGAGCTGGCCGCCCGGGCCAGGCCCGCCTCCCAAGCGGCAGCCAACGTTCTTTCCATTGACAAGATCACAATCGTGTTTTTGAGAAAGAGAAAGAAACCGCCGCGGCAGGAAGGGGCTGGGGGCGGGGCAAGCAGCCGGCGGGGCGCCGCATGGAGGGGGCGCCCAGCCTGGGCGCGAGGGGCGCGGTCCGGGTTCTGGGACCCGGGACCTGGGGTGTCGGGGGAGGGGACCCAGGGGGTGGGGCCGGCCCCCTCCCCGCGTGCCAGGCGCAGCCCCGGGGCCCCGTTCACTGCGCCGTGGCTGGGCCGAGGGGGCTGGAAGGACACCTTTCCTGTCTCCTGTCTCGTCTATAAATAGGGAGCGGATGTGGCTGTTTGCGAAGGTGATGGCTTTCCTCAGTCGTGGACACAGGAGCCCCGCGGCCAGCTGCTCCTCGGCCCCATAGAATCCTCCCGCAACCACCCCCCACCCCCGGGGGTCGGGGGGCGTCCCTGCAGGGGGCTCTGCCTCCCAGGTGGTGGCTGGCTCTGCCCTTTAAATGCCCAGTTTACAGGGGGGAACGCCGAGGCCGGGCCAGGTGGGGCCTGGGGCCAGTTGGGAGCCGCCGCCTGCCTGGGCAGGCCTGTCCCCCAGCTTCCCGCCTTCCGGAGGCTGTAACGCCCCGGGGCGTCCTGGCTGTGGGTCAGGATGTGTTCGGTCCTCAAAGTTCACGGCCAGGCGGGGGCCTGGCTGTCTCCAGGGGCCGCCTGGAGGGTCTAGACGAAGCGAAGCCAGGCTGGCTGTGGTTTGCTGTGTCCCCCCACCCCGGTCCTGTCTCCTCCCGGAGCCCCAGTGTCCCCCCTCTGAGCGAAGGGCTTGGGGCAGAGAGAGGGCCCTGGAAAGGGCCTGCAGAACCCGGGGTGGCGGTGGCAGCGCTGTGGGGGCAGTGGTGCGGGGGTGGGGGGGGAGTCCGGCAGGTTCCGCCGGTCCGGGGCCAGTCCCGGCCTGTGTTCTCAGCGCCTGGCCCGCTGGGGGCACGCACCTGCTGGAAGCAGGCGTGATTGGCAGGCGCCCCGGGGAGGGCGGGCCAGCGGAGGAGTGCCCTTTCCTGCGGTGGCCGACCCTCCTCCTGGCACCCCCCACCGGGCCGGGCCCTGTCCCGCCCGTCCTCACACCGGGTCTGGGAAAAGGGAGGTGCTTTATTGTAGTTCAAAGCGGCCGGCGGTCAAGTGCCACTAAACGTTTTGCCGTTTCAGCCTCTCACAGGGGGAACTACTCGGTGCGTTCTCGGGTGTGCACCCATCACCGTTTCCTGGTTAGCTCCAGAACTTTCCTTAACGACCTGAGAGACCTCATGCCCACTCCGGCCAGAACACCCACCCGCAGCTGCCCAGCCCCCCCCGCACCCCCCGGCCCCCGAGCATGTCTGCTTTCTCCCCGGGGTGCACTGGGGGTGGGTGGGGTGGGGCTCAGACACGCGGCCGCTGGAGTCCCGCTTCCTCGCCCGCGGGGTCCCGGGCTCACCCTCTGGAGCTGTAGGGCTTCATTCCCGCAGCACCGGCTGCTGCCCGCCTCTGCCCCCTGAGCACGCGGGCACGGGGCCGGCATCGAGGCCTGTCCCTGGCGGACGTGAGTTCGGAGGAGGCGGGGGGCGGGGTGTCCGGTGTCCGGGGGAATCCGGTGCTCGTGTCTGGCCGGTGTGCGCCTCCCCAGCAGGCACGGAGCCCCTGCGTGGCCTGGGTGTCCTGGGTGTTTAGCGAGGCCGTTGCCTGCGCCCCCCCCCCCCCCCGTGTGCCCAGGCCCACACCAGCTGGAGGGCATGAGGCAGGTGGGGGCCGGAATCTGGCCCCCGATGCTCGGACATAGATGGGGCCCTCTCCACGCTTCCCCCCCCTCCAGCTTTGGGGGCTCCCTGCCTCCTGCAGGCAGCAGAGCGGCCTGGGGACCCTGGATGCAGCCGCTCTGGTCAGGCATGGGTGAACCTTAGCACGGTCCCCCGGGGTGGGGGCTCGATGGTTCCCTCATCATCCCGTGTGCCCTTTTTGTAGACCCAAGGAATTCTAGGAGCGGAAACCCCTCACCCGATGATTCACCCCCAATGTCCCCTTCTTGCTGCAGGTCACCCCCGCCGCCCCTGGTACATGACGTTCTCTGGAAATGTGGCCCTCTCCCCGCCCTCCCCAGCCCTCCCACTCAGGACTCCCGGGCAGGGGGCGAAGGTGAAGCGTTGCCCTCGCCCCGGTGCAGAGCCGCTGCCTGAGTGGGTGCTGCCCGTCGGGTTGTGTGGTGCCCTCCGGGAGGGAAGGGGGTGCAGCGTCACAACACCCTTCTCCTGCGAGGCCGCCCCATCCGAGCCCGGCCCTTGGGGCTCCTGGGCTGGGGCCGGCAGGAGCCTCCCTCCCTGAGCAGCAGCAGCAGCAGCAGCAGCAGCCGCCACTGGGGTTCGGGGGTGGTCCCCTGGGTAGCAGCGCCCGGGTCCCGGCGTCTCGCCCCGTGCTGTTTCGCTGCGCCTCCTTGCGTCAGGTCCTGGCGTCACCTGCCAGTGGCAGGGGCTTCGGGGGTCCCCAGGCCAAGGGCCCGGGGGGACTCAGACACGGCCTGGTCTCGGCCTGGGGGGGGTCTCAGGATGGGGCAGGCCCAGATGCTGCTGTCCCCAAGGGGAGGCCCGACCGGGCACTGGGGGTCACCTGGCACCTGCACGGGGCTCGTGGGGACGGTTGAGGGCGGGCGTGGCTCAGGATGGTAGCCGCTCGCTCAGTGGGGTGACCAGGGACCGAGGGCCCATCCGTCGTCGTGAACCTCTCGCGAGTAGCCCGCGGCCATTACGCCCACGGAGTAACGTGGCAGAAGGGGGTCGGGGGGGGCGTCCACGGCGGCCACTTGCCCTGGCCCTGGGCCGGGTGTCCGTGTGCCTCCGAAGCGCTTGCATTGCCGGCTCTTTTAAGCTGCGTCAAAACCGTCCCCTCGTCACTCTGTTCACACCCCAAAGGCAGCCTCCCCGCCCAGCCCAAGCCTCTGGCAAGGCAGGTCCCTGTCCGGCATAGTTCATAGGTCATAGGCCATAGGTCCTAGGTCCTAGGCTGGGCCTGAGGCAGTAGCTTGGGTCCTGAGTCACAGCTAAGCCACAGGCTCTGCCCTGGTGCCCAGGCGGTGGGGCAGCTGGGACGGAGGGCCTGGAGGTGCTGAGCCGCTAGCTTGCTTGCGGGCTGGCCCAGAAGGTGCTGTCGCCCCTTTTTTTTTTTGCAGCAGACACGCCCCTGCCCACTCTCCAGGCCGTGGGGGGGCGGGGGGATTCGGGGAGAAGGCGAGCAGCCTCTGGGAAGATCCGTCCTTCTGAGCAGCAGGGACCGGGCGGCCATGGGCGCGGGACCCCCTCCCACAATTTCCTTCCGGTGTGGGTAGCGTGACGATGGAAGGCGCAGTACTGGAAGTGACAACTGGAAATGAGAGCGGTTTGGGGGAGACGCCAGCGCTCTGAGCGTGTGTTTTCCCCGACGGCTTTTCAGTAAGAGGCACCGGCTGAGGCCGAGAGGGAGCCCAGGCCCCGGGGGAGCTGGGGGGGGGGGCGGCGCCAACAGCCCCACTTCCGCCCCTCGGGGCCTCTGCCTCTTCCTCCCTCCACGGAAGGCCCGGGTGACGTGACCGCCCCCCCCCCCCGGGCCTCTGGTTCCAGCTGAAGGTTCCCTGTCTCCCCCTATTCCCCCCCTCCCCGCATGGCCCTTCGGGGTGTCTCGGGGCGGAACGAGGGAGACCCCGGCACACGGCCCGAGCTGTGCAGGTGGCAGGGCTCAGGCCTCGGTAGGATGCCCCCAGCGTGTCTCGGGCACGCCCGGCCCGGGCGGCCACGTGGGGCCGAGGCGAAGGAGCCTGGCGTCTGCTGCGGGTAGACCGTTCAGCCGGTCGCTGCGTCTGGGCTTCTCCTCAACGGATTCCACTCCGCTGGCCCGGGGCGGTCGTGGGGCGGGGGGGGGGTGGGGGCTTGCTGCCGTCGATGGCACGGGTCCTGGCACCACCCTGCCTCCCACAGTGTGAGGGGCGTGACCTCTCTGAGCGCCCCTCCTCCGGGGAGCTGGGTGACCCCACGTGGGAAGCACCCCTCCCTGCGGGCAGCCTCCTGCCTGGGGTATTTTCAGCTCCGTCTTCTCAGGTGACGGGGATTCGCCTGGGCTGTGGACGGAGATGGGTGGGTCCCCTAAGCCCCCCCTGTCTCCCCCACCCTCACCCCCCGTCCCCCCAGCAGCCTCCAAGTTCTCCCAGAGCCCGTCCTGCTTAAGGGGTCCTCCAAGGGGCGGACTGCCGTGGCTTGTGGGCAAGGTCATGCAAGGGCACAGAGCCGGGACCCTTCCACCCTCCCCCGTATGGAAGCCCCGCCCCGTAGCCCTCGACCCAGGCCCACTGGCCCAGCCCCCAGGGTCCCCAGGGTGTGACCTATAGGCCGTCCTCACCAGACCCTCCCCGGCCTAGGTGCCGGTGGCCGGCCTGTCTCCCAGCCTGGGCTGTGTCCCCAGGCACCTAGGGGGGCTGTGCTGGGCTTGGGGTGCGATGGGGTGGGCCACATGCAGGCTGGGGTGGGAGTCTGGGAGCTGGGTGGTCTGCCGAGCAGGGGGTGGGGCTGGGGAACCCCAGGCTGGTGCGAAGTGGGAGAGAAGGCCAGAGGGAAAAGGGGCTGGGGACCCCAGAGGGCTGCAGTGACGGGCACCGGGAGCCGGTGCTCACACTGTGGCTTCCCCGGGGGCCCCCGGCCGGCCCTGCCAGGGTCCGTCCCGGTGCCCATGCGTTCAGGGAGACCTCTGCATCCAGAGGGGCAGAACGAACGCCCGACGTCCGGTCGAGCTTGGCGCTGTCCGCCCTCGTCCCCAGTCCAGTGGTGGTGACTGGCGCCCCCCGCTGGTGTGACCCTCCTCCTGGCCAGAAGGTGCGGAGGCGCTGGCGCCCACCGAAGCCGGCAGCAGGCGCCCCGGTGCCCAGGCCGCTCACCGAGAGCACCCCCAGCCGGTTTGTGTTTCGGCCGTACAGTGAGGACGCGAGGATGCATTGTCCGCTCCCCCCCCGGAAGCAGGGGGTCCCGGGGCCAGGGGGTCCGGGGAGAGATGCAGGCGCACCTCCCTGCGCCCACAGAGCTCTGTGAGCTGTCGCCCCCAGGGGGCCCCGAGCCCTCTTGTACTCGCCCCCAGCCGGTTTGCTCCGCTCGGAGTGTGGCCGGCTCAGGGCGAGGGGGGCTGAGATGCGCTCCCGGGCGGCGTCTGTGTGAGCCCCGTGTTTCCCCCCTCGGAACGGCTGGCGTGCACGCTGCGGGACACTGCATGGTTCCAGCAGGAAGTAGCAAGAGCGGAGGGGCTCCCTCCTCTTTCTGGGGCTGCAAAGAGGGGGTCCTGGTGCCTCCCCTGAGTCCTCAGGGCACTAAACCCAGAGCCAGGGCTGCCCCGAGTGCCCCCCTGCACGGCCGGGGTGCACAGCACCCTCCCCACCCCGGCGTCCGGCGGGCAAGGCCCGAATAGCAGCCAGAAGTGGCGGTTGCTGACTTAATTAACCGAGTTTGGGGTTAAGTCCTCTGCGCCCATCGGTCCTGCGCTCCGGGCTGGCCGGCTTTGGGGGGGAGCGGGGCCCGGGCAGCATCGGGGGGGGGTCTCCGCAGGCTCCTCGCTGATGGGAAGCGTGGGTCACACGGGCGTAGGGGGGTGGGGGGGGTGGTCCCAGGGGAGGACCCGCACCGCTCGGGGAGCCAAACTGGTCTCCACTCCGGGCTCTGTCTTTCGGGGACCTGGCGGGAAACACCTGCCAGGGGAGGGTCCGCAGGCTCTGCTCCCTCCCTCCGCCCGCGGGGCTCCCCAGCACAGTGCTCTGTGGGAGCCCCGGCCTGCGCTGTCTGGCCGGTGGCGGCTGCTGGGCCATTTCCGGGAAGCCGCCTGAACCCCTGGCCTGGCTTCGTCCGTCCCACTTCCACGTGGGGGGGGTGGCGGGGACAATGGGGGGGGTCATTGTGGTCCGAAGGGGGGGGGGCGTGCAGGGACAATGTGGGGGCATGTGGTCCGAAGGGGGGGGGCGTGCAGGAGCAATGTGGGGCATGAGTGGTTGGGGGGGGCCGTGGGGACAGAGAGGGGGCATGTGGGCCGGGGGGGGGGTGGCAGTAGACAATGGGGGGGCATTGTGTTCTGCTGTGGGAACGCTTACTTCCGGGGAGGGAGCGCAGCTCCGGCCCCCACACAAAGGGCTTCCCCGGAGCCAGGACGGAAGACTCCCTTTCCTGCTCTTCCTCCTCCCAGCGCCTTTCAAGCACAGTGGCTTTCAGCCCCAGGGCCGCCGCTTGGGAAAGAGACTCCAGGCGGCCCCGGGCAGCTGTCTGGGGCGGAGAGCCGGGCCTGCAGGGCCCACGGGCGCCCTCTGCACCCCATCGTCCCCCTGACCCCCGCCGCCACCGCGCCGCAGCTGCCATTCTGCTCTGAGGGCGGCTGATGTTGGGGGTTGGGGTCTGTCAGCGTCAGACCTGGCTGCCCCTTCTCGGGGACAGGGGACTGCCTCCCTGCCCCTCTCCTGCTCCCTGAGGCCGGGAGCCCGGCCTTGGCCTTGCTGGGCCGCCCCAGACGCACCCCTGACCCCCACCCTGAGCCCCTGACTGCCTGTGGGAGGCGAAGGAAGGGGCTGGCCGCAGGGAGGGTAGGAGGGAGGAGGTCACAGTCAGGCATGGGGGGCAGGTGTCAGACAGAGTGATCTGCGAGGTCCGTAAGGGACTGGGCCCTGTGCTGTGGCTCCTTGTCCTGGGGACTTGGGGAGGGGGGAGGGGCAGGGAGCAGTTCCTTGGCACCATTTGCCCGGGTGGGTCAAGGCTTCCTGTGGCTTTCTTCTGAGGAGTCTGAGCTTTCCCTGGTTCCTGAGGTGGGAAGGGACTGGGCGGGGGGGGGGGGGGGGGCAGTTGCCTCGACAGCCAGCCCTACCGTCATGCTTCCTGGAAGCAGGCGGGAGGTTGGGGGTGCTGGGATGTGGCCACCGGACTGGCTCTGCCCAGGGAGGGGCTGAGGCCTCGGTCGGGGGACAGAGTTGGGCTTGCTGCCCCCCCCCCTCCCACTTCTAGGGCAGGCGTCTGGGGACCCCGGGTCTGTGCCCCTCCGGCCCGTGCTGCCCTGGCCTGCCTCCCACAGGTGCCCGCTCTGGGCTGGCACAGGGCACACCTTCTCCGGGGTGGGGTTTCGGAAGCGACTGGCCCAGCTGCCCGGGGGCGGGTGGCACTGGGTCTGTGCCCATCTTGGTGGTTTGGGGGGCAGGGCTGAGGGGCCTCGGGGGGGGGGTCTTTGCTTAGAACTGCAAGGCCAGGATCTGGGGGTGAGGGCTGCCCCAGCCGTCTGCACTCCCGGCCTCACAGCAGTGGGCCCCACTCTGTGGTTGGGGCGCACGGAGCAGGAGCCCCAGCACCCAGACTCCTTCCTGGGCAGGACGTGGGGGGGGTGTGCATGGGACTTAGGGAGCATGGCGGGGGAGGGGGCTCTGGCTGCGGGAAAGCAGGCCCCAGGCCCCTCAGTAAGGAGGTGGGAGGGTGGGCTGGGGTTGGGGGGAGGCCGGGGATGGCAGGTGGGGGGGTGGCAGGGGGGGTGGGGTCCTGCCGGCGAAGACAGGCAGCTCCTGTCACAGGTGCCCCTCCCTGCGGGCTCTCGGCTGGGTGTGCAGGAGCCGGGGACCCCAGGGCCGTCCAGCACTGCATGGCGGAGACTCGGCCGCTGTCCACCTCTGGGGGGGAGGCCCGGGCCGCACGCAACCTGGCCTCCTCAGCCAGCTAGCTGCCGATGCCGGTGCGGGCTCCTGGCGAGCGCCTCTGTGCCAGGACACTCCCTGGGCCCCAACTAGCGTCCGCCCCTGGCCGAGTTGCATGGCACCGCCCATCGGGGAGCCCCCCCGGGGCCCCCACCCTGGTCCCTGGTCCCCCCCCCCCCCCCCCCCCGGCCCGGACCTCATGCTCCCCGGGGGGCCAACCGAGCCTGGGGGCTCCCGGCTCCGTGGCGGATCCCCCTTTCCGCGTCTGGGCGGGGAGGGAGCCGTCGCCTGTCCCCTGGGGGTGGCAGATGCCGGGAAGCCTCTTAGAAAAGGAAACAGCACAATTTGAATCTAGGCCCGGGTGAAAGGTCGCGGCAACATCTCCTGCGGAGGCTTCCTGGGGTCGCATTTCTGGTGGATCGGAGCGCGGGGGGGGGGGGGGGGGGGGGGGGGGGGGGGTGGTGGGGGCGCGCAGGAGACTGCGGCTGTGGAGACAACAGGCCCGGCATTTGGTGCGCTCCGGGCGGGCGGGCGGGAGGGAAGGAGGGGAGGGGGGAAGGGAGGCCGCTGCTGGAAGCCAACCCGAGACCCCGGCCCCACCTGTCACTCACCCGCCGCCACCGGGGGCCCCCCCCCCCCCCCCTCCCCCCCCCCTGGGGGACGGGGTTACGTGTGGGACGGGGCCCGTGTGGGACCGGGGCCGTGTGGACCGGGGTCCGGGTGGTAACCGGGTTACGTGTGGACGGGGTCACGTGTGGACCGAGGGGTTCCGTGTGGGACCCGGGGGTTACGTGTGGACCGGGGGGCCCGTGTGACCGGGGTCCGTGTGGACCCGTGTCACGTGTGGGACCGGGTCACGTTGTGGACCTGGGACACGTTTGGGACCGGGGTCACGTGTGGACCGGGGGGCCCGTTGTGGAACCGGTGGTTTACGTGTGGGACCGGGGGCCCGTGTGGGACCGGGGTTACGTGTGGGACCGGGGCCCGTGGGGGACCGCGGGGCCCGTTGTGGACGGGTTACCGTAGTGGACCGGGTCCCGTGTGGACCGGGGTAGCGATGTGGACCGGGTGGCCCGTGTGGGACCGGGGTTACGTGTGGGACCGGGGTTACGTGTGGGACCGGGGGCCCGTGTGGGACCGGGGTCCGTGTGGGACCGGGGTCACGTGTGGGACCGGGGTCACGTGTGGGACCGGGGTCACGTGTGGGACCGGGGCCGATGTGGACCGCCGGGGGTCACGGTGTGGGACAACCCAGGGTCACGTGTGGGACCGGGGCCCGTGGGGGACCGGGGCCCGTGTGGGACCGGGGTTACGTGTGGGACCGGGGCCCGTGTGGGACCGGGGTTACTGTGGGAACCGGTCACGTGTGGGACCGGGGTCCGTGTGGGACCGGGGTCACGTGTGGGACCGGGGTTACGTGTGGGACCGGGGCCCGTGGGGGACCGGGGTTCGAGTGTGACCCCCGGGGTCCGGGTGGGACCGGGGTTACGTGTGGGACCGGGGTCACGTGTGGGACCGGGGTTACGTGTGGGACCGGGGGCCCGTGTGGGACCGGGGTCACGTGTGGGACCGGGGTCACGTGTGGGACCGGGGTCCGTGTGGGACCGGGGTTACGTGTGGGACCGGGGTCCGTGTGGGACCGGGGCCACGTGTGGGACCGGGGCTACGTGTGGGCCGGAGAGAAGGGAGCGGAGGAGCAGACCTGGGTGACCCCCCTCAGGAGGCAGGGACGAAGGCACAGCCCTCGAGGCCACCAGCCCTGGCCGCCGGGCTCAATGGACGGGGGGGGGAGGGCGGTGGGTTGTCCGGCGGGCTCCAGGTCTGGCCGCAGGAGTGTGACTCCAGGGAGCCCCGGTTCGCCTGGCAGACGGGTGCCAGCCCTCACAGCCTCCCAGGGACTCTCGCCCGCGCTCGACGGGTGTGGGACGGGAACGGGACCGGCCGGCGCCCCTGTGGCCTTCCCACGCTCCAACAAGCACACACTAACGCACACATCACACACACACACACACACACACACGTGTGGGTTTCACGGGGGCGGGGGAGGGGAGAGAAACTCCAACGCACGTAACACGTGGGCCGCCTGCCGCCCGGCACGAGTCTGACCGGGACCCAGCCCTGACCTAACCTCCCGGTTCCTAGGTCGGGGCTCAACCGCCGAGCACCCTCTTGGGGAAGTCTGGTCGCTGGGCGGCAGGTGTCTGTCCCTGGGGGATGAGCCTGTGACCGGGCGGGGAGACGGGTGCGGGGAGAGGGGTGCGGGGCTGACGCCGCTGGAGCTGGGCCGGGGGGCCAGGCAGGAGCAGCCTCGGGACGCCCCAGGCCCAGCCCAGACCTGCTCTCCTGGCGACCTCCCTCCCCTGGCTGCACCTGGAACCCCCCTCCCCCCAAAGCACCTGCCTCTGCTCCTGTCCCACCCCCATTCCCGGCTGGCCCTGCCTGTCCCATGGCTGGTGGCGGGTGCGGGTGGGGGCGGCGGCTGTGCCCAGGCCCCGCCCCGGGCCAGGCAGCGTGCCTTCACGGGCGTCCAGCAGGCTGGGCGGGAGCAGAGACAATGGGCCCTCTCAGCTGCTGCTCCCCAAGGAGGGGCCTCCCGCCTCCCCCCCTCCAGCCCGCAGGGCCCGATCGGCCGGGAGCAGCTGCCGCCGCGTCCCCGGCACACACCGCCCCGCACCTTTGTCCCCCTGCCCCGCCGGGCGCGTCTCCCTCCCGCCGGCCCAGCTCACCCAGCCCGCCGTGTGTGCCCGGGCCAGCGGCTCTCCCAGCCTCCCGTGGGGTCCCCTTTCAGGACGGGGGTGGTGGGGAAGGGCAGAAGGGCCGAGGGGGGTGGTGTCCCCTGGACGCTGCCCCAGAACTCCAGGATTCAGTCCTGTCTGGGCAGGGCTTTCTCATCCGTATGGGGGCACCCAGTGTCCAGACGCCAGTAGGGAGGTACTGAGCGGGGGGGTGGTTGCTGTAGTGGCGAGGGTCCCCATGGTGTCCCACGGGACCAGAGACAGCCGCGAGCCCACAGAACGTAGGGCGGGCGCCTTGGAGCTGGCGGGGCAGAGGGAGAGGGGGCGGGGCCGAGGGACAGGGAGGCGGGGCCGAGGGAGAAGGGGCGGGGCCTAAGGACAGAGGGGCGGGGCCGGGCAGCTCCGCCCAATGTGAGGCTGTTCCCTCCGCCCGGCACCCACCGCTGCCCACGCCGCCGGCCTCTGGGGAAAGAAAAAGGGCCTTTCTCCGAGCTGCAGCCAGTCCTCCTGACAATGGAGGCATTGAGGGGCCAGGGGAGGGGCTGCTCCTACCCCCCCCACCCCCCAACCCCCTTCCCAGTGAGCTCAGGCCGGGCCGTGGCCTGTAACTGGATCCACACACAGCGGGCCCCAGCCGCCTTCCTGGGCCTGGGCAGTGAGGCTTTGGGGGGGCTGGGCAGTGAGGCTTTGGGGGGGCTGGGCAGTGAGGCTTTGGGGGTCTGGGCCCAGTGAGCTTTGGGGCGGCGGGACAGTGAGGCATTGGGGGGCGGGGCATGCGGCTTTGGGGGGGCCTGGGCATTGAGTGCCTTGGGGGGGGGGGCAGGCAGTGAGGGCTTTGGGCTGGCAGTGAGGCTTTGGGGGGGCTGGGCAGTGAGGCTTGAGAGAGTTCCGGGCAGTGAGGCTTATTGGGGGGGCTGGGCAGTGAGGCTTTGGGGGGTCCCGGGCAGTGAGGCTTTGGGGGGCCCGGGCAGTGAGGCTTTTGGGGGGCTGGGCAGTGAGGCTTTGGAGGGGTTCCGGGCAGTGAGGCTTTGGGGGGCCCGGGCAGTGAGGCCTTGGGGGGGCTGGGCAGTGAGGCTTTGGGGGGCTGGGCAGTGAGGCTTTGGGGGGCTGGGCAGTGAGGCTTTGGGGGCTGGCAGAGAGGGCCTTGGAGTGCAACCCCATACTTAGGCTGGCTTTCCCGGGCCCAGGCTGAGTGGCTCTCGGCCCCCCACGGGCAGCGTGTTTCTCTAAGCCAGCTGGTTTGGGGCTTTTGGCTTCTGGCAACAGATGGTGGCTGGAGTGCCATTTTGCGTCTCCCGTCCCCCCAGTCCCAAGCCTCAGGGAGACAGGCCTCCAGGCCCCGGGGACAGGGAGCCGCCCGCTGCTGAGGAACCCCAGCCCCGGCCCCCCACCCGCCGCCCCCAGGCCGGGCCTTCTCTGGGGTGGGGGGGCGGGGGCGAGGGCTGGACAACTGGCCGTGGAGGCGGCCTCGGCCCCTCTGGTGGGGTTCATGCCCAGGAGCCCGGAGGCCCCATTTATCCAGGGCACCCCCTGGCTGCCCGCCAGCTCCCCCCCACCCCCACCCCCGCCCCGTGCCCAGAGCTGTGGGCCCAGCCAGGGGGCACTTTCCCAGGCCGCGTGGGGCACGTTCTGCCTCAGAGGCTCTGCGCCTGGGAAGGGCGACGCCTGGCTGGTCCCAGGGCCTGCTGGCTCTCGCCGGAGCGAGCCCGGGGCGCCCTTAGCTGGGGAGAGGTGTGTTGTGTGGGGGGGGGGACGGTCCAAGCTCTAGATGCCGGGCCACCAGGGCGGGGGAGGGAGGCAGGAGGCCCCTCCCACTCACCTGCTCCGGAGGTGCCTGCAGTGTTCTGGGCGGCACAGGCCGGCCCCCGGGGCTCAGGCAGGACCCGCGACCTTCAGCTCCTTCGCGGGGACGTGGGGTCCCATCCAATGTCTGAGGGAAGACAGATCCAGAGAAAGAGCCAGTGCCAAGGCGGGGTGGGGTGGGTGTGGGGCGGTGCCAGCAGACCACCACGAGGTCCCCCTGGGAGTACCTTAATGAGGGACAGCCTGGCGGGGGACACGGGGGACGGGGGACACGGCGGAGTGTAGAGAGCCCCCCCTTCCCCCCCGGGGGGGGGCGTTGCTGAGATGCAGCCGCGGGCGCCCGCGTGGGTTCGAAATCTCAGCCGGGTCCTGCGGGTCCTGGTCTCCAGCTGGTCCCCAGGTGACGAGAGTGAAGTTCGCTTAACGTGACGTCACCCGCCTTACCGCGTGCGTGAGGTCAGGGCACGTGGCACAGGCACGGCGTGGTCCCAGGCCACGTCCACGTCTCCGGGGGGAGCCCCGGTGGCAGCCCGCCTGCTGCACCCACTGCCCCCAGATGGGTGCTGAGCAGGTGCAGGGGGACCCCCCAGACAGGTGCTGAGCAGGTGCAGGGGGACCCCCAGACGGGTGCTGAGCAGGTGCAGGGGGACCCCCAGACAGGTGCTGAGCAGGTGCAGGGGGACCCCAGACGGTGTGGGCAGAGTGTAGGGGACCCCCAACAGGTGCTGAGCATGTGCAGTGGACCCCCCAGACGGGTGCAGAGCTGGTGGGGGCAGGGGGGGCCCCTGACTGACGGCTCACTGTCCTTTCCCCTCACTGCAGCGAGGCCTTCGGTGGGCCCAGCGTGCCAGGCGCCCAGTTCCCCTGCCTCAATCGCCCCCTGCAAAACGGCGGGACGTGCGCGGCCGCTGGAGCAGGGCGCCTGCCGCCTACACCTGCAGCTGCCGCCTGGGCTTCCTCGGGGTCCGCCTGCTGCGGACGCCCCAGACAACGCCTTCCTCCCTTACCAGCCCTGCCGCAACGGCGGCACCAAGCGTCCTCCCGCTCGCCGACTACAAGTGCCTCTGCCCCCCGGGCTGGTCAGGTGAGGCCCTGGGCTCCCGTCAGACCCCGTCCTCGGGGGAGGGGGCGCCCCAGCCCGTCCGTGTGGCCAGAGGAGGCCCTGGGCTCCCGGGAGGCCTTCGGGGACCGCGACCCCAAACAGCCGAGCCCCCGCTGCAGCCCGGAGCTGTGGGGTCCCGCCGCCTCCCGGGCTCCCCCCTCGCCGCCCGCTGCCGCTGCCAGGGGTCAGGGCCCCAGTCAGGACCATGGGACGGGCCGGCGCGGCTCAGCCTCTGAACTTGATTCCCACGTCCCCGGAGAGACGGCCGAGTTGGGGCTGCGGAATGGGGGCAGGGGGGGAGGTTAAGGAGAGGATGCCGCTGTGCCTATCCCAGCCCCACAGCCCCCCGGGTCCCCCGGGGGAGCCCCCCACGGGGGGCAGGGCAGCCGGAGTGCCCCCCTCACCCGCCCCCCCCCCCCCCAGGGAAGACGTGCCAGCAGGCTGACCCCTGCGCCTCCAACCCCTGTGCCAACGGCGGCCAGTGCCTGCCCTTCGAGGCCTCCTACATCTGCCACTGCCCGCCCGGTTTCCACGGCCCCACCTGCCGCAGGACGTGAACGAGTGCGGCCTGAGCCCCCGCCCTCGCTGCCGCAACGTGGTGCACCTGCCCCTTCAACAGGTTGGGCTCCTCCGCTGCCCTGCCGCGAGCCACCCACAACCGGCGCGCACTGGCGAGCTGCCCTTCGTGCCCTGCAGCCCCTCGCCCTGCCAGAACGGGGGCACCTGCCGGCCCACGGGGGACACCACGCACGAGTGCGCCTGCCTGCCAGTACGGGCGGTCACGGGGGCGGGGGGGGGGGTGAGGGGGTGGACCGGGGGTGGACGGGGTGCGCCCCAGCACCGATCTGAAGGTGGCCTGGGCCCGCCGCATGCGCGGTGGATAGTGCGTCGGCCTGCGGACGGAAGAGGTCCCGGGTTCGATTCCGTCAAGGGCATGGACCTTGGCTGCGGCACATCCCCAGTGGGGGCGTTGCAGTGAGTCAGCTGAATCGATGTCTCTCTCTCACGATGTTTCTGACCTCTCTATCGCCTCTCCCTTCCGACTCTGTGTAAAAAAAAAGAAGGTGGCCCTGGGTGTGTCGTGTGGCCGGCTGGAGAAGGAAGGAGGAACAGTTAGGAGGGTCAGGCGCCACCCCAGGCCCCCACCTGCCCATTTCTGACGGGGTGGGGGTGTGGGGGGCGTGGCTGTGACTGCACAGCTGGGCCCCACACTCAGGGGGCCCAGGACCCCGGCAGCCCCAGGAGGGGCTTCGGAGGGGGGCCTGGCCCTGGCCAAGTCCGGCTGGGGCCTCCTGGCGCCCCTTCCCCCCTCCCCAGGCGCCCCCTTTCCCGCTCAGCCCCCCCCCCCGGAGGGACAGCAGGCACAGCCTCTGGGGTTCCCTCATCCCGGGTCCCCAGACCGCGTGCACGGTGCAGAATCCCCCCAGGGAGCACTCAGCTCGTGCACTCCCGGGGCCTCCCGACCCAGGGGCGTTCTTGGCCCTCCCTCCTGTTGTCGGCATGGAGTCCGTCCCCTGGGTGCCGGGGGGGTCAGGTGGGGGCAGGGCAGGCGCCAGAACTCCCCCCTCTCCCCCCAGCAAGCCCGCAGCACCAGCTCACACTGGTCTGTGCATCACAGTCTTTGTCCGTCGCCGGCGGCCCCACAAATAACCACGAGGCCTTTGGTCTGTCGGCCGCGTGGTGGGGAGGTGGGACCCGCAGGGGTGCCATTCCTCAGGGGCACGGCGCCCGGCTGACCCGGGGATGACCTGGGGGTTGCCCCAGTCCCACGCCACCCCCCTTCCCCCCCCTGCCCGGCCCAGACGGTGCCTGCAAAGAGGAAGTGTGTTCTCGGCCGTCACGCCGGCCCTCACCGCAGCGCTGCCTGTTCGTGCCCAGGCCGGGCACGGCTTCCTGGGCCCCGCTGCCCGCCCGCCTGCCTCTCCGCCCGCCTCCCTTGGTCTCTGGGGAGCGAGGCCCGGCCTTCCGCCAGGCGCACCCCAGGCTCTCGGTTCAGACCCATCCTGGGGCCTGTGTGACCTGAGCCGGGGCTCCGTGCTGGCCCTGCCTGGGCGGGTGGGGGAGCCCTGGGCGGGGGAGCCCAGCTCTCTCCAGCCCTCCAGCCCCACCCGCTTTAGAAGGAGACCCTTTGAGGCGTGGGGCCCCCAACACAGCGGGAAGCAGAGCACGGGGCAGACTGTGATGTGGGGTGCTTCCCAAACCACTCTGACTTCCATTTGGCTTTCGATCCAGGGAGGGGGTGGCGGAGGGGGTCAGCCGTCACCGGCTGCCGTTTGGGTGCTGCTGCCATTCACGCCTCTGCGGGGCCGGCCGAGGGAGGTGCCTGATGGACAGCTGACGGACGGGCAGGCCCACCTGGTCCTGCCCACCCCGCCACCCAGCGTGGAGGCCCCCGTCCCCTGCAGCTCCTGTCCGACGGGTACCGGTGGCCCAGCGCCCGCACAGCGCCCGGCCCGCAGGCACTCTCGGCTCCGAGGGTTCTGTGAGGACCCTCAGCACCTGTTCCCGGGTTCGTTCCGTCCAGCTGCCTTTTTAAAAACATATGTACAGCCGAAACCGGGGCGGCTCAGTGGAGAGAGCGTCGGCCTGCGGACCGAAGGGTCCCGGGTTCGATTCCGGTCAAGGGCAGGTACCTGGGTTTGCGGGCACGCCTCCCATGGGGGGGGGGGGGATGTGTGTGTGCAGGAGGCGGCTATGATTGTGTTCTCTCTCCATGATGTTTCCTAACTCCTATCCCTCTCACCATCCTCTCTTGTAAAAAATCAGATATAACACGTTAACGGAAAAAACTTAAAGATTATCAATCCATAACATTCACTAAAAATAATGGGAAGGATAAAACAAATATGTGACTTACATACGTTTTTATTGATTTCGGAGAGGGGGAGAGAGAAACACACACGATGAGAGATGGACCGGCGGCCTCCCGCACGCCCCCCACTGGGGACGGAGCCCGCACCCCAGGCCTGTGCCCGACCGGGAATCGAACCCTGACCTCCTGGTTCCTAGGTCGAATCTCACCCCAGATCCAGGGCCGGTCGCTTTCCGGATGGGGTTTGGGAGGAGCTGATGCTCGGTCCGGGAGGGGCAGGCAGGGACGGGGCGCGGGCCCCGGGCAGGGGCGCCGCGGGCGGGCTGACGGCCGGCTCTCCGCAGGCTTCACCGGCCAGAACTGCGAGGAGAACATCGACGACTGCCCCGGCCACAGGTGCCAGAACGGCGGCTCCTGCGTGGACGGCGTCAACACCTACAACTGCCGCTGCCCGCCCGAGTGGACAGGCACGTGGGGGGCCACCGTCACGCACGCTGCTCCCCCGACCCTTCACCCCCTTGCATCCCCTTACCCGCACCCTGGTGCCCCCGACCCGTCACCAACTGCTCCTAACCCGTCACCCTGCACCCTACCTTTCACCACTTCTCCCCAACCGTGCACCTGCTCCCCCACGCCGTCACTGCTGCCTCCCCCGACCCGTCACGCTGTCACCCCACCCTCACCCCTGCCCCCCGACCCGTCACCCTGCTCCCCCACCCGTCACCCTGCCCCCCGGACCGTCACCCTGCTCCCCCACTGTCCGGCACCGACTTGTTCCCCCACCGCGTCACCCTGCCCCCGACCCGTCTCCCTGCTGTCCCCGACCCGTCACGCAGCTTGCCCGCCCACCCTTCACCATCAAGCGCCCCGACCCTCACCCAGCGACCCGACCCGTCTCCCCCACACGTTAACCCTACCCCCCCTCCCATCCCCTGCCCCCCACCCCTGTTGTCACCCTGCTCCCCGACCCGTCACCCTGCTCCCCGACCCGTCTCCCCGACACGTCACCCTACCCCTCCACCCATCACCCTGCCCCCCGACCCGTCACCCTGCTCCCCGACCCGTCTCCCCGACACGTCACCCTGCCCCCCCACCCGTCACCCGTCTCCCCCACCCGTCACCCTGCTCCCCCACCCGTCACCGTCTCCCCCACGGTCACCTGCTCCCCCCACCCAACACCCTGCTCCCCCCCGTCACCCTTGGGCCCCCCGACCCACCCTGCCCGGGGACCGTCACCCTGCTCCCCCACCCGTCACCCTAGCTTCCCGCGAACGCCGTCACCCTGCTCCCTGACCCGACACGCTGCTCCCCGATCCCGTCACCACTGCCCCCGACCCGTC
Source organism: Antrozous pallidus (assembly GCA_027563665.1). Classification (NCBI taxonomy): domain Eukaryota; kingdom Metazoa; phylum Chordata; class Mammalia; order Chiroptera; family Vespertilionidae; genus Antrozous; species Antrozous pallidus. The sequence continues at coordinate 84,512,037 of CM050522.1, forward strand.
ACCCTGCTCCCCCACCCGTCACCCTGCTCCCCCACCCGTCACCCTGCCCCCCGACCCGTCACCCTGCTCCCCGACCCGTCACGCTGCTCCCCCACCCGTCACCCTGCTCCCCGACCCGTCACGCTGCTCCCCGACCCGTCACCCTGCTCCCCCACCCGTCACCCTGCTCCCCGACCCGTCACGCTGCTCCCCCGTCCGTCACCGCTGCTCCCCCGCCGTCACCTGCTCCCACAGCTCCGTCCACCCTTTGCTCCCCACCCGTCACCCTGCTCCCCCACCCGTCACCCTGCTCCCCGACCCGTCACCCTGCTCCCCGACCCGTCACACTGCTCCCCCAGAGGAGGGGCGGGGAGGGTCCGAGAGCCGGGCTGGGCCAGGGGGACCCTGTGACCTGGGGCAGCCCCTCTGCCCAGGACCAGGGCGTGAGCCCCCACAGGGGTCAGTGTAGACCTGTGCCAGAATCCGGCCCCCAGGTTTGAGCCCAGCGGGTTGGGTGGGACCTGGGTACGCCGGTCAGGGGATGCGGCCCCTGCCCTTGGGGCCCCCAGTTCGGCGGGGACGGCAGGCCAACCTGTGCCCCCCCCCCCCAGTGCGCCCACCCGGGTGCACAGCCAGAGCAGAGGCAAAAGCCCCCCGGTGCCAGCGGCGACGGGGAAGACGGGATTCGGGCTGGCACGGAGGGAGGAGCCCCAGAAGGCTTCCTGGTGGAGGCGGATCCCACACCGGGACGGTTGGGTCCCCGAAGCAGCGCCCGCCCGTCAACGGCCAGCCCCGCGCCCCCCAGGTCAGTACTGCACCAAGGACATGGACGAGTGCCAGCTCATGCCCAACGCCTGCCAGAACGGCGGCACCTGCCACAACACCCCGGGCGGCCACAACTGCGTGTGCGTCAACGGCTGGACGGGCGAGGACTGCAGCGAGAACATCGACGACTGCGCCAGCGCCGCCTGCTTCCACGCAGCCATACCTGCCACGCCCTCCAGCAGTGGGACCTTCCTATACTCTGCGAGTGTCCCCACGGCCGCACCGGTGAGGGCCCGCCCGCCGTGTGCTCACCTCCCCGCCCGCGGGCTGGCTGTGCGGGTCCCCCGGGCTGAAGCGAGGGGCACCCCGGAGTGAAGAGGAGGGGCGGGGGGGTGGCCGTGGTCAGGCCCATTGGGGCCTCGCCCGCCGGAACTGGGACACTCGCCGGGGTCACTCGGGGGAGTCACAGTGGATAGAGCGGCGCCTGCGGACCGAAGGTCCCGGTTTCGCGCTTCCGGTCGAGGGCGCAAGGCCCGTGTTTGCGGCTGCGATGCGCATCGGGGGGGCTTCAAGAGAGGCAGCTGAGTCCACTCGGCGCATGCGAGTGTTGATGTTTTGACCTCTCCCCACACCCGTCACCTGCTCCCCCACCCGACATGGTGAAATGGCCCAGTGGATAGAGCGTCGGCCTGCGGACCGAAGGGTCCCGGGTTCGATTCCGGTCGGGGCGCAGGCCCGGGTTGGGGGCTCGATGCCCAGCGGGGGGCGTGCAGGAGGCAGCCGACCTCATGTTTCTCTCCTCATTTGTATTCTACCTCTCCCTTCCTCTCTGAAATGGCCCAGATGGATAGTGCATGCGATCGGCCCTGTGTGACCCGAAGGTCCCGGGTTCGATTCCGACGGGGAGCGGCAGGCCCGGGTTGGGGGCATCGGATGCCCAGTGGGGCGGGCGTGGCAGGAGGCAGCTGGGCTCCACAGCTCTCCTCGTTGAGATGTATTTATCTCTCCCTCTCGAAATGGCCCAGTGGAAAGAGCGTCGCCTGCGGACCGAGAAGGGTCCCGGGTTCAGATCTTCCGTCGGGGGCGCGGCCCGTGTACGGCTCCGTTGCCACAGCGGGGGGGGGGCTGTGGCAATGAGGCAGCCTACACGGCTCTCTCGTGGTTGACGTTTCTCTCTCTCCTCCGCTCTGAAACGGATAGGAAAACGGTTTTTCACAAAGCCTCGCGGTGGGAGGCCCCTCGGCGGGTCGGGGTGGGGTGGGGTGGCGCGGCAGGCGTGCCCCGCGACGGCCGGGTCGCCCCCAACCAGGTCTGCTTGCCACCTCAACGACGCCTGCATCAGCAACCCCTGCAACGAGGGCTCCAACTGCGACACCAACCCCGTCAACGGCAAGGCCTCTGCCACTGCTGCCCCGTCGGGTACATGGGCACCGTCGCAGCCAGGAAACGTGACAGTGCTCACTGGGTATGCGCGGGGCCAGCCAGCGAGGGCCGTGGAGCTTCGGCCTACCGGCGGGGTCCCCGGTCTGATGGGGGGAGGCAGGGGTCCCCGGTCTGATGGGGGGCTGTTGTGGTGTCCCCGGTTCTGATGGGAGAAGGCGGGGTCCCCGTCTGATGGGGGGGAGTAGGGGGTCCCGTCTGATGGGGGAGGCTGGGGGTACCCCCGGTCTGATGGGGTGAGGCAGGGACGTTCCCTTCCTGGACTGGTCCGGAGGGCGGGGGTTGGCTGGGAGCTGTCAGAGGCCGGGGTACCGGGATCAGCCGCTCACCCCCTCGCCGCCCCCCTCCCGCGCAGTGCACAACCCTGTGAGCACAAGCAGATGCAATCTACACGCTGAGGGCTCCTTCGAGTGCCGCTGCCTGCAGGGCTACACCGGCCCGCGCTGCGAGATTGACGTCAACGAGTGCGTCTCGAACCCGTGCCAGAACGACGCCACCTGCCTGGACCAGATCGGCGAGTTCCAGTGCATCTGCATGCCCGGTGCGTGGGCTGCGGGGAGGTGGAGGGGCAGTCGGCCCCCAGCCCCTGTCCCCGCGCCGTCCGCCCCCCCCCCCCCTTCGCCAGCCTCGGGGAAAACTGAGGAGGCCCAGCCCGCCGGGCACAGCAGAGGGCCGGGCATGTGGGGGTGTTGGTTCCTGTAGCTTCGGGTCTGGTGGGGGGTCTCTGGGCCAGGACCGTCATGTCACGGCCCCGCTCCCCCCCCTCCCCCCGCCAGGCTACGAGGGCGTGCACTGCGAGGTGAACCGGGACGAGTGTGCCAGCAGCCCCTGCCTGCAGAACGGCCGCTGCGTGGACAAGATCAACGAGTTCCAGTGCGAGTGCCCCACAGGTGCCCGCCCGCCCGCGGAGTCCCCCCGCCCTGCCCCGCCCCTCCGTGCCCGGCCGGCTGCGCCCCTCAGTGACGGGCCGAGCCCGGACGTCCCGCTGTGGGGGGCCCCGTCCCAGCCCGGGCCTCATTCTGCAGGAGCCCTGCCATGTCCTGTCGCTGCGAAACTTGATGGGGGCGGGCAAGCACACCACCTCTATCCCAGCTGCTGGGATGGTGGCTTGCGGGAAGGGAGGAACGCCCAGGGTTTCGGGGGATTGCGCCTCCTCGCTGCTGGGGTTCCTGGCCGGTGGGGAGGGCGCCCGTGGACATGGGGGATCCTGGAGCTCCGGGCGGCCGAGTCTGTGCCATGGACACAGGTCAGAGAGCCTTGGGCTCCTGAGAGGCAAATGGGCCTCCCCAGACCCCCAAAGGGGCGCCCCAGGCCCCACCTGCCTGGGCTGTAGCCATGGCAACCACAGCTGCTGCTGGGAAAGCCCTCTGTGAGGCCCCGCGGCTGCGGGAGGGGGTCTGGGTGGGCGAGCCGGCCCCTCGGAGCACGCCCGGGGTGGGGGGAGCCCCTCGGGAACCTGGGTGCCAGCCGCCGCCGTGCCCCGCAGGCTTCACCGGGAGCCTGTGCCAGTTCGACGTGGACGAGTGTGCCAGCACGCCCTGCAGGAACGGCGGCCCGGTGCCTGGACGGGCCCAACACCTACAGCTGCGTGTGCACAGAAGGTGTGGCCCCCCGGGGGCGGGGAGGGGCGCGGGGTCCGGGCCCGGTCGTAGGGGGCGGCCGGCGAGGCCGGGGGGCCCAACACCTACAGCTCAGCGTTGGCAACTCGGAAGGTTGGCGCCGCCCACCCGGGGGCGGGGAGGGGCGCGGGCCGGGCCCGGCGGAGGGGCCGGCGGTGCCTGGACGGGCCCAACACCTACAGCTGGCGTGTGCACGGAAGGTGGGGCGCCCCCCGGGGGCGGGGAGGAGCGCAGGCCGGGCCCGGCGGAGGGGCCGGCGGAGCCGGGGGGCCCAACACCTACAGCTTGCGTGTGGCACGGAAGGTGGCCGCCCCCCGGGGGCGGGGAGGGGGGCGCCGGCGAGCCGGGGGAGGCCAGGTGACCGGGGCCTCCCGGCCTGGGACCCCTCGTCCAGGGGCCGGGGGGCACAGCTCGGCGCTGGACCTCCACTAGCTCCCGTCGCCCCATGCCCCTACCCAACACCCCACTCCGAGGCGACTGTCCTTTTTTACATTTTTTTTTTAAAAAATGTATTTTATTGATTTTTTTTCCCCACAGAGAGGAAGGGAGAGGGATAGAAAGTCAGAAACCATCGATGAGAGAGAAACATTGACCAGCCGCCTCCTGCACACCCTCCCGCCCCCCACTGGCGATGTGCCCGCAGCCAAGGCACACGCCCCTGACCGGAATCGAACCCGGGACCCTTCCGTCCGCAGGCCGACGCTCTGTCCACCGAGCCACAACCGGTTCCGGCTCTTTTCTACATTTTCTTGAAAAATATTTTTTTATTGGCTTTGGAGAGGGAGAGGGAGAGAAGCACCCGGGACGAGAGAGGATCGTGGACCGGCTGCCTCCTGCACGCCCCCCCCGCACTGGGGACCGGGCCTGTGGCCCCGGCCTGTGCCCTGACCCGGGCATCGAACCCCGACCTCCTGGTCCATAGCTCAACGCTCAACCCCCGAGCCACGCCGGCCGGGCAAGGCGTCTCTCCGTGAAGGGCGCCCCCACCACCCCCCCCCCCTCCCCGTCCGCTCTGCCCGGGGAACCAGGCGCCTGGCCCGGCGGCCGAGCCCCCGGCGGGGGAGGGGATGATGGCCCGGCGGCCCCAGGAGCAGCCGCCCTGAGCTCGGCCCCCGCCCGCAGGCTTACCACGGGCCCCACTGCGAGGTGGACGTTGACGAGTGTGACCCCGACCCCTGCCACTACGGGTCCTGCCAGGACGGCGTGGCCGCCTTCACCTGCCTGTGCCGGCCCGGCTACACCGGCCACCACTGCGAGACCAACATCAACGAGTGCCACAGCCGGCCCTGCCGCCACGGGGCACCTGCCAAGGACGCGACAACGCCTACCTCTGCCTTGCCCCAAGGGGACCACGGGTGCGGCCGGGCTCGGCGGCTCGGGGGGCGCCCCCGGGGCGGGGGCGGGGGGCGGCTGCGGGGCTCAGGGGCTGACCCCCCACGCGCCCCTCGCCCCTCAGGACCCAACTGTGAGATCAACCTGGACGACTGTGCCAGCAGCCCCTGCGATGCGGGCACGTGTCTGGACAAGATCGACGGCTACGAGTGCGTGTGTGAGCCGGGCTACACCGGTGAGTGGGGGTCAGGGACCCCCCCCCGTACCCCCCTGCTCCATCCCCCCGGCTCCATCCCTCCCGGCCTGGGCTGAAGGCTGTGCTCAGAGGTCCAGGTTGGCGGTGGCCCTGGCCCTCCTCACCCAGGGTAGGTCGGTGCGTGGAGGGAGAGCCGCTCAGGGCCCGCTGTCTGGCTCCCGCCTTCAGCGACGGGGGCTCCAGCGCCCCGGGGACCCGCGGGCACCTCACGGCCCAGGGCCCAGGGCACCGTCGGCCTCGGCCACCCCCGTCCGCCCGAGCAAGTCCCGGCTGCCAGGGCTTCGGGTGCCCGAGGTCAGAGGGCACAGCGCAGGCTCTGCCCTGGGCTCGGGGAAGGGGGGAGGGGAGAGGGGCGGCTCTCGCAAGTGCCATCGAGCGCCCGGTGCAGAGCGAGGGCCAGGCTGGCCGGCACCACAGGCGACACGCGTGTGACGTGTCCGTCCCGGCGTGGCTCCGGGCTCGAGCGCCGACCTGCAAACCGGGAGGCGCCGTCCGATAAATGTGTTAAAAAGGCGGTGGAAAGTGCCGGCGCGGCCGCGTCCCCGCGGAGCCGGACGAGGCTCAGCTGTGGCCCCCCCCCCCCCCCCACCCCCGCGGGTCACGGGGAACAGCAGGCCGGCGCGCGCGCTCACCGCCCGCCCCCGCCCGCAGGGAGCATGTGCAACGTCAACATCGACGAGTGCGCGGGCGGCCCCTGCCACAACGGCGGCACCTGCGAGGACGGCACCAACGCCTTCACCTGCCGCTGCCCCGACGGCTTCCACGGCCCCAACTGCCTTGTCCGAGGTCAAACAGAGTGCAGCAGCGACCCCTGGCGCCACGGGGCCTGCCGGGACGGCCTCAACGGTGCGCGCGGCGCGGGGCGGGGAGTGCGGGCGCGGGGCGGGGTGCGGGCGCGGGGCGGGAGTGGGGTGCGGGGCGGGGCGGGGTTGCGGGCGCGGAGCGGGGTGCGGGCGCGGGGGCGCGGGGTGGGGTGCGGGCGTGGGGCGGGGGGTGGGTGCGGGCACGGAGTGGGGTGCGGGCGTGGGGTGGGGTGCGGCCACGGAGTGGGGTGTGCGCGCGGGGCGCCAGGTGGGGTGCGGGGTAGGGGCGCGGAGTGGGGTGCGGGCACAGGGCGCGGAGTGGGGTGCGGGCACGGGGCGAGGAGTGGGGTGAGGGCACGGGGCGCGGGGTGGGGTGCGGACACGGGGCGCGGGGTGGGGTGCGGGCGCGGGGCGCGGAGTGGGGTGCGGACACGGGGCGCGGAGTGGGGTGTGGGCACGGGGCGCGGAGTGGGGTGCGGACACGGGGCGCGGAGTGGGGTGTGGGCACGGGGCGAGGAGTGGGGTGGGGCACGGGGGGGAGTGGGGTGCGGGCACGGGCGAGGAGTGGGGTGCGGGCACGGGACAGACCTCAGATGGGTGCGGGACCAGTGGGGCATGGGGGCGGGGCATGGGCCCTGCGGGAATGGGCCTCAGCGGGTGCAGGCGTGGGGTGCAGGCACGGGGCGGGTGGGGCCTCCTGGGATGGCCTCAACGGGTGCGGGACGGGGTGGGGTGAGGGGCGCAGGCACACGTCCACCCCTCCAGCCCACGGCTGTGAGCTGTGTCCCCAGGGAGGCGGCTGTGTGGTGGCCGAGGGGGGCAGGCTGGGGAGCTCCAGACAGGCAGAAGGTGGCCCGGGGCCGGGCGGGTGGGTGCTGTGACCCCGAGGACAGAGAGCTGTCTGTGCCCAGCGCTTCCCCGGCCACGCGTGGCCCTGAGCCCCGTGTCCACGGCCCGGCGCTGGCCCGCAGGCGGGTCCTCGGCGCCCGAGGCGGGCAGTGGTTGGTGAGACGCAGGAAGCGGCGGCTGTAGGTTTTGGGGCTCAGGTCCACGAGGCGGAAGGACCGTCTCTCTTTACTTTTCGTTTTTTATTGATCTTTAGAGAGAGGAACGGAGAGGGAGAGAGAGAGAGAAATGTTGGTGAGAGAGAACCAGGCACCGGCTGCCTCCTGCACGCCCGGCGCTGGGGATCGAGCTGCGACCTGCGCCTGCGCCCCGACCGGGAGTCAAACCCAGAGCCTCCTGGTTCCTGCTCATCCCCGGAGCCCCGCCGGCCGGGCAGGGGCCCCCTGTACCCCTGCAGCCCCTTCAGCCACCCCCGAGCTTCGGTTGACGCGGTGGCTGAGGTACCTGGTGGGGGTGGGGGGTGCCGGGAGCCACACCTGTGCTTAGAGGCCCAGGTGAGCGCGGACGGGAGCTGGTGACGCCCCCCCCCTCCCCCACCTGTGCAGTGCGGGGCCTGTGCTGCTGCTGGCGGGGTTCAGGGCCGGGCTGGGGAACCCTCGTGGCGAAGGGGGAGGTTGCCCGCGGAGGGTGTGTGGCTGCTCGCCCTCGGCCAGCCCTCGCCCGCACGTCTCCGTGTGGCTGTCCCCCGGTCTCCCCTCTGGTGATAAACCCCAAGTCCAGCCTGAGTTCTGCGAGCTGGTCTAGCCAACCCCCAGGCTGAGGGGGGTGTGGGAGCCCCGGTCCAAAACACAGGCGACCCCTTGTCTTGCGGTTGGCGTTGGATGAGGGACGGTCTTGTGGGACCGAGCCTGAGCCCTCGATTGGTGTCAGAAGTATTGGGGCGCAGAGGGGAAACGAAGCTCTTTCTGACGCCTGTGATGGGCCCCCGCATCGCACTGTCTGCACGGGCCATGGGGGGCGGGGGCGGGGGCAGGGTTCTGTGCCCTCATGTTGCACAGGCAGGGTCAGCATTGGGTTCGAGGCCACACAGCAGGGGCGGTGGCTGGTGCCCCACCTTCAGGGACTGAGGGTCAGAGGGGACAGCCACCTTCATGCCATCCGAGGCCACCCCCTGAACCCCAAGGTCATCGCTGAGCCCCGAGGCCGCCCCTGAGTCCCCCGGCCGCCCCTGAGCCCCGAGGCCGCCCCTGACCCTCCCGGTCGCCCCTGAACCCCAAGGTCACCACTGAGCCCCATGGCCGCCCCTGAGCCCCAAGGCCGCCCTGAGTCCCCCCGGCCGCCCCTGAGCCCCGAGGTCGCCCCTGACCCGCCCGGCCGCCCCTGAGCCCCCACGGTCGCCCCTGAGCCCCGAGGTCGCCCCTGACCCGCCCGGCCGCCCCTGACCCGCCCGGCCGCCCTGCAGGTACAGATGTGACTGCGACCCCGGCTGGAGCGGGGCCAACTGCGACATCAACAACAATGAGTGCGAGTCGAACCCCTGCGTCAACGGCGGGACCTGCAAGGACATGACCAGCGGCTACGTGTGCACCTGCCGGGAGGGCTTCAGCGGTGAGTGTGGGTCCCAGTGCCCAGCGGGCCCCGGGGCGGCGAGTGGCTCAGGCCCGCGGCCCAGGCTGGGGGGGGCGGTGAGTGGCTCAGGCACAGGGCCTGGTGCAGGGGGACGGTGACTCAGGCCCACAGCCCAGGACGGGGGAGACAGTGGCCCGGCACAGGACAGCACGTGCTGACCAGGACCCCGACCACTGTCCCCTCCCCCCAGGCCCCAACTGCCAGACCAACATCAACGAGTGTGCGTCCAACCCGTGTCTGAACCAGGGCACCTGCATCGACGATGTGGCCGGGTACAAGTGCAACTGCCTGCTGCCCTACACAGGTGAGGGGCGGGGCCTGCTGCCCTACACAGGTGAGGGGCGGGGCCTGCTGCCCTACACAGGTGAGGGGCGGGGCCTGTGGGGGGCGGGGCCTGCTGCCCTACACAGGTGAGGGGCGGGGCCTGTGGGGGCGGGGCCTGCTGCCCTACACAGGTGAGGGGCGGGGCCTGTGGGGGCGGGGCCTGCTGCCCTACACAGGTGAGGGGCGGGGCCTGCTGCCCTACACAGGTGCGGGGCGGGGCCTGGAGGCGGGGCCTTGGGGTTGGGGCCTGTGGGCGGGGCCTGGCCCACCAAATGCCGAAGGCGAGGTGGTGGCCACAGGGCATGCAGCGGGTTCACAGGGCTGCCTTGTCTGCGGGTTCGACAGCCGCTCCCGGGGCTCTGCTCCGCATTGCAGGGCCTCGTGGCCACACGAGCATCCAAACACAGGGTGGCCCGGCCGCGGGGCTCAGCGGTTGAAAGTCACGGTTCGATTCCCAGCCGGGACACGTACAGCAGGGGGTGTGGCAGGAGGCCGCCGATGAGCCATTTCTCTCTCGTCATCCATGTTTCGGACTCCTCCCTTTCCAAAGTCAGTAGGAAAGAAATAACTGAAAAGTACAGGATGTCCAGGAGAGGACTTTAGTAGGAGCCCGCGGTCGGCAAACCACGCCTCGCGAGCCACAGGCGGCTCTTTGGCCCCTCGAGCGTGGCTCTTCCACAAAACACCGGGCCTGGGCGAGTTTATGTCGGAGAGGCGGCGTCAGGAGAAGTCTAGGTTTAAAAAACGTGGCTCTCGAAGCCAACGTCCACCGTTGTGCTGTTGGTGTTCGGCTCTGAGGACTTGTGAATTTGCCGGCCACCCCGTATAAGTGGACCCCAAATGTTTTTTCATCTGGCGGCCTGCTCAGGGGCGACAAGGTGGAATCCTCAGCACAGAGGCAGGGGCCGTGCCAGCCTGGCGGCCTCCAGCTGGATGCCCGCTGCCCGGGGCCTGGGGCCGGGCACGGGGCCTGGGGCCGGGCACGGGGCCTCTGCCGGCAGGCAGGCACAGCCCTCTGTGTGGGAACCAGGGGCCTCCCTTTCCTGGGTTCCAGCCTCCGTTCCCTTCCCAGCCAGGGGGTCACAGGACCCGTCCCCCCAGGAGAGCTCTGCAAAAGAGTTTGAAACTGAAAGCCACAACCACTGGGCCCCTGTGAGGGGAGAGGGGGGGGCCTGGGAGTCCTGAGACGGCCCAGCCCGGGGGAGCGAGGCGAGCCCGTTCCCATGACATCGGGGGGGGGGTGGGGGGGGGGGGGCGAGCCAGAGCCGTGCTTTTTCTTTTGGACGGACGCGCGGGGGGCCCTGGGTTTTCTTCCTCATCCTGGTCAGCGAGGAAGCCCGGGGGCCGCCCAGCCTCCCCGCCCGGCCCGCCGAGCCCCCCCCGGGCAGACGGGTGCTGGCGGAGGGGGAGCGGGAGGGGGGGAGTCCGGGCGGGAGGAGCCCCGGTGCTGACCTGCTTCCCGTCCGCCCGCTTCCTGCTTCCCTTCGCACAATTGTCGGAAATGCCGGCGCGCTTCCTGCCCCGGCCGGGTCGCCGTGGAAACCGAGAGAAAGAAAGGGCCTGGAAAATCGCAGGGGCCGGCCCTCGAGATAACGGGCAGGAGGAAGATAGCGCTTCCTCACCCCCCTCGGCCGGCCCCGCGGCGTAAACAGGAAAACCGAGGGAACGGCCCGGGGTGCGGGGCTCTCGGTCCCCTCCGTCCCCTCCGTCCCCAGGCCCCGCCGCGGCCCGAGGCCCCCCCGGGGACCGGATGTGCCCGGCTGGAGCTGGCACAGCCCCCTGCACCTTTGGCCGCTGCCGAGTTCTGGGGCCTCAGTGATGGGCGCCGAGAGGCTGGGAGCAGGCCCGAGGCCCCCGCCCTGCTCGGGGGCCGCCAGCCCTTGTGCCGGGCGCTCGGGGCGATGCCCAGGCTGTGCCCGCAGCCCGTGGGAGCCGGGGGTCCCTCGGGTGTGTCTCCGGCCCCGACTCGGCCACCAGCTCACACCGGGGCCTCCCGTGCAGCCCCGTGGCCTCTGACAGAAGGGAGGACCGGCGGGTGGCGGGCGGCCTGCGGACCCGGGCAACGGCCCTCGGGCCGGCTCCCCGGGCCTCATCCCCCGCCCCTCCCGCAGGCACCGCGTGCGAGGTGGTGCTGGCCCCGTGCGCCTCCAGCCCCTGCAGGAACGGCGGCGAGTGCCGGGCGTCCGAGGACCACGAGAGCTTCTCCTGCGTGTGCCCGGCCGGCTGGCAGGGTGAGCCGCTGCCCCAGCCCGGCTCGGGCCCCAGGCTCCGGGGCGGATCGGGAGGGAGAGAGAGAGACAGAGAAAGAGAGAGGGAGGGGGGCTCTCACCTGCGGACACGGGCCGGGGTTCCGAGCCGCCTGCGGGGTGGGGGCTCTGTTAGCAGGAATCCTCTCCCCGTTCCTCTCCCCCCGGGCGTCCCCAGCCCCCCCCCCCCCCCCCGTCCCGGGTTTGAGGACACCCCGGGCGCGGTGGGCAGCGAGAGGCCGGGGAGCGGGGCTGAGGCGGCTCTCCCTCCCCGTGTCCCCCCGCACCCCCCCAGGGCAGACCTGCGAGGTGGACGTCAATGAGTGCGTGAAGAGCCCGTGCCGGCACGGCGCCTCCTGCCAGAACACCGACGGCGGCTACCGCTGCCTCTGCCGGGCCGGCTACACCGGGCGCGACTGCGAGACCGACATCGACGACTGCCGGCCAAGTGAGCGGGCGAGGCGGGCAGGCCGGGAGGGGGAGCGGGGGGCGCGGGGTGGGGGCCCGCTGGCCATACCAGCTGTACCGGCTGTCCCTCCCAGGGGGCCACCCCGCCCATCCGCCCGGTCCAGGTGGGCATGGCCCCCCGGAGGGAGCCGGGCTGGTGCGGACCACGTGGCGTGCCTCCCGGGGGGCTCGCTGCTCCGCCCGGCGCCCTCAGCCTCCCTCTCGCCCCCCCTGCGCCCCCCCCAGACCCGTGCCACAACGGCGGCTCCTGCACGGACGGCGTCGACGCGGCCACCTGCGACTGCCTGCCCGGCTTCCGGGGCGCCTTCTGCGAGGAGGACGTGGACGAGTGCGCCAGCAACCCCTGCCGCCACGGCGCCAACTGCACCGACTGCGTGGCCAGCTACACCTGCACCTGCCCGCCCGGCTTCAGCGGCATCCACTGCGAGAACAACACGCCCGACTGCACCGAGAGGTGGGTGCCCGGCGGGGCCCCGGGGCGGGGGGGCGGGGGGGTGGGGGGAGGCCGGGCACAGGGTCCGGCAGCCGGGCCCCGAGCAGGCGTCCGCCGCCGCTGTGCGGAGGAACCGGCTCCTCCCAGAGGGCCGTCGCCAGGTGACAGGTGACGTTTTCCCCTTTTCACCTCGGCCGCCGGGAAGCTCCCATCCCGCGTCCCCGTCCCCGCCTCCCGACGCGGTTGCCCTCTGTTATCCGTGCGAGTTCCGGCGTTCCTCCCGTCGCTCCCTTAATCCCTGAGTGTGGGAAAGCCCCCCCTCAGGAGGAGCTGTCAGGAAGGCCTCTGAGGACGGGGAGCCTGAGGGCCTCCCCCCCACTTCCTGTGTCGGGCGTCCTGAGGCTGCGTGTCCTGCGAGGCCGCCGCCCACGAGCAGGGTACCCGGGACCCTTCAGTCCAGAGGCCGACGCTCTATCCACTGAGCCACACGGGATAACCCCCCCCCCCCGTGAGGTCAGCCGGGATGCTGCTGGCCCGGCGTGGCCCCCCGGCCCGAGCCAGTATGGAGGGTCCGGCGTGGGCAGGGTCCTTCGCCCAGTCACCCCCTCCCGGCGCCCGCCCCCCCCCCCCCCCCCCCGCAGCTCCTGCTTCAACGGCGGCACCTGCGTGGACGGCATCAACTCCTTCACCTGCCTGTGCCCGTCCGGCTTCACCGGCAGCTACTGCGAGCACGACATCAACGAGTGCGACTCGCGGCCCTGCCTGCACGGCGGCACCTGCCAGGACAGCTACGGCACCTACCGGTGCACCTGCCCGCTGGGCTACACCGGCCACAGCTGCCAGGTGAGCGGAGGGAGGAGCCGGGCGAGGGCGCGGGGTGCCCCCTCGGGCACGCGCTCCCGGGGTCCGGGCGGCCCGCTGGCCCTGGCTGGGCTGAGCTGCCGGCAGAGGAGGCAGAGGTTTGGGGGGGGAGAGCAAAGACTGGGTAGCGCAGGCGCAGAGACTAGGTTTGATAGGGTTTGGTTTTGTTTTATTTTAATACCAGGGGCCTGGTGCACGTGCACCGGGGGTGGATGATCCCTCAGCCCGACCTGGCCCCCTCACACATACTGGGAGCTCTCCAGCTGACGCTTTAGGCCTTGGGCACCCAGCCATCACCCTGCAATGGGGCAGATGGCTGGCTCCATCCCAGCCTCAACCCCTCACCCCCTCTGGCCAGGGCCTTAACCCCAGCCAGCTCGCCCCCGGCTAGCTCGGGCCTCGGCCCCGCCCCCCAGACCTGGGCCGCCTTGGGCATGCCCCCAGGCCCCCCAGCCCTCCCCAGGCCCGGGCCACCTTGGATACGCCCCCCACACACAGCCCGGGCCGCCTCGACCATGCCCCCACGCTCCTGATTGGCTCGAAGGTCCGGTCACATTTGCATAGTACTCTTTTCTTAGGACATTTTTTTAAAAATATATTTTATTGATTTTTTACAGAGCAGAAGGGAGAGGGATAGAAAGTCAGAAACATCAATGAGAGAGAGATATCCATCAGCTGCCTCTTGCACGCCCCCTACTGGGGATGTGCCCGCAGCCAAGGTACATGCCCTTGCCGGAATCGAACCCGGTACCCTTCAATCCGCAGTCCGACGCTCTATCCACTGAGCCAAACCGGTCTCGGCTCTTAGGATATTTTTATTCCAGAGAGGACAGGAGAGGGAGAGAGAGAAACATCAGCGATGAAAGAGAATCTTTGATCGGCTGCCTCCTGCACGCCCCACCCTGGGGATCGAGCCCACAGCCCCCGGGGCGGGTGCCCCGACCGGGAGTCAAACCCGGGACCCTTCAGTCCAGAGGCCGACGCTCTACCCGCCGAGCCGCACGGGATAGGCTGGCTGGGGAGGGAGCGTTAAACGTTGACGTTTTAGTAGGAAACGTACGGAAGTATTAGCAGTCCATCTTCCTAGGAGATTCTCACAGGAAACATCAATTATGAAACTCCCAACAGCATTGTCTGCTTGTGGTGTAAGGTCTTCCTTGGAGGGAAGGGGGTCTGGATTTGCTGAGGGGGAGAGAGAGAGAGAGACAGAGAGGGGGGGAGAGAGGGAGAGAGAGAGAGGAGAGGAGAGGGAGGGAGAGGGAGGGGGAGAGAGAGGGGGAGAGAGGGAGAGAGAGAGAGAGAGGGAGGATGGGAGAGGGAGAGGGGGAGAGAGAGAGAGAGGGTGGGAGAGGGAGAGGGAGCGAGAGAGAGAGGGGAGAGAGAGAGAGAGAAAGAGAGAAGGAGGGTGGGAGAGGGAGAGGGAGAGGGAGAGAGAGGGAGAGGGAGAGGGAGAGAGACTGCCCAGCCCCAGGCTGCCCCTGAGCAGCGGGAGCCCACGGGCCTCAGTCTCCCCCGCTGTGGGTGGGTGTGAGGTTTTCGGGGGGGGGGGCTGCACGGCCGTGGGGGGAAGGGGAGTATGAGCGCTGCCCTGCGCCCCCAGAACCTGGTGCGCTGGTGCGACTCCTCGCCCTGCAAGAATGGCGGCAAGTGCTGGCAGACGAACGTGCTGTTCCGCTGTGAGTGCCACAGCGGCTGGACCGGCCTCTACTGCGACGTGCCCAGCGTGTCCTGCGAGGCCGCCGCCCGCGAGCGAGGTGCTGTCCCCCCCCGCACCCCTTCCCCGGGGGGAGGTACCCCGTCCCCTCCCAGCACCCTTCCCCGGGGGGAGGTACCCCATCCCCTCCCGCACCCATCACCCGCGGGGGGAGGTACCCCGTCCCCTCCGCACCCTTCCCCGGGGGGGAGGTACCCCAGATCCCCTCCCAGCACCCTTCCCCGGGGGGAGGTACCCCATCCCCTCCCGCACCCTTCCCCGCGGGGGGAGGTACCCCATCCCCTCCCGCACCCTTCCCCGCGGGGGGAGGTACCCATCCCCTCCCGCACCCTTCCCCGCGGGCCGGCCCCGGGGGGAGGTATCTCCCGTCCCCTCCCAGCACCCCTTCCCCGGGGGGAGGTACCCCGTCCCCTCCCGCACCCTTCCCCGCAGCCGGCCCGGGGGGAAGTAACCTGTCCCCCTCCCAGCACCCTTCCCCGGGGGGAGGTACCCCGTCCCCTCCCAGCACCCCTTCCCCGGGGGGAGGTACCCCGTCCCCTCCCAGCACCCTTCCCCGCGGCCGGCCCTAGGGGGAGGTACCCCGTCCCCTCCCAGCACCCTCTTCCCCATGGCCAACCCCGGGGAGAGGTATCCCGTCCCCTCCCAGCACCCCTACCCTGTGGCCGGCCCTGGGGGGAAGTAACCTGTCCCCTCCCAGCACCCCCTTCCCCGGCGGCTGGCCCCCAGGAGGGAAGTAACCCCTGTCCCCTTCCGTCCAGGCCCCCCCACAGCCGGCCCTGGGGGGAGGTAACCCTGTCCCCTCCCAGCACACCCCCTCCCCAGTGGCTGGCCCCAGGAGGGAGGTAACCCCGTGTCCCCTCCCGCCCAGGCCCCCCGGTGGCCGGCCCCGGGAGGAAAGCCCAGGCCTCACACTCTCCACCCCCCACCCCCCCCGCCGCCCCCGCAGGCGTCGACGTGACCCACCTGTGCCGGAACGGCGGGCTCTGCGTGGACGCCGACAACACGCACCACTGCCGCTGCCAGCCCGGCTACACGGGCAGCTACTGCGAGGACCAGGTGGACGAGTGCTCGCCCGGCCCCTGCCAGAACGGGGCCACCTGCACCGACTACCCCGGCGGCTACTCCTGCGAGGTGGGGCCCCCCCCCCCCGGGGGAGGGAGGGTGTGTCTGGCGTGGCACTGAGAGCCGGGCCCTGGGTCGGGAAGACTCAGCCCGGCAGATGCAGACGCCTTTCAGTCCCGTGAAGGTAGAGCCAGGGTAGTCAGGGAGGACTGCCTGGAGGAGGTGTCCCATGGGGGAGGAGGGAGTGGCTGGAAGAAGGAGATACACATCGAGAAAGTGGACAGGGTTTCCCTCCTGTAGGATTTCCCTCCCCGCCTTCGTTCAGGTGACACCCCTCCTGAGCACCCCCACATCTACCTCAGGAGATGGGGCCTGGCCCCTGCTCTGGGCCCTGTTGAGCGGAGCCCACCTCAGAGCCGGCTGGACGGGAGTCTGCCTCTGGGTCGGCCCGATGCGAGGGGCCCAAGGCTTCCCCAGGCCGGAGGGCAGCCCGCGTGTGGCTGTCGGTCAGCACGGAGCTACCCACGGAGCCACGCCTCACCCCTGTCTGTCGCCCGGGCAGTGCGTGGCCGGCTACCACGGGGTGAACTGCTCCGAGGAGATCAACGAGTGCCTGTCGCACCCGTGCCAGAACGGCGGCACCTGCATCGACCTCACCAACACCTACAAGTGCTCCTGTCCTCGCGGCACGCAGGGTAAGGCTCGCCACGCCGGGCCGGGGGGGGGCCCCCCCCAATCCGGCCAGAGGCGCCCCAGGGAGGCCCGGCCAGGCCGCCGGCACCTGTGTGCGCCTCTGTCCTCGCCGCTCGGGGTCCCTGACGCCCCGGCCCCCGCAGGGGTGCACTGCGAGATCAACGTGGACGACTGCAACCCCCCCGTCGACCCCGTGACCCGCGGCCCCAAGTGCTTCAACAACGGCACCTGCGTGGACCAGGTGGGCGGCTACGCCTGCGCCTGCCCGCCCGGCTTCGTGGGCGAGCGCTGCGAGGGCGACGTCAACGAGTGCCTGTCCAACCCCTGCGACGCCCGCGGCACCCAGAACTGCGTGCAGCGCGTCAACGACTTCCACTGCGAGTGCCGGCCCGGCCACACCGGTGGGTGCCCCGCCTGGCAGGGGAGGGGTTGGGGGCGGGGGGGGGAGGGGGAGCGGCAGGGCTGTGGGGGGGGGTGTGGGGTGCCCGGCCACACCGGTGGGTGCCCCGCCTGGCAAGGGGAGGGGGAGCGCAGGGCTGTGGGGGGGGGTGTGGGGTGCCCGGCCACACCGGTGGGTGCCCGGCCTGGCATGGGGAGGGGGAGCGGCAGGGCTGTGGGGGGGGGTGTGGGGTGCCCGGCCACACCGGTGGGTGCCCCGCCTGGCATGGGGAGGGGGAGCAGCAGGGCTGTGGGGGGGGGTGTGGGGTGCCCGGCCACACTGGTGGGTGCCCCGCCTGGCATGGGGAGGGGGGAGCGCAGGGCTGTGGGGAGGGGGTGTGGGGTGCCCGGCCACACCGGTGGGTCCCCGCCTGGCATGGGGAGGGGGAGCGGCAGGGGCTGTGTGGGGGGTGTGGGGTGCCCGGCCACACCGGTGGTGCCCCGCCTGGCAATGGGGAGGGGGCGCGGCAGGGCTGTGTGTAGGGGGGGGTGTGGGGTGCCCGCTGGCGGGGTGGGTGCCCGGCCTGGCATGGGGAGGGGGAGTGGCAGGGCTGTGGGGGGGGGGTGTGGGGTGCCCGGCTGGCGGGGTGGGTGCCCGGCCTGGCATGGGGAGGGGGAGCGGCAGGGCTGTGGGGAGGGGGGGGTGGGGTGCCCGGCCACACCGGTGGTGCCCCGCCTGCATGGGGAGGGGAGCGGCAGGCTGGCGGGGGAGGGGGGGTGGAGGTAGGGGGTGCCTGGCCTGGCAGGGGGGAGGGGGAGCGGCAGGGGGCAGTGTGGAGGTGGGGGGGTGCCTGGCCTGGCAAGGGGGAAGGGGGAGTGGCAGGGCTGCGTGGGGGGGGCTTGGGGGGGTGCCTGGCCTGGCTAGGGAGAAGGGAGAGAGCGGCAGGGCTGCGTGGGGGGGTTGGGGGGGTGCCCGGCCTGGCGGGGGGGGTTGGGGGGGGAGGGGGAGCGGCAGGGCTGCAGGGGGGAGGGGCGCCGGGGGTGCCCGGCCGGCGGGGGTGGGGGAGTGCCTGGCCTGGTGGGGGGGGGGGGAGTGGCAGGGCCGTGGGGGGGTGCCTGGCCTGGCAGGGGGGAAGGGGGAGCGGCAGGGCTGCAGGGGGGAGGGGGCGGGGTGGGTGCCCAGCCGGGGGGGGGGGGGGAGCGGCAGGGCCGCGGGGGCCGGGCCTCACCCCCGTGCTCATCCCCAGGGCGCCGCTGTGAGTCGGTCGTCAACGGCTGTAAGGGGCGGCCCTGCAAGAACGGCGGCACCTGCGCCGTGGCCTCCAACACGGCCCGCGGCTTCATCTGCAAGTGCCCGGCGGTAGGTGCCACGCCGCGCGTGAAGGGGGAGGGGCGGGGAGGGCCTGGCCTGAGGCGGCCGCTCACGCCCCTGCCGGGGGCCTGGCCCTGCACCCACGTCCGCTGAGGCCTCCCTCGGCCCCACGCCCTCGAGGTCATCTCTCGCGGCGGAAACTTGACTCGCAGAGCAGTTTTGTTTTACTTATTTTCGTCGATTTCAGAGAGGATGGGAGAGGGAGAGGGAGACGGAAACATCCGTATGATGAGAGAGAGTCATTGACCGGCTGCCTCCTGCACGCCCCCCACTGGGATTGAGCCCGCAACCTGAGTACGTGCCCTTGACCGGAATAGAACCTAGGACTCTTCAGTCCGCAGGCAGGTGCTCTATCCACTGACCCACACCAGCCAGGGCCAGGGCAGTTTTAGATGCGCAGAACAATCCTGCGGAAAATAGGGTTCCCAGTTCTGTTATTAGCTTCTTGGGTCCCGAATCCGTTGTTACTATTGACGAGTTTGACATCGATACATTGTTACTAAGTCAAGGCCGCAGAGATACATTGTTACTAAGTCAAGGCTGCAGTGAAACATTGTTACCCAGTCAAAGGCCGCAATGTGCCCGGGGTGCAAGCCGGCTCCAATGTTGTGCTGAGGTTTGCTGCGGGCTCTGGATTCTGACAGTTCAGAGGGCCGCGTCCTCAGTGAAACGCGCAGCGTTGGGGGCGTCTCTCGGGGCCCCGGAAAACGCTGTGGGTTCTGCCTGTGCATCCCGCTGCCCTTTCCACCAACCCTGAGCTTTTGACGTTCACAGAATCTCTCTTTATGTTACCTTTCTAACATACTTTTTTTAGTGATTTCAGAGAGGATGGGAGAGGGAGAGAGCGAAGCATCAACACTGAGAGAGAATCATTGCTCAGCTGCCTCCTGCTCACCCCACACTGCGGGTCCAGCCCGCACCGGGGCCTGTGCCCCTGACCGGAAACCCAACCACGACCTCCCGGTTCCAAATCACGCTCAACCCCCGAGGCCCCCCCCCCACCCCCCGGTGGGGCCGTAGAACGTCTCCGTAAGGGGTTCCGCTGCCCGGGGAAAGGCACCCGGGCACCCAGCGCCGCCCTCTCTCCCCCCGCAGGGCTTCGAGGGCGCCGCGTGCGAGAACGACGCACGCACCTGCGGCAGCCTGCGCTGCCTCCACGGCGGCACCTGCGTCTCGGGCCCGCGCAGCCCCACCTGCCTGTGCCCCGGCGCCTTCACCGGCCCCGAGTGCCAGTTCCCCGCCGGCAGCCCCTGCGTGGGCGGCAACCCCTGCTACAACCAGGGCACCTGCGAGCCCACCTCCGAGAGCCCCTACTACCGCTGCCTGTGCCCCCCCAAGTTCAACGGGCTGCTGTGCCACATCCTGGACTACGGCTTCCACGGCGGCGCCGGCCGGGACATCGCCCCGCCGCCCGTGGAGGAGGCCTGCGAGCTGCCCGAGTGCCGCGAGGAGGCGGGCAACAAGGCCTGCAGCCCGCGCTGCAACAACCACGCGTGCGGCTGGGACGGCGGCGACTGCTCCCTCAACTTCAACGACCCCTGGCAGAACTGCTCGCAGGCCCTCGAGTGCTGGAAGTACTTTGGCAACGGCCGCTGCGACGCCCAGTGCAACTCGGCCGGCTGCCTCTTCGACGGCTTCGACTGCCAGCACGCCGAGGGCCAGTGCAAGTGAGCGGGGGGCAGCCGGGGGCGGTGGGTGGCCGGGCGGGGTGGGCGGAGCCGGCGGAGGGCGGGGCGGGGCGGGAGAGGGCCTGAGCGCCAATGCCAATGCCAGCTGGGGGGAGGGGGGGTCACCTGTGGGCGGAGCTTGTGGGCAGAGCGGGTGGGGAGGGGCCTGCGGTCCGATGCCAGGTGCCAGCCGGGGGTCACTTGTGGGTGGAGTTAGTGGGCAGAGAGGCAGGCTGGCAGAGCAGACGGGCAGAGCAGATGGAGCCAGTGGGTGGGCAGGAGCCAGCAGGGGAGGGGCCGAGCTACAGTGCCTATACCAGCTGGGGGTCACCTGTGGGCGGAGCTAGTGGGCAGAGTGGGCTGGCAGAGCGGGCGGGCGGGCATAGCGGGCAGAGTCGGCGGAGCGGGCGGGGAGGGGTCCGAGCTCCAATGGCCGGTGCCCGCTGGGGGTCGCCTGTGGGCGGAGCTGGCAGAGTGGGCGGAGCTGACAGGCGGGCCAGCAGAGCTCCAATGCCAGATACCAGCTGGGGGGTCGCCTGTGGGCGGAGCTCGTGGGCAGAGTGGGCTGGCAGAGCGGGCGAGCGGGCATAGCGGGCAGAGTAGTTGGGGCCAGTGGGCGGGCAGAGCGGGCGGGGAGGGGCCCAGCTCCAATGCCACGTGCAGGCTGGGGGTTCGCCTGTGGCCAGGGGTTGGGGGGGGTGGAGGCGGGGCGGCAGCAGGCTGAGCGCCCTCCTGCGCCCGCAGCCCCCTCTACGACCAGTACTGCAAGGACCACTTCAGCGACGGGCACTGCGACCAGGGCTGCAACCGGGCCGAGTGCGAGTGGGACGGGCTGGACTGCGCGGAGCACGTGCCCGAGCGGCTGGCGGCCGGCACGCTGGTGCTGGTGGTGCTGCTGCCGCCCGCCCAGCTGCGCAACGACTCGCTGGGCTTCCTGCGGGCGCTCAGCCGCCTGCTGCGCACCAACGTGGGCTTCCGGCGCGACGCCAGCGGCCGGCACATGATCTTCCCCTACTACGGCCGCCAGGAGGAGCTGCGCAAGCACCCCATCCGCCGCTCCGCCGACGCCCCGCTCGGCCCGGTCCAGGCCCCGCTGCTCCCGGGCGGCGGGGGCGGGGGCGGGCGCTGGCGCCGGGAGCTGGACCCCATGGACATCCGCGGGTGAGCGAGCCCGCCCGTGTGACGCTCGGGGCCGCCCCGGGAGCCGCGTTCCCCCCCCCCTATGGCGGCGCCAGGGACCCGCCGGGCGGCACCCCCACCCGTGCTGGGGCCAGCACCCCCGGGGCTCGGTCAGCTCCCGGGGAGTCCCGGGCTGGTGGTCCCTGTCCTGCTGAGCTGGGAGAGGGGTGTCGTCCCCCAAGGGAACCACAGCCCATGGCCGCTGTGGTGGGCCGGCCTTTCGGGGAGCGGGGGGGGGGGGGGGTCTCCTGTCCAGACCCGGCTCCCGGCAGCCCCTCCCCCTGAGCTCTGGGGCCCTGTCTCCCCGGGACCCCCTCAGGGTGCTACCAACCAGGCGCCGCTAGTCCCCAGGCCCGTCGGGGTGGGGGGCGGGGAGGGGACCCGCCTGACCCCTGACCCCTGACCCCTGACCCGCGGCCGCAGGTCCATCGTGTACCTGGAGATCGACAATCGGCAGTGCGTGCAGGCGTCCGCCCAGTGCTTCCAGAGCACCACCGACGTGGCCGCCTTCCTGGGCGCGCTCGCCTCGCTGGGGAGCCTCAACCTCCCCTACAAGATCGAGGCCGTGCAGAGTGAGTGGCCCGCCATCCCGCCGTCCCGCCTGGGGGGGGGGTCCGGGGCCAGCTCCCCGCGGCCGGCTTGCTGTCGGGGTTGCTAGGTACCCACGGGTGTGTGCCGTGCCCTGCAGAGTCCGGGGAGCCCTTTTCTGGAAATTTCTGCCCGGTGCATCCTCCCTCCCGGCGTGACGGCTGCCGGTGGGGCCGTCCCTGGGGTGGGGGGTGGGGTCAAGCGCATCGGGCGGAAAGGGGGTGCTGCATCCTCTCCCCGCCCCCGCCCCCCCCCCCGGTTTCCCTTTGTTGGCCATTACCTCAGGGTCATTATAGCTTTTTAAAAGGGGGAGCGGGGGGTTGGGGGGGGGCAAGCATCCATCGATCGACGTCACGCGAAGAGTTGAAGTTTGTATCTCGGAAATCCCCCTAAATCCTCTGTCTTAACGGCTCAGCGTGAGCGCGGCCGGCCGGAGCGCGCTAATCCCCCCCTCAAGGAGAGGCGAGAGGGGCCGCTCCGGGGGCCGGGGAGCCGAGGGATGGTTTGCAATTCTGATGCATCGCGTGGACACGGCCTTATTTCGGGGGGTCGGGCGGGGGGGGGGTAGGAGGAGCCAGGCCGCCGCCCGCCCCCCGGCCCGGAGCCGCCGCCTGACGCCGCCGCCGCGCCCGCAGGTGAGACGGTGGAGCCGCCGCCGCCCCCGCCGCTGCACTTCATGTACGTGGCCGTGGCCGCCTTGCTGCTGCTCTGCTTCGGCGGCTGCGGGGTGCTCCTGTCGCGCCGGCGCCGGCGGCAGCATGGCCAGCTCTGGTTCCCCGAGGGCTTCAAGGTGTCGGACGCCAGCAAGAAGAAGCGGCGCGAGCCGCTGGGCGAGGACTCCGTGGGTCTCAAGTGAGTGGGCGCCGGGGGGCGGGGGGGGCGCCGGGGGGCGGGGGGGGCGCCGGGGGGCCGGGGGGGGGGCGCCGGGGGGCCGGGCACGGCCGGGGCATCGGCGCGCCTCGGGGTCCCCCGGGGAGCCCCGCTCAGCCTCGTGCGTGTCCCCCCCCCCACCCCCAGACCCCTGAAGAACTCCTCGGACGGCGCCCTCATCGACGACAACCAGAACGAGTGGGGGGACGAGGACCTGGAGACCAAGAAGTTCCGGGTGAGTCGGGGCTCAGGCCAGCGCGGGGCGCGGGGGGGGGGGGGTGTCCCCCCGGCCGGCCCGGCCTGACGCGGCCGGCTCTCTGCTCGGCCCGCCCGCAGTTCGAGGAGCCGGCGGCGCTCCCCGACCAGGACGCCCAGGCGGACCACCGGCAGTGGACGCAGCAGCACCTGGACGCGGCGGACCTGCGGGCCTCGGCCACGGCGCCCACGCCGCCCCAGGGCGAGGCCGACACCCACTGCATGGACGTCAACGTGCGAGGGCCCGGTGAGCGGCTCGGCCGGAGCCCCTGTACCCCCTGCCTCCCCCCGGGCTCGGTCAGTCCTCTGAAGGGGGAGGGGTCAGGGGGAGGGGTCAGGGGAGGGATCAGTCCTCTGAAGGGTGAGGGGTCAGGGGGAGGGGTCAGTCCTCTGAAGGGTGAGGGGTCAGGGTGAGGGGTCAGGGGGAGGGGTCAGTCCTCTGAAGGGTGGAGGGTCAGGGGGAGGGGTCAGGGGGAGGGGTCAGTCCTCTGAAGGGTGAGGTGTCAGGGGGAGGGGTCAGGGGGAGGGGTCAGTCCTCTGAAGGGTGAGGTGTCAGGGGGAGGGGTCAGGGGGAGGGGTCAGTCCTCTGAAGGGCGAGGGGTCAGGGGGAGGGGTCAGGGGGAGGGGTCAGTCCTCTGAAGGGTGGAGGGTCAGGGGGAGGGGTCAGTCCTCTGAAGGGCGGGGGGTCAGGGGGAGGGGTCAGTCCTCTGAAGGGCGGGGGGTCAGGAGGAGGGGTCAGTCCTCTGAAGGGCGGGGGGTCAGGGGAGGGGTCAGTCCTCTGAAGGGCGGGGGGTCAGGGGGAGGGGTTAGTCCTCTGAAGAGTGAGGGGTCAGCCCTCTGAAGGGCGGGGGGTCAGGGGGAGGGGTCAGTCCTCTGAAGGGCGGGGGGTCAGGAGGAGGGGTCAGTCCTCTGAAGGGCGGGGGGTCAGGGGGAGGGGTCAGTCCTCTGAAGGGGGAGGGGTCAGGGGGAGGGGTCAGTCCTCTGAAGGGCGGGGGGGTCAGGGGGAGGGGTCAGTCCTCTGAAGGGGGAGGGGTCAGGGGGAGGGGTCAGTCCTCTGAAGGGCGGGGGGTCAGGGGGAGGGGTCAGTTCCCTGAAGGGTGAGGGGTCAGTCCTCCCGTCCCCCCCCCCGGCTGACCCGCAGCCTCTCTGCCCCGGAAACAGGTCTCTTCCCCGAAGCGCGTCCCCCGAGGCACCTGGTGCCGCTTTCCCGCCTGCGTTGTCGTTCTCACGTTTTTCACGCGTGTTGCCCGGCCGGCGTGGCGTGGGCACCGCCCTGTGGACGGGGGGTCACGGCTCGGTTCCCGGTCGGGGCTCAGGCCGGGCTGCGGCCCCGTCCCCAGCGGGGGGGGGGGGGGCGTGCGGGATCCAACGCTGCCCTCTCGACGCTGAAGTTCCGCTCTCCCCCCCCCAGACCCCCACACGCCTCGTTAAAACGGCGTCGCTTTAACTTAAGAAATTTTTTGTGCGTCTTTATTGACGTTAGAGAGAGGGCGGGAGAGAGGGGGAACGTCAGCGACGAGCGAGAACTGCGGCTCGGCTGCCTCCTGCAGGCCCCACGCCTGGGGATGGAGCCCCAACTCAGCTACCGCGCCCCGACCGGGAATGGAGCCGTCACCTCCTGGTCCACAGGGGGGCGCTCAACCGGAGCCACGCCGAGGGTGGGGGGGGCACCTGCGGTTTGACGTCGTGTTTTCTCGGGGGGGAGGCGGGGGGTGTCGGCGAAGCTCCCGCAGGCCCGGTGCCTGCGGGTGGCTGTGGCCACGGGACGCGGCTCTGCCTAGGGAAGCTCGGATCGGTCTTGGGGGGCGGGCTGGGGGGCACCCGGGCCCCGTGGGCGGAGCCACACATCCTCCCGGGCTGTCGCCCCAGCCGGGGGCGCTCTCACGCCGCTGCGGGCCGGCCGGCCACCCTGACCACCCACCCGTGTGTCCCCCCCGCCCGCAGACGGCTTCACGCCCCTCATGATCGCCTCCTGCAGCGGGGGCGGCCTGGAGACGGGCAACAGCGAGGAGGAGGAGGACGCCCCCGCCGTCATCTCCGACTTCATCTACCAGGGCGCCAGCCTGCACAGCCAGACCGACCGCACCGGCGAGACCGCCCTGCACCTGGCCGCCCGCTACTCGCGCTCCGACGCCGCCAAGCGCCTGCTGGAGGCCAGCGCCGACGCCAACATCCAGGACAACATGGGCCGCACGCCCCTGCACGCCGCCGTGTCGGCCGACGCGCAGGGCGTCTTCCAGGTGGGCCCCCCCCCCTCCCCGCCGGGTCCGCCGTCCCCGGCCGGGCCCCCGTCTCAGGCCACCCGACCGACCCCAAGCGCAGCCGAAGCAGGGACCGCTGGCGTCACAGCCGGAGCCGGTGCCCAGGCCGGCGAGGGCGCCGTGCCCCCATGCGTCACCCTGCAGGGAGACCCGGCTGGGGAAGGTCGGGCAGGAGCCCCCGGGGACCCCAACCCGGCCAGGCTCGCTCCCCGGCCCCCCTCAGCGGCCCCCACACCTCGTCCTCCGCCCGAGGCCGTGCGAAGGGCTTAGAGACTGCCGATTCCTGCCTGCGCCCCTGAAGCTGGCCTCGCTGGGAAGAAGCAGCCTAGGCCGGGCTGGGGTTAGGGGTTTGGGTGCCCCGGTCTCGGGGGGCGGGGGGGAGGTGTCCCCGGCAGAGGCTCCCCGTAAGCCACCTGCCAGTCCCCCGGGGTGTGCCCCGGCTCTGGGCAGCCCTGCCCTGCACGGAGGGGCAGAACCAGGGCGGTCACCCCAGAGCTGCGGATTTCACCGGTGGTAGTCCATTTCCCCCGCAGAAAGCACAGGCTGAGAACGGGCGTGGGAAAGGGGACCGCGTCGGGAGCCCCGAGGCCGGCTCCAGCTGCGGGTGCCGAGGCAGGCGCTTTGCGGGGGCGAGGTCCGCGCAGTTCGCTGCGTGGGCCCAGCCCCTCTCACCTGCCGGCCAGCAGCGTCACCCTTCCGGCCTGTGGCCGGGGTGCAGCGTGCGACAGGCTGGGGGGTCGCAGAGCTCAACAGTTCTTTTTTTTTCTTTTTAAATATATTTTATTGATTTTTCACAGAGAGGAAGGGGGAGGGATAGAAAGTCAGAAACATCGATGAGAGAGAAACATCCATCAGCTGCCTCTTGCACACCCCCTCCCCGGGATTGTGCCCACAGCCAAGGGACATGCCCTTGACCGGAATCGAACCCGGGACCCTTCAGTCCGCAGGCCGACGCTCTATCCACTGAGCCAAACTGGTTTCGGCCCTTTTTTTAAAAAATATATACATTTTGTTGATTTTTCACAGAGAGGAAGGGAGAGGGATAGAGAGTTAGAAACACGGATGAGAGAGAAACATCCATCAGCGCCTCCTGCGCACGCCCCACTGGGGATGTGCCCGCAGCCAAGGTACGTACATGCCCTGGACCGGAATCGAACCCGGGACCCTTCAGTCCGCAGGCCGACGCTCTGTCCACGGAGCCAGACCCGTCTCGGCCCAGCTCAGCAGTCCTGAGGGTGGCTCCGGCCTCTGTACCAAGGCCCTGTGCGGGGGGCACCAAGGGGCTGGTCTGCGGGCAGCGCCGCCTGCGTCCCAGCCTGACCCCCCCCCCCCCCACGCTCTCAGCAGCCGCCAAGGGAGTCCTGACCCCCCCCCGGCCTCCCCCTCCCCCCGCCTTCTCACGCCATGGCCCTCCAGTCTGCTGGGCCTCCCTCCCGCCCCCGAGGGCCCCCGCCTGAGCCCCCCCTGTCCCCCAGATCCTGATCCGGAACCGGGCCACGGACCTGGACGCCCGCATGCACGACGGCACCACGCCGCTGATCCTGGCCGCCCGCCTGGCGGTGGAGGGCATGCTGGAGGACCTCGTCAACTCGCACGCCGACGTCAACGCCGTGGACGACCTGGGTAAGCCGGGCGCGAGGGCCGGGGAGGGGGGCGCCGCCCCTGCTCCGCCCACCGACACCCCCCCCCCCCCCGCTCTGCCCCCTCCCAGGCAAGTCCGCCCTGCACTGGGCCGCCGCCGTGAACAACGTGGAGGCCGCCCTCGTGCTCCTCAAGAACGGGGCCAACAAGGACATGCAGAGCAACAAGGTGGGCGGCAGCGTGGGGCTTGGGCGTGGGGGGTTGTGGGCCTGGGCGTGGGGGCCGGGCATGGGGGCCGCGTGAGGCCCAGGCCAGGCCCCTGGGAACTGGCACACGCTAGACACAGACCCCATAGCTCGGTGCAGCCCTTCCTTCCTCCGACCTGTGCTTACCAGGCCTTCCCAGGCACAGGGCTGCCCCCCAGCAGGGCATCATCGGTCCACGTACAGGGAGTGATCTTCCCAGACACAGGCTGCCCCCCAGCAGGGCATCGGTCCACGTACAGGGAGTGATCTTCCCAGGCACAGGGCTGCCCCCCAGCAGGGCATCATCGGTCCACGTACAGGGAGTGATCTTCCCAGACACAGGCTGCCCCCCAGCAGGGCATCGGTCCACGTACAGGGAGTGATCTTCCCAGACACAGGCTGCCCCCCAGCAGGGCATCGGTCCTCGTACAGGGAGTGCCCTGGGCCTGACCTTCTGTCCCCCTGACCTGGACAGTGTGGGTTGAGCTGGAACCCCGGGGGGGTGAGGGGGGCGAGGGGACTGAGTGGCCCAGAGGTAACGGGAGTGGCTACCTTCCGGCCGGTAAGCCCACCCTCTCACCCCTGTGGCCAGTCTCCCTGCAGCCAACTCCCAGTGCCAAGTCTGACCCCTGGTGTCCTGAACCCGCACCAGCCATGCTGGGCACTAGGGGGCGCTGATGGACCTGGGCACAGGGCATCAGGCCATTGCCAGGGCGTAGTGTGAGCCAGGCTGGCTCCTCAGGTTTCACCCCCCCCCTCGTGACCGTCTCGGGGGGAGGAGGGACGTGGCGTGCCAGGCCCCGGGAGGAGCGAGGGAGCGGAGGTGTCACACGACTGGGGGACCATCAGGATGCGGCCTCCTGCCCTGGGGGCTGGACCGACACATCTGAGACCCCAGCCCCTGAAGTGCGGCCACGTTGGCGTCTGTGCAGCTTTGGGGGGGCGGGGTGAGGCCACAGGGAGAGTACGCACGGGGTCTGTGACCCCATGAGGGTAAACCCCCCCGATTCGGAACGTGGGTCCCACCAGCCGGCTCCGGGCGGCTCAGGTGCGGTGTGTAAGGCTTCATTTTTTTGTTGTTGTTTTCGTTTTTAATGTCTTCGAATGTAACCTGCCAGCCAGTCGAAGATCTTGAGTTTTTTTAGAAATATATTTTATCGATTTTTATTTATTTTTTTTTTACAGAGGGGAAGAGAGAGGGATAGCATCGATGAGAGAGAAACATCGATCAGCTGCCTCTTGCACGCCCCCTACTGGGGATGTGCCCGCAGCCAAGGTACATGCATGCCCCCGACCGGAATCGAACCCGGGACCCTTGAGTCCGCAGGCCGACGCTCTACCCGCTGAGCCACACCGGTTCGGGCAAGGCTTTGTTTTTAAGAAGACTTGATCAGCCCAGCCCGTGTCCTCAGGGGTCGAGCATCAGCCTACGTATCAGGAGGTCAGGGTTCGATTCCCAGTCCAAGGGCACGTGCCCAGGTTGCAGGCTCCATCCCCAGTGGGGGGATGTGCAGGAGGCAACTGATCAACGGTTCTCTCTCCTCTCTTCTCTCTGAAATCAATCAAAACATATTCTTTTTTTTTAATATATTTTATTGATTTTTCACAGAGTGGATGGGAGAAGGATAGAAAGTCAGAAACATCGATGAGAGAGAAACATCCATCAGCCGCCTCCTGCACGCCCCCTTCTGGGGATGTGCCCGCAGCCAAGGTCCATGCCCCTGACCGGAATCGAACCCGGGACCCTTCAGTCCCCAGTCCGACGCTCTATCCACTGAGCCAAACCGGTCTCGGCCAAAACATATTCTTGAGAAGAAGGAGACTTGGTCAGGGAAGGCCAGCGGTCGGCAAACTGCGGCTCGCAAGCCGCGGTTTGCCGCTCTGTCGACTGATGAGTTTGCCGACCCCTGGACGGGGGCTTCATCGCAAAGAACAGCAGCAGCCTGTAATAATTGGAATGGAGCGTCTAGACCAGCGGTCGGCACCCTTGTCCGTCGACAGAGCGGCAAACCGCGCCCCGCAGGTCGCTGTTCGCTGGGGGGTAGGCGACGGTAGGAGACCCGGGCGGGACCTCGGAGCTCCCTCGCCCTGGCGTCAGACCGCGGTCCCCCGGCGGGGAGCGAGCACCCGCGGGAGGAGGGTGACCCTCCCCGTCTGTGCCGCGCCCCCCCAGGAGGAGACGCCCCTGTTCCTGGCCGCCCGGGAGGGCAGCTACGAGACGGCCAAGGTGCTGCTGGACCACTTCGCCAACCGCGACATCACGGACCACATGGACCGGCTGCCGCGCGACATCGCGCAGGAGCGCATGCACCACGACATCGTGCGGCTGCTGGACGAGCACAGCCTGGTGCGCAGCCCCCCGCTGCCCGGCGCCCTGGGCCCGCCCACCCTGTCGCCCCCGCTCTGCTCGCCCGGCGGCGGCGGCGGCGGCGGCTACCTGGGCAACCTCAAGCCGGCCGCGCCGCCCGGCAAGAAGGCGGCGCGCAAGCCCAGCGCCAAGGCCCCGGCCGGCAAGGAGCCCCGGGACCTCAAGGTACGGCGCAAGAAGGCGCAGGACGGCAAGGCCTGCCTGCTGGACGGCTCCGGCGTGCTGTCGCCCGTGGACTCCCTCGAGTCCCCCCACGGCTACCTGTCCGACGTGGCCTCGCCGCCCCTGCTGCCCTCCCCCTTCCAGCCGTCCCCGTCCGTGCCCCTCAACCACCTGCCGGGCATGCCCGACCCCCACCTGGGCCTGGCCCACCTGGGCGGGGCCGCCAAGCCCGAGATGGCGGGCCTGGGGGGCAGCGGCCGGCTGGCCTTCGAGGCGGGGCCCCCGCGCCTCTCCCACCTGCCCGTGGCCTCGGCGGCGGCGGCGGCGGCGCCGGCGGGGCCGTGAATTTCGCCGTGGGCGGGACCGGGGGCCTGAACGGCCAGTGCGAGTGGCTGTCCCGGCTGCAGAACGGGCTGGCGCCCAATCCGTACAACAACCCCCTGCGCGGCGGGAGCGCCCAGGCCCCCGGCCTCCAGCACGGCGCGCTGGGCCCGCTGCACGGGGGCCTGGCCGCCTCCACGCTGTCCCAGATGCTCAGCTACCAGGCCCTGCCCAGCACGCGGCTGGCCGCCCAGCCCCACCTGGTGCAGGCCCAGCCGCTGCAGCCGCCGGTGCAGCCGAGCCTGCAGATGCAGCCGCCGCCGCCGAGCATCCAGCAGCCGCAGAGCCTGCCGCCGCTGCCGCCGCCCCAGCCGCACCTGGGCGCGGTGAGCCAGGCCGCCGGCGGGCACCTGGGCCGGAGCTTCCTGGGCGGGGAGCCGAGCCAGGCGGACGGGCAGCCGCTGGGCCCAGGGCTGGCGGCGCACACCATCCTGCCCCAGGACAGCCAGGCCCTGCCCACGGCACTGCCGGCCACGCTGGGCCCGCCCGGGGCCACCGCGCAGTTCCTGACGCCGCCCTCCCAGCACAGCTGCTCCTCCTCGCCCGTGGACAACACGCCCAGCCACCAGCTGCAGGTGCCCGAGCACCCCTTCCTCACCCCGTCCCCCGAGTCGCCCGACCAGTGGTCCAGCTCGTCCCCCCATTCCAACATCTCCGATTGGTCCGAGGGCATCTCCAGCCCGCCCACCAGCACGCAGTCCCAGATCGCCCACATCCCAGAGGCGTTCAAGTAAAAGAGCCGGCCACGGGGCCACGTGTATGGCCACGGAGCCACGCGGCCCGGCCACGGAGCCACACTTCTGGCCACGGGGCCACCTGCCTTCCCCGGGGCCCTGCTGGGTCGTCCGCCAGGCACTCGGCGGACGCCGGGCCGACCAAAGGAGCAATTTTTTTTTTAAGAAACATTTTTATACGAAATAAGAGGACAGATGTGAACTTTTTTTAGTATTTATTTATGTACTTTTATTTCACGTGCAAACACTGCCTTGTTATTTATATGCATCGTGTTCTTGGCGCCAGGCATGAACTCTCTCCCAGGAAACCGGGTAACTCTCGGCCATGACTTCCTCTGCAGGAAAAGACTTGGTTGCACGCGTGTAACACACATAGACAAAGACTCACGGTGTGCACATGCCACTTATTTATTGATTTCTTTTTTTCAAAATCCAAAAAAAGAAATGAAGTCGGAGCAGGGAGGGTTGAGCCAGCGTCGTCCAAAAAGCTCTCCCGGGGGCCCGGGCCGGCGTGCCTTCCCGGGACACTCCCGCGCCCCCCGAATCTAGAGACACAGGCGAACCCCCCGCCTCCGGCGCCTGGCTGATTTGCATCTCGAGTGGGAAAGTGGGGATGTGGGTCGTATGTGTGGGTGCTTTTCAGCAGTGTTTTTGAGAGCATGCCTCTGACAGCATGTTCTTGGGGGGCCGCATGCATTTGGGGTGCCCATCGGGAGTCTTTGTTTCAGGGTCAGTGTTATGTAGTGGTTTGTGGGTCTTGCCCGGTCTCGTTCCTTCCGGAAGCCGCCCCGCCGGATGCCCGGGCACCTCCACTCGCGTCTTCCGGCCCCGTGGGCCGTGCCAACCGGCGCTCTGTTCGGGGCACCCTGCACCGAGTTTGGGAAAATCCCACTGCGTCCGGCCCGGGTGTGTGGAGGCCGCTGGTCCCAGGGGACGGCAGCAGCCTGCTCTGGCCCCCCACCCCCAGCTTTGGGGGGGTCGTGTGCCCGGGAAAGGAGCAGAGTCTTGCAATATCAAGTATAAGCATGTGGAGGGAGAAATGTCTGTACATAAGTTTTAAAGGTGGATTTTGTTTAAAAAATCTGAACAAGCCTGTTGGGGGTCTTGCTGAGGAGGGGGGTGTCGGAATGGGTCCCGCCCGCACCCCTGGCCTTGGTCTGCAGCGGCCCTGAGCCCGGCGGGGGGTGCCCGCTCCTCGGCCGCTCCCCCTGCCCCGCCGGGGGCCACGTACCATCCCCTGTGGACACGTGTGGCCGGACGCATCCCGAGATGTGGGTTCTGACTGTTTTATAAGGTAGAGCATAGTTTACGGGAAATGGAATCTTTTGTAAAAGTTAACGACACGCAAAACTGTAGGTGGTGAAAATGATGTATTTTTTCATCTTTTTTTTGTTTGTTTGTTTTTTGTTTTGTTAACGGATTTGCAATAAAGAGGACACTGATGCCACCCAGATTTCCCTAACCGTGGCCGTGCTGTTGGCTCCCTTCCCGGGAGGGAGGGGAGGGAGAGGAGGGCGAGAGGGAGAGGAGGGCGGGAGGGAGGGAGAGGAGGGCGGGAGGGAAGGACAGGCACCCCAATCCCTCTGCTCTTCTGACAGGAGTGCAATGGACAGACACCACCCTGGCCTGAGGCCCTGTTGAGTCCAGAACCTCCAGGTTCCCCTCACCTGCCCGGCCAGCCCCCCCTCCTCTGCGCCCCCCCCCCCCCCGCCCCAGAGAGGGTGGGCACCCGGCAGAGAGCAGGGCGCACGCAGCCCCATCATCCAGGGGCCTGGGTGACACGAGGCTGCAGCTCCTCCTACCCCATTGGCCACAGGAGCAAAGGCCCCGCAGACCAAGCTGGAGTGGCAGGCAGGGCGCTGGGGGGGTGACTGGGCGGGAGGCTGAGCGCCCGAGGGGTGCTGGCTCGGGGGCACCGTTTGGGAACACAGAGCCGGACCAGTGCCCCCCTGGGCCTCCCTCGCCCTCCTGCTCCCAGCCCTCGCCCCGGCCGACGGTTCCACGCAGGTCAGCAGGACCGGCCGCCCCCTCGGCCCCGGCCCCGCCTCCTGCCCCCCGCTCCCCACCCAGCACACGCCTGAGCCCAGCTCCTCGCCGCGGGTATCTTGGTTTGGGGTTTTCGGGGGAAGATGAGTAAGGCCTGAGGCTTTGTCTGTTTTGTTCATTGTCACCCAAGGATCTTTCCCCATGGACTTTTAGAGCGAGCGGAAGGGGGGGGGGTCAGAAAGAGAGGAACAGCGATGGGAGAGATCGAGCCTGCAACTGAGGTACGGCGCCCTTGACCGGAATCGAACCCGAGACCCTTCAGTCCGCAGGCGGGTGCTCTACCCACTGAGCCACACCGCCCAGGGGTCCTCCCTGTGCCTGGATGCCTCTGCCCGCCCGACATGCTGGCCCTGCGACGCGTGGGTGGGAAAAAGGGGCTCCGGGACATGGAATGCGGTCACGTGCTCCCCCCTTTCAGAGGGACAGGTCCAGCCTGAATTCGGCCCGAAGCGCTCTTAGCACCCCGAAATCCCACTCCCGGGCGTGCGCCCAGAAGAAGAGAGAACGGACTCATGTCCTAGTTCACAGCGAGGGGGGGACGGGGGCAGGCCCATCCCTGGGGCCATCAGCTGACTTGGGGGGGGGGGGGACGGGGAGCAGTGTGGTCCATCCACCCAGGGAGGGTGAACTTGGTGTCAACTTACGGGGCCTTTTGAAACCCAATGTGAGTGTCCGGCTGAGGTCCCCCTTGGAACCGGTGGACAGAGCAGAGCCGACAGCCCCCTCCTCTGGGTGGGCGAGTCCACTCGCGAGAAGGTCTACACAAACGTCAAGGCCGAGAGAGAGGGGTGTTCCGCCGAGGACGGCGAGGGGCCATCGGACCAGCCTCTCCTGCCTCTCTGCACCTGGACTAGGCCCGTGGTCGGCAAACTCATCCGTCCCCAGAGCCAAAGGTCGACGGGACGGCGATGGACATTTCTGTGGAGAGCGACATTTTTTCAACTTCAACTCCTTCTAACGCCGCTTCTTCAACGTAGACTCGCCCAGGCCGTGGTGTTTTGTGGAAGAGCCACCCTCAAGGGGCCAAAGAGCCGCCTGTGGCTTGCGAGCCGCGGTTTGCTGACCACGGGACTGGGGCATGGGCCCCCTGGGTGTCCGGCAGCGGTCCAGGATCCCGGGACTTCGGCCCAACCCCGGGTAATCGGCCTCGTCCGTGCATCCTGTTTGGAGAACCGACCGAGGAACACGCGGATGGTGCCGTGTTGGCTGCCTTGACCGGGGCTGGGGGGCGGGGGGGGGCAGCAGACACATCAGGCCACAGGGAGGCATTCCACGTCTGTCTATCCACGTCTGTCTGTCCTATCTAATAAAAGAGTAATACCCAGATTGACCATCACTTCAACACACAAGAGGGCTGCCCCCATGTGGTCAAAGATCCTGCCCCCGTGTGGACCCAAGATGGCCAGCAGGGGAGGGCCGTTGGGAGGTTCCAGGTCTGCAAGGGGGGGGGCAGTTAAGGGTGACCAGGCCGGCAGAGGAGGGAAGTTGGGGGCAAACAGGCTGGCAGGGGAGCAGTTAGACATCAATAGGCTGGCAGGGGAGTGGCTAGGGGGTGATCAGGCTGGCAGAGGAGGGAAGTTGGGGGCAAACAGGCTGGCAGGGGAGCAGTTAGACATCAATAGGCTGGCAGGGGAGTGGCTAGGGGGTGATCAGGCTGGCAGAGGAGGGAAGTTGGGGGCAAACAGGCTGGCAGGGGAGCAGTTAGACATCAATAGGCTGGCAGGGGAGTGGCTAGGGGGGGTGATCAGGCTGGCAGGCAGAAGCGGTTAGGGGCAGTCAGGGAGGTAGGCAGGTGAGCGGTTTGGAGCCAGCAGTCCTGGAATGTGAGAAGGATGTCTGATGGGCCTAAACGGGCAGTCGGACATCCCTCGAGGTGTCCCAGATTGGAGAGGGTGCAGGCTGGGTTGAGGGACACCCCCCACCCCCGCGCCCCCTGTGCACGAATTTCGTGCACCGGGCCTTTAGTAATTGCATAAACGTCCAACTTTAGATTCTGCAGATTTAACTCAACAAATTCATTTCCACAAAGAGAGAAGTAGCCGAGACCGGTGTGGCTCAGTGGATAGAGCGTCGGCCTGTAGTCTGAAGGGTCCTGGGTTCGATTCCGGTCAAGGGCATGGACCTTGGTTGTGGGCACATCCCCAGTGTGGGCGGGGGGTGCAGGAGACAGCTGATGGATGTTTCTCTCTCTCGTCGATGTTTCTGACTCTCTATCCCTCTCCCTTCCTCTCTGTAAAAAATCAATAAAATATATATTTAAAAAAAAAAAAAAAGAAAGAGAACTAGCAGAGTTAGACCTTCCAAGACTTTCGTTCCCCCAAATTAATGGAGCCCCTGCAGAGGCGAGGGCGCCCCCTCTCTGCCTCAATGCCACGTTTAAACCGGGCGCTGGACAGCTGGCCCCGCCCCCTCTTGCCAGGCCCCCGAGGGCGAGGTGTGAGGACTTGAAACAGGACTCCCCTCAGAGGAACCCCTGCCCTCTCCAGGCACCGGCCAGGGGAGACTCAGGCGCTCCCTCAGCTAAACTCAGCCAGACCCCCTCTGGCTTAGGAGCATTTTAGGGGCCGAACTGGGTCTCCCAGATTCCAGGACACCCCAGCACATGGCAGTGCGGGGAGCGAGGTCTCTCTGGAGGAGACTGAGGGCAAGTGAGGTCCCTGGAGTGGGTCCAAACCCCATCTGCCTGCTCACCTCAGAGGAGGGATTAGGACAAGCCCTAGAGCAGCAACTAATGAGTTTGCCAACCACTGACCTAGACTCTCCATTCCGACAATCACAGGCTGTTTATTGTTCCTTGTGATTAAGCCGCTAACCCAGTGGTTGGCGAACTCATTAGTCAACAGAGCGGCAAACCGCGGCTCTCGAGCCACAGTTTGCCCATCACTGCCCTGGAGGGTGCGTGAGCCTCAGGAAGCCAGCATTCCTCACCCACCACGACGTCCTCCTCTGAAGAATGGAGGCAGAAGAGGGTCAACTGCTCTCAGCACCCCGCCCGATTCCTGGGGCCCCAGAAATGAGTGCCCCCCCCGGAGGGCACAGTTGGGTAATGAGAACTCGGGGGCCAGATCCCCAAGGAGCTTGGGCGTCCCTGCTGCCAGCTCCCCAGAGCCGCAAACCAGGCAATGACTCTCTGGCTCAGCCTGCCCACTCGGAGGCGGTGTCTGCCGCCCCCTGCTGGCCGCGCCCGCCAGTGCGCCTTTGTGAGCAGGTTTTCCCGACAGGGCCTTCTTCCACCGGGCCAGGGGAGCCGCAGCGTTTATGTCAGCACCTCGCCTGCCCCTCAGGTGTGGCGTCCCTGGGTGGGCGCCAAAGGTGGGAACCCTTTTCACGTCCCGCGCGATTCAGGGTCCCCGGGTCAGGCTTCGGGTTCTGGAGGAGGCCGCACACAAATGAATAAAGAGACTCAGAAAACCATTAATTGGGAAATGGGGGCCAGCCGTTAGCCCAACTCTAGTGGGAGGACTACTGCCCACTCTGGCTTTACCGTCCCTTTTATGAAGATTAAGATCATAAGATACGCCGTCTCCCCCAGGCGGGAAACCCCAGTAAAAGCCAATCAGTGAATCTATTAGGACTGACAGGTGGGGCTGCTCCAACCACCCACATCCCAGCAACCAGCTCCGACCCCTCAGAGCGATCGAGGTGGACCAGCCCCCCGGATTCCATGTCCACAGCTCTCCATCGTTAAAACAGTGACCGGCTTTCGGCCCTCAGGGCCACCTTCTGCAAAGCTGCCGTCATCCCATCCGACAGGCCGGGAAGCTGAGGCTCAGAGAGGTCGGTGACGCCCCGCACTCACCCTTCCAGTCCGGGCCCAGGGACTCCGGGGTCCACGGTCTCGGAACCAGCTGAGGGGTCACCTTCCTGTGGAGGACTGGGGGGCCGGGAGGGCTTGTCGCTCCTCAGACCAGGAAACATGCTCGGGGAGGAACCTGCCAAGGTCACGGCCAGGAGTGAATGTCACTGCCAGCCTGGCGCTTGGCAACCTGCAGATGTTGGCGCTCTTCCCAGCTCCACCCGGGCCCTTTCCCTCCCAACCCACAGCCCCCACCTCGGCCGCCAAGTCCGAGCCTGGTCCCCGGTCCCCGCAGGTGCTCGGGACGCCCGCCTTCCTGCTGTTGTTGCCTGGGCTGGTGTGGGGTGCCTGGGCTGGGCTGGGGGCTGCGGGCACAGCTGGCAGGAGGGTCATCGGGGGTCAGCTACCACCCCCCCAAGTCTGGCCCAACCGCCTTGCTGCTCACCGAGGGGCCCCAAGGACACCTCCCCAGCTCCTGGCTCTCGCTAGCGCCTCTGCAGAGAGCCGGGAGAGGCCTGGCGGATGGCGCCAGTCCTGGCTGAAAAGTCCAGAAGCTTCCTTTGCTTCCAGAAGTCAAATCCCCTTGCGGGGCCGGCAGGGGCCCACGCTGCAAACCCCCAGCCGAGCCCCGCTTTCCGGTGTCTGTCCCAGCCGCTGCGGGAGTTTCGTGAATTTTGGCCACAAATGCTCATCCCCTTCCATCACTGCCCCGTCCCAGTCCCCCTGCAGGGGAGACCAGGCCCTGGGCACTCCGCAGGGGCAAAGGCCAGGCCTGTCTGACCCACAGCCACCGCCCCGGTTCCCAGCAGGGCCTCGCACTTAACTGTGTGCGCACAGTTCAGAGAAGGAGGCGGGGGACCCCGAGAAAGCTCAGGGGCCACCGCGTAGTCTGCCTGCAGCTCTGTGGCGCCCCTGGATGCACTTATTTATCGACTCCGATGCTTGGTGCTGGGCACAGTGATTCAGAGAGGCCCCCGGGACGGGCCATGCCCAGCGGCTGCACCGAAGAGAGGGCCGAGCTCACATAGACGCACTCGGCCACGGTGACATCTGTCGAGCCAGCCGCAGCGGCACTCACCGGCCCGGTGAGGACTCCCTGCTGCCCCCCCCCCGCCCCCCGGGAGCCCAGGATGATCTCTCGGTGCCGGCCTCCCAGCCCGGCCTGCACACGCCACTCACACCCAGCCTGGGTGCACACCAACGGGCCGGTGGTCCGATCCACAGACACGCTAACCCCACCCCCTCCGCCGCCAGAGCCCTGCCTCCTGCCCCTGCCTCTATCCCAGGCTCTGAGCTCGCACCTCCTCAGCAGCCCTCCCTGCCAGCTCACCTCCCAACCCCCACCCCCAGACCCTACAGGCCTTCGCCTGGACTGCTCAGCCAGCCCCGTCTCCTGGAGGGTGCCCGTCCTCTCTCCAGGCCGCTGAGCGGAGTGGATCCCCCACCCCCACCCCAGCCTCGGCGCCCGGGATGGCAGGGGCAGGTCAGGGGCCGAGCAGGAGGCCTGGTGGCATGCAGCAGACCTGCCCTGCACCTACCTGCAGACCGGTTAATGCAGCTGCTTCATGCCGGGGGGAAGAGTGCAGGGCGGGGGTGTGCAGCCTGAGATGGCACCCCACTCCCACCCCGAGGACTCCTCTGAGGCCCACCGGGCTGGCTGGTGGTCGGGAGGGAGCCAGCGGAGAGGCTGCAAGCCCGTAAGCCCCCTGTGCCCACTGCCTAGACCCACGCTGCCGCTGCAAATGCAATGCCAGCCACGGTGGGATTTTTAACATAGAAAATGTTTTTATTGATTTTTTTTTTTTAAATTACTATTAGAGAGATGAGCATTGAGGAATCCGGTTCCCTAGACGCGGCATCCAATCTTCAAGGAAAATAAAGAAAAGAAAAAAGTGATTGGGAGCGATAAAAAAAAGAAAGTACTCTAGCCGAAACCGGTTTGGCTCAGTGGGTAGAGCGTCGGACTGCGGACTGAAGGGTCCCGGGTTCGATTCCGGTCGAGGGCATGTCCCTTGGCTGCGGGCACATCCCCAGTAGGGGGCGTGCAAGAGGCAGCTGATGGATGTTTCTCTCTCATCGATGTTTCTGACTTTCTATCCCTCTCCCTTCAGCTCTGTAAAAAAATCAATAAAAAATATTTTTAAAAAAGGAAAGTACTCTAAGTGACCCACACCTCAGCCAAGTTTGGCCTTAGCGTGGCAGCCCTACTCCACAGAGAACAATGGGGACCCAAGGGTGGGGGGGGGACCATCCTCTTGGAAAGTGCCACACTCTCTTCTCTCCTCCCACCACCTGCCTGCCTTTTCTCACAGCCGATTTTTTTTTCTTCTTGTTTTCCCTCTAGATGCCCAGTGCACAAAATCTGTGCAAGGGGCTCGACCCTCCCACCTGTGGCACCTTGGCTGTCCAGTTTAATGAGCACATTACACTTTTATTATTATAGACTAGGGGCCCGGTGCACGGAATTTGTGCACTGGGGGGGGGTGGTCCCTCAACCCAACCTGCCCCCTCTCACATACTGGGAGCCCTCAGGGGATGTCCGACTGATGGCTTTAGGCCTTGGGCACCCAGCCATCACCCTGCTCAGCTCAGCCCCGGCTGCCTGCGACCACCCAGCCTCCGGGGGTGGGGGGGCTGGGCGCTCACCGCCACTGCCGTTTCATCTCCACCCCCTGGGGCCGGCCGCTGCTCCTGATTGGCTGGTAGCATAGCCAATCAGGAGCAAAGGGACGGTCACATTGGCGTGTTTCTCTTTTATTAGACAGGATAGGAAAGGAGAGGGAGAGAGAGAGAGAGGAACGTGGATTGGCTGCCTCCTGCACGCCCTCTGGTGGGGATGAAGCTGAAAGCGGGCACGTGTTTGGTGCTTGGGTCAACACCCAACCCTGAGCCACACTTTCTAGTTGCTACATTTTGACTCAAAAGATGATCATTTCAACATGTGATCGGAGTTTATGATGAGCCGTTGGCACTCCGATGCGTCCGCCCAGCCCGCCCAGGGCCCAGGGCTCAGGGCGGTGTCCTGGGATGGACAGGCCAGCGGGGAGGCCGGCTGGCGTAGCCGTGGAAGTTCTGCCGGGTTCTCTGTCACGGCCTCTGCCCATTGTCCTGGCAGGGGTGCAGCCCTGCGTGCTGGGTAAGGGGACAGGAACTGTCGTGGCACTTTTGGGGGAGTGGCTACAACTCTGCCCTCTGCCTCGGCTACGACTCTGCTCTGCGGCTGGTTCTAGCCTACCCAGGGGCCTCGGGGAGGGGGCGGCGTTCCCGTTGAGGAGTGATGGCAGTCCAGCACCCCTCCTGGGCACAGCCAGCGGCGCCCTACACAGTCCCAGCTTGCCCACACAGTCCCAGTTCACGCCTGTTGCCCCAGTGCGTGCACCCTCAGCGTCCCCTTCTGGACCCATCAAGCACGCCAGACTCCCCGGGGCGGGGGGTGGGGGTGGGGGTTGGGGCGTGGGGCAGGCCGCAATGCCCTGGTTCAGACAGCGAGTTTGACGGCTTGGCCTGGCCTGACCCCCAGGTGGGTGCCCAGGGGGGTTCGGGATGCTGGCAAAGGGCACTTGGCCTCCAGGCAGCAGGCTGGGCGTTAAAGCAGAGGCTCCTGCTGGACTCAGGGGTTCTTGGCCCAGAGGCCTGAAGGATCAGCCTTGGGCCTCAGGACCTGCCCCCCCATCCGAGGCTGCAAACAGCTGAGAACCAGAGGCGGCCTTCAGTGGAAGGCTTAGCGGGAAGAACGGGGGAAGGGAAGGGAAGAGAGCCCAAGGCCCTTGCATGTCAACTTGGGGATCACAGCTTTCCTTAAAGTCACCCCCCCCCCCCCAGGAGCCAACACAATGCTCCTCTCTATCATCACAGCCCCCCAGGTCCCCAAGTCTTTCTTATGGTCTCTCCAAGTCAGATTCCAGCCGGGCCACTCCTGGGCTCCTCAGAGTAACAAAGGGGATGGGAGTGTCTGGGCTCCTCAGGGCGACAGAGGGGCGGGTCTGGGCTCCAGGTCTCGAACCCGGCACAGCCAGTGCCTTCGCCTGGACCGTTCAGCCAGCCCTGTCTCATGGAGGCTGCCCTTCCTCTCTCCGGGCCGCCAAGCGGGGTGGGTCCCCCTCCCTCCCCAGCCTCAGCGCCCAGGACGGCAGGGGAAGCCCGTCAGGCGGAGGGCTAACAAGGACACCCCTCTGCCGACGGTCTGTTGGGACCAGGAGGGAGCGGATCATGGGCACGGGCCCAGCACTGAGTCCCGCCGGCAGGTCCCCAGCCCTGTGCTGAGACAGGCTGAGGACTCCACTGCTGCCAGGCAAATGTTAGCTTAGCAGAGTGGCCACGTCAGATGGCCTGAAACTCACCCCGCACCCGCCTGGCCTCTGACAGCGTGGCTGCTCCCTCGCCAGCGTCACAGCAAACAAATAGCCCAGCCACACTCCTTCCTTCTTTCCTGGCTTCTCGGTCCCACTGGTGACTGGGTGCCTTCCCACCCCAGGTGGGGAGGTGTCAGCCACTGTGGCGGTAGCAGCAGCCACCACCGAGAGCTCGGCCACCCGGTGATGTCAGACAGGTGCCCTTGCCACCCTCCCTGCCTTCTAGTCAAGTGGGGCGGCTGCTGCCCTTGCCTATCCCTGCCAGGCAGGAGAGCAGGTGAGTGGGTCCGGCCTCCCTTTTCTCATCGGGAAAAGGAAGATACAAATGGCAGCACCCCTTCTTCTCTAATATCCTCTATGGGCGGGCTCAGATGGTGCCGGGACAAGGCAGCAGCCGCTGGGGGGGGGGGGGGGGCAGGAGACTGAGGCCCAGCCGCGTAACCTGTCGTTCGGTACCTCGAAGGTCGCTCTCATTCAACATAAATGTCCACTCAGCCGTTGGAGCCTTCATCCACGGGGCTCCGCCGTTCAGGGGACCCGGCTGGGCTCTCGAGGGGCATTAGGCAGGCAAGAGAGGAACTGGGGACTGCGCGCCCAACGCCGGGACAGGATAGAGTGTGTGTGCATGGATCA
Organism: Antrozous pallidus; assembly: GCA_027563665.1. Taxonomy (NCBI): domain Eukaryota; kingdom Metazoa; phylum Chordata; class Mammalia; order Chiroptera; family Vespertilionidae; genus Antrozous; species Antrozous pallidus. Next base: position 84,553,375 of record CM050522.1, read on the forward strand.
CGCGCGCACAGGGCCCGGTGGAGGTGGCCGCTGAGCCAGGGAGGATGGGGCCCGGGCGAGGCGGACAGCGCGGTTGGGAGCCGACAGGACGACCGACCCCCGAGGCGCGCACAGGTGGGCAGTGGGTCTTCGACGTAGCCTGTGGATAAGGGGCCGGCGGCGCCTGCCCGTTCTAGGACTCTGGGGAGCAGACAGACGGGCATTGCTTCGCGAGAACTAGGTGTGTGCACAGCAACCAGCTTCGCGGGCAGAACAGGAAACAGGAGACGCGATAGGGTCACCAGGCAACCGGCCGGCGGCTTGAGGTGCGCACGCGCACTCCGCCGCGGGCCGGCGCATGCGCCGTCGCCTCCCGCCAGTCTACCAGCTTTCGAGTCTAACGACCGAGTTGGAAGAACGCGCCTGCGCCAGAGCACCGCTCGGCCCTCCGCTCAGCGGAAAGCAGTTCTCAGCAGGTGCACCTGCTGGCTTCAGTCGTTCAAGACTGACTCTTCCTTCGGGTCTGATTGGAGAATCCCTCCTATTCACACATCCTACAACGAGAAACGGCTGCCAGACAGAGTCAGCGTAACCGGGACGGCGTTTGGGGCGGCCCCCCGCACGCCCTCCCAGGCAGGTGGGCTAGAGGCGGGGCGAAAAGATGGGCGTTGGAGAACTGGCTGAGACGGGGGGCGGGGCTAAGGGCCGGAACTAAAGAATGGGGCGCTGTAGGATTGGACGCCGTCGGAGGCGGGGCCAAGGGATGCGGCAGTGAAGGATTGGACGCAAGCTGGGGCGGGGCTAAGGATAGGTGGAGAGCAAGGGGCGGGGTTAATGTGGGCGTGGCGAAGGGGGTGGGCGGAGACCAGGAGCGGAAGGAAGGGATTCTCGGTGAAGGACCGAGCGCCGGAGAGGGGCGGGCGAAGGGGCGGAGCGTCGCGTCACCTGAGCAGCTCCTGGGGGCGGGCCTAATGGGAGGGGCGGGGCGAAGGCGGGGCGGAGCGTTGGAACAGCTGCGAGGGGCGGGGCTGGCGGCGTGGCGGGCAGGCGTGGCGCGCGCTGACGTCGAGGCCGGACACGTCGGCGGCGCGGCGGCCCGGGCGACCGGAGCCGGATGTGCCAAGATGGCTGCAGCGGCTGCCGCATCTACGCTTGTCCTCACTGCCGGCCCGGCTTCCGCCCGCGGCTCCTGAAGGGCTGGCACCCGGGATTGCGGAGGAGCCGGGTGGGGGCCGGCGCGAGCCCCGGCCGCCCTGAGGCGCGCCGGTGAGGGCCGGGGTCGAGGCGGAGAGGGGCGGGCGGGCGGACTGGCCGGGCCCAGCCCCGAGCGGGCGGTGGGTCTCCGGGTGCTGCCGGCGGGTCGCTGGGGCGGGTGGGCGCCCCTGGGGCCGGGGAGCCCCGCGCCTGCGGCCCTCCGCCCCTCGTTGCTCGCCGGTCAGGCTGACGGGGACCCCGCACGTACCGCCGGGTCCCGGGCCAGTGCCGGGCGGCTCCGCTGTGTTGACACTCGGCTCGGCTCGGCCGGGGCGGGGGCGGGGGGGACCTCGGCGGGCGCGGGGTCTGGCTGGAAAGGCTGGAGCCGGGCCGACCTGCAGCATTGTGGGGCGCAGACACCTGGGACGATCCCTGGCGCGCCCTTTGCTCCCAGGACCCCGAGCTGCCTGGTCCCCGTGGTGAGCTGGATCTCCCCCGGACCCACGGAGCAGCCGGCGATTTCGGGGCCAGGTGACCAAGATGTTGCAACGGAGGCCGAGCGCTCGCGTGCCCGGCCCCGGGTTAGAGGTTACGTGTGGCCCCGCTCTGCCCTGTTTGCGGCTGAAGGATGACAGTCCAGAGTCTGGACACACGCGGCCATTTAAAGTCCGCTTGTGCCGCTTCCCTTTGAACGGCCGGGGAGACGGGCAGGAGTGGCCAGAGATTGCGGTTCATATCGTGACAGGTGTTAGCCAGAGAGGGGTTTCCTCCCCGGGGGTGGCAGAGCCGTCCCGGGGTGACGCTTGTGTGGGTTTGAGCGCTCCCACCCCCTTGCAGCCCCCCCCCCCCATGCCCTTCCTTAGCGACCTGAGTGCTGTTATCGCCCAGAGATAAGACTAGAGGCCAAACAGCGTGTTTCTTGTCCCCGTGACTCATTCCATTCACCTGTAGCAGTGGCTGCCTGAGCCCAGAGGTGGCCTGAGAGGTTTGGGGGGGGGCGGTGTGGGCGCTTCACCAGACTCCTGCCTCCTCCCCGCACAAACACTTCCCGAATCCCCTGGTGGGTCCTTTGCCATTTTCGGGCTTGTTTGGGCCCCACCTCCTTCTTCTTTGAACTTCTGATTGTGATGATTCCGTAGAGAGGTTGGCGTTTGCGGTGTCCCTGGGGCAAATGCCCGGGTCGGTCGCCTTGCAGGGATGCCCCAGGGGGGAAGCTGGCGGGCAGAGGCGGGGAGGCAGGTCCTCCTGGGCGGGCCTGCTGGGTGTGCACCCGGCTGGGGGCGGCGCCTGGTGGGAGGGGCCTCGTTGCTGTAACCCACTCTGTTCAGTCGCCAGGAAGTTACATTAAAAGCGGGCTGTGCTTTTCGCACAGACAGAGGCGGTTGAAAGGAAGAGCTAGGTTTACGAAGAATGTACTAGTTAGTATCCCTGAGATCAACTGGTGTCTTTGGAACAGCTTTAAAGCTCGGTGACTTGAGGCTACAGCATGATTAGCTGGACTGAATGAATTCCCCACAGTCATAAGATAAATGGTGTGCCATTGTGCTGTCTTTTGCTGGTGAAAAGAGAGAAAAGATCAAAATAAGATTCTTCAAGGTTGTTTCAGGTGAAATTGGTGTATTGCTAGAAAGTTCTCAGCTGTGTGTGTGTGGCGGGGAGATAGGAGATGCTACTTTGTAGGCAAGTGATGGTGTTTGCTTCCAAAATAGTTCTGAGTCCAGGAGTTGAGCAGATAATTTTAAGAGTTTCAGCGAGAAAAGCCTTTAAAGATAAACCCGTGAGATTTAGATTGTGATAAGATCTCCCTCCCTGCTAAACAGTGGTAGGGGCATCCCAGAATCCACTGCGAGTAGAATTTCATAAGATTACCCCCACACACACACCCCAGGGGCCTGGGAAGTCATCATTCTCTCACGGAGCTGAGGAAGCTGTGTTGCAGAAAGAGGTGGGGTGCCTGAGCCACTCCCCCGATCCTGGCCTCGCGCCCACAGTGGCACCTGACCTACAGGTGCTGCAGGCCCAGGCTCCGTCTTTGTTCCTGGTGCTGCTGAGACCGGTGGGGGGTCTTCCCCGAAGCCTCACAGGGAGGAAGCTGTGTCCTGGGGGGCGTCCCAGGTGCTGGTTTCACAGAGGAGAGGAAGAGGCTTAGGGTTCTGCCCTCAGTCCGTAGGGAGCTGAGCTGTAAACGTTTTAAAATGACAGCTTAGCCCAGGTGACGTGGCTCGGTGGCTGAGCATTGAACTTTGACCCAGGAGGTCAGGGTTCGATTCCTGGTCAGGGCGCATGCGCAGCTGCGGCCCGATCCCAGTGTGGGGCGTGCAGGGGCAGCTGATCAGTGGTTCTCGCTCATCCTTAATGTTTCTCTCTCTCCCTCTCCTGTTTCTCTGAAGTCAATAAAAAATGTGTGCTTTAAAGATGACAGCGTAGAACCAGATGAAGTCTTAGTTCCGCTCCTAATATCAGTCCGTCAAACCTGAGTGCGCTTCCGGGGCTTGTCAACAGAAAGCGTTCCCATTGGCCTCGGACAGCAGGTGTGGCAACGGGTGGTGAGACCGCAGATTCAGGAGTTATTAGTTTTCAGGCCGGGACGGGAGCGCTTGTTTGTAAATTGCTCTACTTAAAGGACGCTCACAAGTATTTCCTTTTACCTGAGTGTCAGGAAGAGGACCAGGAACAGGAACATGGCGTGTCTGCAGAATCGTGGCTGACGCACCAGAGCGGTGCCATTTCTCCCGTGGTCCCTTTTCTCCGATTGCTGAGCTCCGTCTGCTTGTGAGGGCGAGAGGGCCTGAGTCACAGAAAGGGCTTCCTGGCGAGACAGAGCTGGGACTTTTGTCTGAAAAACACCAGTTAACTGTTCAAGGTTGTGCTTAGTGTATCTTATTAAGACAAAAACAGCGGAGAACGCTGCTGAGGGTTTGTCCCCTTGCTTTCTGTGGGCGTTTTGTGGACCCTCGCCCTGTCATTGGAGAGGTTTGAATCCTGTCGCTTGGTCACTCACAGCTGCCCTGTGGCCACTACAGCCCCGAGCTCAGAGCACCTGGCTCCTGTTGGGGTGCCGCCAGGCCCGGGCAGACACGGGCGTGTGCGAGGCGGGCGAAGGCCTCTGGGGTGAGTGCGTGTCTCACCTGGAGGCTGGCTTTGCTGCGTGTGTCACAGTGGACTGGGTACCGCTCGTTCATGGGAGAGCACGGGAGAGCCCATTCTAAACTGATTTTCCTTCGAGGTTCAGGGTAACCTTATGGCAAGTGTGGTGCGCAGCTTGGTGGAGGGGCTGACTCTGGACCTGGGACAGGTTCCAGGAGGGTGGGCACATCCTGGTAGCAGCTCAGCCTGGCAGGCCCCGCTTGTCCTGCCCGCCCGGCAAGGGCCTCACGGAGGCAGCAGCATCGGTGGGTCCTTAGTTGTGCAGAACTGAGTCCCAGAGAGGACAGCAACTTGTCCAAAGTCCCTCAGCAGGTCCGGGCACGGCCAGCAGCCGCCCGGTCCGGGGTTCTCCCTCGGAGCAGGTCCGGGCACGGCCACCAGCCGCCCGGTCCGGGGTTCTCCCTCGGAGCAGGTCGGGGCGCGGCCAGCAGCCGCCCGGTCCGGGGTTCTCCCTCGGAGCAGGTCCGGGCGCAGTTCCGGACGGGAGTGGCGGTGGGAGACACCCCCCTCAGGACCTAGCTACATGAAGTCACTGTCCCTCACGTCCTTTTGCCTTAGTTTTCCTGATTGTAACCAGGGCTTTGAATATGTGAGCCTGATGCCAATTTTTCTTTTTTTTTTTTTTCAGTTCACATTAAGGATAACCTGGATCCTGCTTCTCTCTGAAAGTGGCACCTGATCTCGCAGGAGCTCAGCCATGCAGCCGCCGCCGCAGGCTGTGCCGCCCAGCGCAGTGGGGCCGCCTCCTGCGGGGAGCCCTCCGGGCATGCTCTGGTCGGGCGGTGCGTACAGAAGACAGGCGGCCCCCAGCGCGCCAGGGGCTGCGGTACCCTGCCCCCTGCAGCCGGTGACGGATCCGTTTGCTTTCAGTAGACAGGCGCTTCAGAACACCTCGCTGGGCAGTGCGTCCAAAAGCAGCCCCCCCGTTTTGCTGGGCTCGGGCCCCCCGGCGTTTCTTCAACACCCGGGTCTGCCCGTGCCACACACGAACGCCGGGGACAGCTCCCAAGGATTCCGAGAGCCCCTGCCGAGGCCTCTGTCGCAGCCCCGGCCGGCGGCAAGCCCGTTCTTCAGTGTGCCGACCCCCTCGGCACCTCCTGGGCCCGAGCTGACCAGGAGCGCCCAGGCCACTCCCAGCTCCGAACACGAAATGCAGGCGCGGTGCCCGCCACCTGGGAGCCAGCCTGGGCCTGACAGGCCCCCGAGTGGCCAGCACCCTCACGACGGCTCTGCGGCACCCACGGCGCCCCCTTTCTTCCTGCCGCCTCGGCCGCAGGTGCCCGGGCAGTGGGGGGCGGCCCAGGGCGGCCCGCAGCCCTCAGGGCACTATTGGCCCCGCCCAGAAGGCCCCATTGCCAGTGCAGCACCGCCGGCCTCCAGCGTCTCCCGCGTCCCCGCGCTGTCCAGCCCGCCCCAGGGGCCGGTTCACGAGCCGCACCCCCCTCCCATCTGGGGACCTTCGGCCGATGGGAGAGACGGGGCAGCGTCCCTGCAAAGTGGAAACCACTCAGCGAGTCCCTTCGACCTGGAAAGCGTGCCCAGGCCGAGTTTCAGAGCGGGCAGTGCCGGAGCCAGCCCGGAGGTCAGGCCCGGCCCCGGGGCCCGTCCTGAGCAGGGGCCGCACCCCAGTCTCGGGAGCCCCTCCGCTCAGGGCAGCAGCCCTCCAGGGGCCAGGGCCAGCCGCGCCCTGCCGGAAGCGGACTCGGGCACACTCTCCATGTTTTTCCGAGGCGGGGAGACGGAGAATGAGGAGACCCTGTCCTCCGAGAACACAGTCTCCTCGGCTCAGTCTTACTTTGACGGTTTCTCCCCAAGCCCTGGCCTGGGCCCTCCTCCGGCCCCCGGGGGTGCAGGCGGCGGCGGTATCTGCCAGGCCTTCCGCAGAGCCTCCCGCAGCGAGCCCGCCCAGCCGGGGGCAGACACGCAGCCCGGTTCGCCGGCTGCTAAGGGTGCTGCTGCTGACGCGTGGGGCGACATGGCGGGCGCGGGGACTCGGGGCGCTGGCGGCCCGCACTGTGAGAATGTGGAGAACTTGGAGTTCACTCAGAACCAGGAGGTGCTGCCCACTGAGCCCCCGAGTGTGGACGCCGCCTCCCCAGGCGACCAGTCCAGACACGCGCCTCTTCCCGGGCCCCTGGGCCCCAGGCTCAGTGCCACAGGCCATGTAGGAGGTGGGGCCTCAAACCTTGAGGCCCTGGACACGCCGCTGCGCCCCTCGAGGTCTGATAGCGTGTCGTCCAGTTACAGCAGCCAGAGCCACCGGAGCGCCACCAGTGCGACCCGGCCCCAGGACCTGGGCACCTTCATCCAGCAGGAGGTGGGCAAGCCCGAGGAGGAGGCTGCAGGCAGCTTTTTCAAGCAGATCGATTCTTCTCCGGTGGGGGGCGAAGCAGACGTGGCCGCCATGAGCCGGAATTACCACCACGGCCTGTCCCAGCCCTTGACCCCAAGCCCCCCCAAACCCACAGGGCTGTTTCAAACAAGTGCAAATAGTTCCTTTGAACCAGTGAAATCCCACTTCGTTGGGGTAAAACCAATCGAGGCAGATCGTGCCAATGTGGTGGGTGAGGTGAGGGGGCCCCATGCCCCCCAGAAGCACAGGCCAGCCGCTGCACCACCCGACGTCTGCTCTGGCAACCTGGAGCAGCCACCTGACAACATGGAGACCCTCCTGCCACCTCAGGTCCGCCCGCTGCCTCTCCCCTCGCCTGCGGAGGCCAGCCACCGGCTCCCGCCCCCCGGGGGCCCGCCCTTGGAGCCTGTGCTTGCGACGCCCGAGAAGAGGCCCTCGACCCGGGCCCAGGGAGCCCTGAAGCGTGAGAGCCCAGCAACGACTCTGTGGGCGCAGAATGAGCTGCCCGACTTCGGGGGCAACGTCCTGCTGGCCCCCGCCGCTCCTGTGCTTCACGTGCCCGGCAAACTGCAGCCGCCCGAGGTGGTTCAGCCTCCCAAAAAGGAGGTGTCCGGCCCCCGGGCCCGGCCGCCCGGCTGCCTCCCCGCTTTGCAAGGCGACGAGGGCATCGGTGCTTCTGAGAACCTCGAGAACCCTCCCAAGATGGGAGAAGAGGAGGCCCTTCTGTCTCAGGCGAGTTCTGGTTATGCCAGTCTGCTGTCCTCACCGCCCACTGAGTCTCTGCACAGTCAGCCTGTCCTGATCGCTCAGCCCGATCAGAGCGCTAAGCCGGCTCAGCCCGTTCATTTTCCTGGGTCCTTGGCCCACCCCGCCGAGAAGACTCCGTCCTGGAGAGATGCTCGGGTTGGGGACAGGTCTGCCGGGAGCAGCCGGGCCGCGGGGGCTGACTCCGGAGAAGCCGCGCCTCCACCCGGGGTTCCGGCCAGCGCTCTCACCTGCTCACCTCCGTCCAGCAGCCTGGCCCAGAGTCACTTCCCACACGTTTCTGCTCTTTCTGAAACGGTTTCCACGCCGCCTGCTAATTCGCTGGTGCAGCCACCATCTCATCCGGCTCCAAAGAACTTGCTCCCGGGTCAGAAGAGTCACGGCGCCCAGAGCGCCGTGCCGGAGTTGGTCCACGGCCCCGCCGGGAGCGCGGGCGTCCTGCTGGTGGCGCCCTCCAGCGACCCCCTGGGGCCTCCTAGTAATAAGGCACATCGCCCCAGCGATTGGGAAGAGACTTCAGGAGCCCTAGACTTCACCTTCAACAGGACCTTGGACAGCCCTGCGAGAACGGGGAGCCTGTCCCATTCTGAGGGCCCAGCTGCTTCTCAGCAGCCCACCCCCAGTCATCCTGGTCAGCCTGGGCCTGGGGTACGTGACCCAGACCGCTTCTACCAACAGGTGACCAAAGGTGCTCCTGACCAGCGTGGCCCCGACAGAGCCCAGCAGGAGCCGGCTCCTCCCCCGCCAGGGCCCACGGCAGCACCTTCAGAGCCCGCACACCCAGACAGCCCAGCCCCGGGACAGCCCCAGAACGCGGCCCAGCTGCCCGCAAGTGCGACGCCCGTAGATCCGGGTCAGCAGCCGCCTCGGCCCCCTCCGTCCTCCAGCGCCTCGGCCCTGTCCAGCAGCTCGAGCCAGGCTGCCGTGCCCCCGGGCCAGCCGTGGATGCCGCCGCAGCCCCCGGACTTGGCGCCCTACTACTATTACAGACCCCCGTATGATGGCTACCCGGCCCAGTACCCCGCTCCGTACCCACCGGACCCTGGCTCGGCCCCGCTCTACCAGGTAGGCTTGAGCTCAGACGGTTGAACCCTTGGACCAGCGGTCTTTCCTGGCAGGGGTCTGTGGGTTCAGAGGTAACGGGTGGGCACTGCCCGTGGAATGCCGGTTCTGTGCCCTGTGCGTGAGAAAGGGCTCCGGCCACGCTGCTCTGCCACGCGGCGGATCCCGTGATCACACGCTGCTCTGCCGCGCGGCGGATCCCGTGGTCACACGCTGCTCTGCCGCGCGGCGGATCCCGTGGTCACACGCTGCTCTGCCGCGCGGCGGATCCCGTGGTCACACGCTGCTCTGCCGCGCGGCGGATCCCGTGGTCACACGCTGCGTGGTCGTGCGTCGAGTTGCGGAGATGATCCTCGTATTGGTGACGCAGCAGCCCCACTTGTGGGGCAGGAAAGCCCTTTGTTTAGGGGGCGCCTCTTGGCTGTCCTGGTGCCGTGCTCGGAGCCACAGGCGGGGAACGAGAGCCGCCTGGAGCTGTGTGTGGTGACGGCAGGAGCCTCCCCAAGGAGAGCAGGAAAACTGGTCTTTACAGCCTCCGCCGGAATAAACAAATCAGGGGGAAAGTTAGGTTTGGCCTGAACGCCAGTGAAGCAGCGAGGAGGGTGGGAGTCCACCAGCTGCTGCCAGCCCTGGGGGGCCAGCGCGGAGGGCCCGCTGCGCCCAGCAGGTGTCCGCCTCAGCCACAGGCTGCAGCTCACGGCTATGGTTTGAGTCAGGTTCTGATTAGTCCTGCGTTTGCTTGAAAAGGGGGTTCCAGGTGGACACGTTTCATTGTTACTTGGTTTTCTCACCTCTAGTCCAGACCCAGGTCATTCAGGGTCAGCCGAGGCAGCGAGATCGTTGAGAGCCCTGACTCCAGTGGGCAGGGCAGAGGCAAGGGCAGGTGGCCGAGCTGGGGCCTTGTTTTCAGAGAGGCTGAGTCAGGGCTGGGCCAGGTCGGCTGATGGGCCCTCAGCCTGTGTGTGTGTGTGGTTACACCTCTGACCACTGACACCTGCAAGTGTCGGTTTCCCCAGGACTTGATTCCCACGGCAGGGAGCTCGGCTCTGCTGGGAGCCCGGGGCCAAGGGCGCGCTCGCCCGCTCCAGGTGCCTGTGAGCACTATGCGGTGCCTGGGAGGTTAGCCCGGCGAGCACTTCTGTGGGAGCCTGTGCCCTCTGCCTTTTCTCTCTGCCCCCTCGCTCCAGCGCCGGTCAGGCAGTCTGTGTGCCAGGCAGTGGCGGAGAGTCGGGCTCTCAGACGCGAGAGACTGATTCTGGCTGATGCCTGGGTCACCTCCTCTCTGCCTCAGGCCCTTACTGGGCCGCCCGTGGCGATCAGCGATTTGTAACAAGCTGAACGCCTCTGTGAACCCAGGACCCTCCCTCTGAGGCCTTTCAGATGGTGCCTGGTGCCCTGGCTTGCCCACCTGGGAGGGTGCCTGGGGCGGGCACAGCTGGAGTCCCGGCTGGCTCCTCCGCGTGAGAGACCTCAGGCGGCAGAAGCCCTAGCAGAGCCTCACGCGTTGCCGTGGCTCCGGGGCGCCTGCTGCCATGTGGCCTCCTGAGCGGGCCGGGCTGGGGCTGCGGGACCGCATGCCTGCCTGGGCCCAGCCTGCAGGTCTCCTGTTTTGCGCGGGGAAGTCCCGAGTCCAGGCCGTTGGGGGGGGGTCCGTGCAGCTTAGAGCTGGTGCTCTTGTCATGGGGGTCTAGCGCCGCACAAACCTGTCTTCCCGCAGGACGTCTACAGCCTGTACGATCCCAGGTACAGGCCCTACGATGGCGCCGCGACCGCCTACGCTGAGAGCTACCGCCACCCCGAGCCGGAGCGGCCCAGCTCCCGGGCCAGCCACTGCTCAGACCGGCCGTCTGCCAGGTGAGGGACGTGGGTGTCGCTGGCTGCGGTGGTGGTGTCCTGATTAGAGAGACTGCCAGGAGTAGCACAGCCCTGCTGGGTTGCCATCCTGTCCGTGAGGACAGGCTGCAAGATATGTTACGTGGGGTCAGCACACGCCATGCGGCCATGGCCACGGTCAGCCAGACCCAGGGCAGGGTTCCCCCCCTGCGCCCTGGAGGCGCGCTGACTGACTGCTCTGGGTCCCAGACTGGCAGCTTGCACCGGAGTCCATGGTGCCGAGGCCAGGTGGCCGTGGGCAGAGTGCAGCTGGGTTCGGGGTTTTTCCAGCAGCCTCTGGGGCGCTCCGGGGGCTCCTCTCGCACAGGCCCGCTGGGTTTTGTGCTTACAGACCAGGATGTTGAAAGAGCCCTGGCCGCACCTCCTGCCGCGTGAGAATGGAGCGCAGAGGCCTCCCGCTCTGGCTGGGGCAGTGGGACGAGGGGGGCGGCTGTCGGCGTGTCCGGCTCTGCCGCCTCCCCAAGCCTTCACCGGGCAAAGTACCGCCCCACGGGTGCCGGCGCTGCGAGGGCGTGTGGTTCTTTAACCGCGGGCAGAGGGGTGTGGCCCCCGCCGCAGGCTGGGTTCACGCACTGCCTTCCAGAGCCGGGCTCCTTAGCTGGCCGCCCGGTGTCCGGTCTGGGCCTGTGCCGGCAGCTGGCCTCTGTGCGCCCACGGGGCGCCCTGACCTGCGTGCGGCCAGCAGACCTGGGGCCTGATGTGCAGGTTCCGGGTCCTCGCACCCGGGACCACCTGTCACCCGGGAGCGGTCTGACTCGGTGAGAGCCGTGGGCGGTGTCTTCTAGAACCTGGGCGGCCGGGGATCGCGTCGCGGAGGCGGGTGGGGCCAGGGTGCACCCGGCTGTTGCGGTTTCCCTTCGCTCACCACCTGGAGGTCAACGTGGGGACATGCCGGGGCCCGCGCTGCCTCGCTTGGGGGTGTGCCCCTTGTCTGCCACGCTGGCCCCGCTCCGGCAGCGCCGGGGAGCAGCCCCTCCCGGCTTTGGTTGGGGTGCGTGCGCGTTTCCACGCGGTGCGGAGTGTTCTTGGCTGTGCCGCTGGGGTGACCCCGGCCTGTTGTTTCGGTGATGGCCTTTCCCACGAGTGCTGGGTTCGTGGGGCGAGGGGGTGCGTGCTCCTGGTTTTGTGCTGCGTTGGGTCATTTTTTGGAACCCTCCCCCCCAGGGCAGTGAGAGGGGTGCTGGGCCGAGGCTCTGCACCCCTTCCCCAGGGCTGTGCCCACCAAGCCCAGGCTCAGCTGAGTGAGACGCAGGCGAAGTCTGTTTGAAAAACCAAGTAGCACAGCCCTCGCTGGTGTGGCTCAGTGGATAGAGACCCAGCCTGGGGACTGAAGGGTCCCGGGTTCAGTTCCGGTCAAGGGCACATGCCCGGTTGCAGGCTCATCCCAGTGGAGGGTGTGCAGGAGGCAGCCGATCAGTGATTCTCTCTCCCCCTCTCCCTTCCTCTCTGAAATCGATAAAAATGTGTGTTTTTTAATGAAGTATTACCTAAAACTTGCTGTTAAAAAGCAAAAATGGCATTAAGCCCTTTCTAGAATCTTACTGCCCCAGGACAGAGAGCTGATCTTCCCGCTAAATTCCCCCGTGGCTGTAACGCAGGTCACGGCCAGGCTTGCTCTGGGAGGCCAGCTGGCCGGGGCAGGGCAGGGCCCACGCCGTCCGCTCTGAGGGCACCAGGGCTGGGCGCAACCCCGCCCGGAGCACACTGCATGGTCTGCGGCGGGTCTGGAAGTCAGCGCCGGCCCCCCGCACCCTCGGCGCCCGGGCGTCTGCTGAGGTGACATCACACTCGAGAGCCTGTCGGGCGGCTCTGGGCGGGGCGCTGAGAACGCCGCATCCTGTGCCGGGCGCGTGCGGGTCTCATCGTGGGCGCGCCCGGGGCTGGGTGCAGGAAGCCCGTACGCTCCCGGCTTTGGGTCTTCCGATCGGGACTCCCCAGGACCGAGTGCTGGGACGAGCGCCTGCCGCCCGGTACAGCCCGTGCGGACCGACGCCGGCCGCGCGTCCGGAAGCGGCTGGCTTGTCGGTAATCCCCGTGTGGTTTCAGGCAGGGGCCCCCCGAGGGCTACTATGGCTCCAAGCGTGGATGGAGCAGCCAGAGCGACTACGCCGGCTACTACTGCGGCCAGTACGACTATGGAGGTAGGTGGGCGGCCTGCGCCCGGCGGGCCTGGGCGGGGTCCCCCCCGCTAGTCTGTCTTCAGCCGAGAGCCACAGCCACCTGCTTCTGAAAGGGACTCTGTTGCTGCTCTTCACCCGGAAGCTGATCTTAGTCCCCTCACGCGTGTGACGTGCCCACATGAGCAGGCCTCTGATTTTCTTGAACGTTACCAGGGGCCTTGGCTGCCTTTCCTGCCCCTGCAGCTGTTCCCATCGCCCGGAGGAACCGAGGAGCAGCTCCTGGCGCTGCCGTGTCTGCCCCTGTGGCCACGGGGCTGTGGCTCCGGCAGATGTGTCCCCTCGCTGTCGGGTGTGCCTCTTGGCCACGTGTCCCGGGACCCTGCTCCTCCCTCTGCCAAACTGTGTCCTCTCAGTGCAGAGGGTCCGGGCCTGTAGGCTCGCTTATCCCCAACACGCTATCCCAACACGCTATCCCAACACGCTTCCCCCAACACGCTTATCCCAACACACTATCCCAACACGCTTATCCCAACACGCTATCCCAACACGCTTATCCCAACACGCTTCCCCCAACACGCTTATCCCAACACACTATCCCAACACGCTTATCCCAACACGCTATCCCAACACGCTATCCCAACACGCTATCCCAACACGCTTCCCCCAACACGCTTATCCCAACACGCTTATCCCAACACGCTTATCCCAACACGCTTCCCCCAACACGCTTATCCCAACACGCTTATCCCAACACGCTTCCCCCAACACGCTTATCCCAACACGCTATCCCAACACGCTATCCCAACACGCTATCCCAACACGCTATCCCAACACGCTATCCCAACACGCTTATCCCAACACGCTATCCCAACACGCTATCCCAACACGCTATCCCAACACGCTATCCCAACACGCTATCCCAACACGCTATCCCAACACGCTTATCCCAACACGCTATCCCAACACGCTATCCCAACACGCTTCCCCCAACACGCTATCCCAACACATTATCCCAACACGCTTCCCTCAACACGCTTCCCCCAACACGCTTCCCCCAACACGCTTATCCCAACACGCTATCCCAACACGCTTATCCCAACACGCTATCCCAACACGCTATCCCAACACGCTTATCCCAACACGCTATCCCAACACGCTATCCCAACACGCTATCCCAACACGCTATCCCAACACGCTATCCCAACACGCTATCCCAACACGCTTATCCCAACACGCTATCCCAACACGCTATCCCAACACGCTATCCCAACACGCTTCCCCCAACACGCTATCCCAACACATTATCCCAACACGCTTCCCTCAACACGCTTCCCCCAACACGCTTCCCCCAACACGCTTATCCCAACACGCTATCCCAACACGCTATCCCAACACGGCCCTCCTGCCCTGCCCCGCCTTCTGCTCACAGGCCTCTGCCTCCCCTTCCACCCCTGCATCCCCTCAACATGACGTCTGCACACACTCGCCCGGACGGCACACCCGGTGGTCCTAAAGGGACTGACCTTTGAAAATGGCCCTTTGGTTCTGAGAGTATTTCTTAGCTCTTTCTAGACTCCATTGGCAGAGATGTGAGTAAAACGTTGAGTTAAAGTAGTCACTCTGGGCAGGAATCTAACCAAGATGTCAGGTAGTGGGTTTATCTTCTTAATCGTGTGTTTTGGGGGGAAAGCCAGCGGCCACCGGGTATCACACGGGGACAGGACTCGGCCGAGACCTCCGGCACCTCACATCCAGGGTCGAGCTGCCTCGGAGGAAAGCTGGGGGCGCGGTGTCTCCGGGCAGGCTGGGCAGCGTCTCCCGCGCGTGTTGTGTTAGCTTGTTCATCCCTTGCTTGCAGATCCGGGCCGCTGGGATCGGTACCCCTATGGTTCTGGGTTCAGGGATCCCCGCCCCTATGACCGCAGGTATTGGTATGACGCCGAGTACGAGCCGTACAGGAAAGACAGCTTCTCCTGTGCTGACAGGTGGGTGAGACGCACTTCGCTGAGGGGCGGGACCAGAGCTGCGCTGTGTAATGCCCCCCCCAGCTGTGGCTTGGGGTCCCGGGGAGCCGCTGGCGTTGCTCACGGTGGGCACAGAACAGGCGCCTGGGACCGGCTGGCCCCTGTCTCCTCGGTGTCTGAGCGGCGTGGCCGCTGGCTGTGCCTGCACCCTGCCCCTCCGAACCTTCACCCGGGTTCTGACCTTGCCCCTGGGTTCCAGGCATCCCCTCGGGGGCGGGATCTGACCGTGTCATGAGGGGCAGGCCCCGCCCTGATGTGCGGGCAGCGGGCGCTGAGGACCTGGAGGGCTTGAGTGTTGAGTGGCGGTGCGCCATGCCGGCGGCCTCAGTGCCCGCTCTTGCCTCTGCCCATCGGCCCTCCAGGCCCGAGAGGTACGACGACCCCTGGAGGTACGACCCTCGCTTCACGGGGAGCTTTGACGACGACCCCGAGCCCCACAGGGACCCCTACGGGGACGACGTGGACCGGCGCAGCGTGCACAGCGAGCACTCGGGGCAGAGCCTGCGCAGCGCGCCCAGCGTGCACAGCCGCCACAGCAGCTTCAGCGCCCACTCCCAGCAGGTGCGGGCCCGGGCGGCGGGCGGGTCTGGCCCCGCTCTGTGTGGCCCAGGCCCCCCTGCTCTGTGGCAGCTGCGGGCCTGGCTGCTCCTGGGAGCTGACCAGCCGCCGGCTGTTTCCAGAGTCAGGTCTACCGGAGCTGCAACGTAACCGTGGGGGCCTACGAGGCGCCGCCGCCCTCCTTCCACGGCGACTACGCCTGCGACGCCTACCTGAGCAACTTCGGCGGCAGCACCCAGGGCTTCCCGGGGTACGGCTACCCTGCTGACGCCAGCTGGCCCGCCACGGAGCAAGGTGTGTGGCCACGGCCCGGGCGCCCACAGGGCCGGGGCGCCGGGGCTCCCCTCCACAGCTTCACAAGCCTGGCGCAAGAAACGGGAGCGCGCTGTAACTGAGGGCTCTGCTGATGGCTGGGCCCCATCCTCCGGGCGTACGGACCGCTGTGCCCAGCACACCCATCTCTGAGGGCCGGGCGTGTCCGCTGGCTGGCACCACCTCAGCTGTAGCTCCTCACAGGCCGGAGCGCCGCCTGCCCCGACCGTGCATGCGTGTGACTGCCTGACCCGGCCATGCACGCGTGTGACTCTGCCTGCCCCAGCCGTGCACGCGTGTGACTCTGCCTGCCCTGTCCCGTGCATGCATGTGACTCTGCCTGCCGTCCCATGCATGCGTGTGACTCTGCAGGCTCCCCGCCAGGCTCTTGGGTGGGGCCTCCTGTTCCCATGGCGACTATGCGGGTAAGCAGCCTTTGGAGGGAACTGGAGTTCCCCCAGAAAAGCTGCTTGTAGCCGTGTCCCACTGCACGCTCTCAGTCCTCGGGAAGGCTTGTTTGTGAGATGCTGTATCTTGCAAACCGTAAGTGTGTAAAGTTCTTGAGAGGACATGCTGAGAGAGAGGAAGGGAGGGAGACACAGCCATGTGACGGGAGCATCAATTGCATCCATTGGTTGCCATCACCCCCACCCCTGCATACGCCCCTACTGGGGACCAAACCCCCAGGTCCCAGGGGCTTGAACCCGTGACCTTTCGTGCACAGGACGTGTTGATCATCAGGCTGGGCAGCAGCCCTCCTTTTTGACTGGAGGTGTGGCCTTCTCGCTGCCACTGGGTGCCTCTCGCTGTCACTGGGTGCCTCTCGCTGTCACTGGGTGCCTCTCGCTGTCACTGGGTGCCTCTCGCTGTCACTGGGTGCCTCTCGCTGCCACTGGGTGCCTCTCGCTGTCACTGGGTGTGGGTCACTGGGTGCCTCTCGCTGTCACTGGGTGTGGGTCACTGGGTGCCTCTCGCTGTCACTGGGTGCCTCTCGCTGCCACTGGGTGCCTCTCGCTGCCACTGGGTGCCTCTCGCTGTCACTGGGTGTGGGTCACTGGGTGCCTCTCGCTGTCACTGGGTGCCTCTCGCTGCCACTGGGTGCCTCTCACTGCCACTGGGTGCCTCTCGCTGTCACTGGGTGTGGGTCACTGGGTGCCTCTCGCTGTCACTGGGTGCCTCTCGCTGTCACTGGGTGCCTCTCGCTGCCACTGGGTGCCTCTCGCTGCCACTGGGTGCCTCTCGCTGTCACTGGGTGCCTCTCGCTGCCACTGGGTGCCTCTCGCTGTCACTGGGTGCCTCTCGCTGTCACTGGTGCGGGTCACTGGGTGCCTCTCGCTGTCACTGGGTGCCTCTCGCTGTCACTGGGTGCCTCTCGCTGTCACTGGGTGTGGGTCACTGGGTGCCTCTCGCTGCCACTGGGTGCCTCTCGCTGTCACTGGGTGCCTCTCGCTGCCACTGGGTGCCTCTCGCTGTCACTGGGTGCCTCTCGCTGTCACTGGGTGCCTCTCGCTGTCACTGGGTGCCTCTCGCTGCCACTGGGTGCCTCTCGCTGTCACTGGGTGCCTCTCGCTGTCACTGGGTGTGGGTCACTGGGTGCCTCTCGCTGCCACTGGTGCGGGTCACTGGGCTCCGCCACCGATAACGAAGGCTGAGGCCCGAGGGTCTGAAGGTGCTGCTTCCTGTGTCGTGCGTTTCGGGGTGGGTTTTTAAAGGAGCTTTTATTTAGAGGAGATGGTTTCATTTTTAACGGTTTAAATGTTTTTCTAAGCCATGTGGAAGTTCTACTTTCACTGGGGTCTTTAGCCATTGGTGACTTCCAGCTGACAGTCTATTCATGTGGGGCCCCGGCCTGTGGGCACCCGGACACCGAGCTGTGGGTCTGGCTCCGAGCCCCAGAGCTGACACCCGCTGTTTCCTGTCCCCGTCCCCCTGCAGCTCCGTCCAGACCCACGTCCCCCGAGAAGTTCTCCGTGCCTCACGTCTGCGCCCGGTTTGGTCCTGGGGGCCAGCTCCTCCGCGTGATGCCCAACCTGCCCTCGGAAGGCCAGCCGGCCCTGGTGGAGGTGCACAGCATGGAGGTGAGGGGCGGCCGGGCCGCAGGCGCCGGCCTGTCTGGAAACGGCCGTGCGGGGGTTCTCCGGGGGCCTGTCCGTGGGTTTGTTGTTCTGTCTGGTTGCACGTCTTTTCTCGGTCTTCGTGTTCTGATTTTGAGGGGTAGCCTGTTGGCGTTCGTTACTGCGATTTCAGTGGCGACCAGGGAGGTGGTCAGTGGGGGTCGGGGTGCCCTGGGGCCAGAGTGTGGGCGCTGTTTTGTGGCCCACCGGCCTGTGTCACATGTATTGGCCCAGAGTTCAGGGGGGAATGGGTCTCACTGCTTTACAGGGTGAGAGTCACTGTTGTCGACCAGTCATGGCTGCGCCCAGGTGGAGCCCTCTGCCTCCCCGGCAGGGACAGGCCTTCCTCGGCCAGCGGGCACGGGCAGTGGCGGACCCTGCCCTGAGCTGTCCCTCCTGCCCCCCCCCCATCCCTCCCCATCCCTCCCCGTCCCTCCCCGTCCACAGACGCTGCTGCAGCACCTGCCAGAGCAGGAGGAGATGCGCACCTTCCCGGGGCCGCTGGGCAAGTATGTCCCGCCGGGCACGGGCACCGGGCGGCCGTGGGTGCCGCGCTGAGTGTGGCTTGGCCATGGCGCACGGCCCAGTCCCCTGAGTGCGTTCTTGTTTCAGAGACGACACCCATAAGGTGGACGTCATCAACTTCGCACAGAGCAAAGCCACCAGGTGTCTGCAGGACGAGAGCCTGATCGACAAAGAGTCCGCCAGCCTCCTGTGGAGCTTCATCATCCTCCTGTGCCGGCAGAACGGGGTGCGCGTCTTCTTCCTCGGCCTCGCGTCTCGGGGATCCTGGGTCCCCCAGGTGTGGGGAGGGCTTCTGTGCAGGGCCCAGCACGCAGAGCCGTCTCCGCAGGGACGGGAAGGGGAGACAAGCGGGGGGTGCAGCCGGGGCGAGGGGACCACCATGTTGTCTGTCGGTAGTCTGGTCCGTCTGTCGGGTCCTGGGCCTGTGGGGGTGGCGGCTTCCCCACAGGGCCTGAGGGAAGTCCTGTCCGTCGTGAAGGCCTTGCTCTTTCTGTCCCGCCGCCCCGCAGACCGTGGTGGGCACGGACATCGCCGAGCTGCTGCTGCAAGACCACAGGACGGTGTGGCTTCCGGGGAAGTCGCCCAACGAG
Source organism: Antrozous pallidus (assembly GCA_027563665.1). Lineage (NCBI taxonomy): Eukaryota > Metazoa > Chordata > Mammalia > Chiroptera > Vespertilionidae > Antrozous > Antrozous pallidus. The sequence continues at coordinate 84,572,011 of CM050522.1, forward strand.
GCCAACCTGATCGACTTCACCAACGAGGCCCTGGGCCAGGCTGAGGAGGACGAGTCGGTGGAGGCCCAGCTGTCCTTCCTCACCGACAGCCAGGCCGCCACCAGCTCCCTGGAGAAGGAGACGGAGCGCTTCCGGGAGCTGCTGCTCTACGGCCGCAAGAAGGCGAGTCCTGGGTCCGGGCGTCCACCGCGTGGGCTAAATGCCAGGAAGCGGTGGGAGGAACAGGCCGCCTCAGGAGCACCAGGCCGGGCCGGCAGCTCCGTGCACAGTGTCCGGCCCGCCGTCTCTGAAGGCGTCAGCGTGGTCTCCTCGCCCAGGGCCAGCGGAGACCCGCAGTTTCCCTCTCCCTCCCGAGGGAGGGAACAAGTGTTCTCGGGGCGCTCGGGCTGTGCCCGCCTGCGCAGTGCTGTCGGGTGAACACGTGCACGAGACAGACGTGCAGCCCATTGTCCATTGGGGGTGCGCTCGGCCTCTGAGGTGTGCTGGGTGCGGGGGGCGGTGCCAGCGGGAATGGATCAGGCACGGCGTGTGCAGAGGCTGTGGGTTGGGGAGGCGCTGCGGAAGTTCTCTCTTGTTAGTTGAATGGAGGGCGGGTCTAGGGTAGGGGGTCCCTGTGGGCACATGCCCAGCTCTGCATGGCCGGTGGCAGGGGTCTGACAGCCCCAAGTCCTTCGTGATAAGCTCAGGTCACGGTCAGTTCTCTGAATGGACCGGCCACTCGGCTAAGGGATCGCTATGCACGTGGAGGCACCATCCGCCTGGGAGTGCTGTGCGCCGGGCCCTGATGGGAAGGACCCTTTGGGGGTGGCAGGGCTGCCTCCCATCGTCCCGTCTCTACTGGCCTGCTTGTTCCACTTGTTAATGGAGAGAAGCAGAGCTTTGATCTGTCCCCCGTGTCCCTGTGCCCTGACCGGGATCGAGCCTGCCGCCTCGGTGCGTTGGGACGGCGCTCCAGCCAACCGAGCCGCCGGCCGGGGCTGCCTGTTCTCTGCGCCGCTTTCGGCGGCCACAGGCGCTGCCGGGAGAGTGACGGGGAGGCGCAGGTGTGTTGGGGCGTCCCGGGGATCACGCCCACCTCGGCTCACACCGAGCTGCCTTGCAGGATGCTTTGGAGTCTGCCATGAAGAACGGCTTGTGGGGTCACGCGCTGCTACTTGCAAGCAAGATGGACAGCCGGACACACGCCAGGGTCATGACCAGGTAGAGAGGCGCTGGCTGGGCTGGGCTGGGTGGGGGTGGGCAGGGCGGGGCGGGGCGGGGCTGGGCGGGGCCAGGCTGGCGGCTTCCGGCTGGTCCGGAGCCGTGCCGAGGCGGCTCGAGGAGGCTCAGGACCAGCTCTCAGCAGAGAAAGCGGGCCTCCCTGCGCTGCGGGGCTGTGGCAGGGGCGTGGCCGCCACGCCCTTCACGGCCCGGTGCTGAGCGCCTGTCCAATCAGCGAGCGCTGTGTCTTTCTCTCGAGCATCGGTGATACCGAGCAGCGGGGAGGTGGTCGGTGAAGGGCTGAGACAGGCCGGGTTCGAGCTTCCTCGTGGTGTCTCCCCAGATTCGCCAACAGTCTTCCGATCAACGACCCCTTGCAGACCGTCTACCAGCTGATGTCCGGGCGGATGCCGGCCGCGTCCACGGTGCGTAGTGCCCGTCGTGCTCGCGGCGCCGGGCGTGGGCCCTGCCCCCGGCGGTTCCGTCGCAGGATGAGACCGCCTCTGCCCTGGCCCCTCGCGCCTGCGCCGACCCCGCCGGCTGGGACCCTCGCCCAGGTCACCAGGGTAAGGCGTTCCACTGGCTTTCCCCACCTAGTGCTGCGGCGACGAGAAGTGGGGCGACTGGAGGCCGCACCTCGCCATGGTTCTGTCCAACCTCAGCAGCAACACGGACGTGGAGTCCAGGACGATGGCCACGATGGGCGACACGCTAGGTGGGTCCGCGCGGACGGGGCCGGGCTGGGGCCCGGAGGCGCCGTGTCGGGCGGAAGGGCCGGGGCTCCGTTCTGCTGGCGTCACTGCCGCTTCCTGTTTGCCATCTCTGATTTCGGGAGAGCCCCTGACCGAGACGTGGCCCGCTGTCTCCTCAGCTTCGAAAGGCCTCTTGGACGCTGCGCACTTCTGCTACCTCATGGCCGAGGTTGGGTTCGGGGTTTACACAAAGAAAGCCACAAAACTCGTCCTAATCGGATCGAACCACAGGTGAGGAATCGCGTACCTGTGAGCCCCCCGCCCCCTCCGTCAGCCCAGGACGGAGCCGGGAGGGGCCTTGCCGCCTCGTCATCGGCCCGACCTCTCCTGGGGGCCGGCTCAGACAGACCCTCCTCTCCTCAGTTTGCCGTTCTCGAGGTTTGCAACCAACGAAGCCATCCAGAGGACGGAGGCCTATGAGTACGCGCAGTCGCTGGGCACGCAGTCCGGCCCCATGCCCAACTTCCAGGTGAGCCCCGCCCACAGGCTGGGCAGTCCGGCCCCATGCCCAACTTCCAGGTGAGCCCCGCCCACAGGCTGGGCAGTCCGGCCCCATGCCCAACAGGTGAGCCCCGCTGCCCACAGGCTGGGCACGCAGTCCAGCCCCATGTCCAACTAACAGGTGAGCCCCGCTGCCCAAGGGCTGGTGAGGCTCGGCTGCAGGCTGGAAAACTTTCAGCAAAAGGCAGTGTTTTTTGGAAATCTTAGGGAGACGTTGATCTGTAACGTTTGAGGATAAGCCCTGTTGAATTGAGAATTTTGTTGTATTTTGGGTCTTAACATTTAAAATATTACAAACCTCGTGTATTTTGTTTCCATTGGCTGGCTGTAGTGCGATGGGAGTGTTATCTGACCCAGGAGTGAGTGTGTGAGAGCACGTGTGTGCCTGTGTGTGCAGCACTTGCGTGACCTGAGCCGCGAGACTGGCGCGGGACAGTCCGTGTGGGGCGGGCTCTGCAGCACGTGTGGAGCTTCGGCCTCCGCTCGGACCCGGCAGCTCTGGGCTGGAGAGAGGGGGCTTCCGAGGCTCAGCGCGCCCTCTGCTCTGAGCGTCTCCAGGAGGGGGCGAGAGCTGCGGGGGGTGGGGGGTGATGTGGGACACTCGGGTCATCCCGAACAGTTCTCAGCCTGGGGGCCGAGGGGCGCTGCAGACTGGGGAGGCGCGCGGTGAGCTGTGTGTGTGTCTGCTGCAGGTGTTCAAGTTCATCTACTCGTGCCGCCTGGCCGACATGGGGCTGGCCACCCAGGCCTTCCACTACTGCGAGGTGGTCGCCAAGGCCGTCCTGCTGCGGCCGCACTCGCACTCCCCCGTGCTCGTCAGCCAGCTGGTGCAGGTGCGTCCGGAGCCGCCCCCAGCGGGCACGTGCCAGGTTCGGGGAGAGGTCGGGACTGGGGGGCACTCGGCCGACCTCGGGACGAGTCACAGCACTGCGGTGCCCTCGGGCGGCTGCTGGCGTCTGGCACGTCGGCACGGGCGTTTGTCCATCTGCTGGCGGCTGGCGTTGGCACGGAGACTGCCGTGACGCCCGGGCCGGAAGCAGAGGCGGTCAGGCCGGCTGACAGTGGAGCCTGCGGGTGCCTTGGCCCGGGTTTGGTCCTGCGGACCCACTGCGGCCTGGCTCCCCCTCCCCGGGTTTGGTCCTGCGGACCCACTGCGGCCTGGCCCCCCCTCCCCGGGTTTGGTCCTGCGGACCCACTGTGGCCTGGCTCCCCCGGGCAGTGAGGCAGCCGGACCGGCCTCACGTGTGGATCGCAGACGGATGGGACGGCGCCACAGCCGCCGCACTGTGTCCCCTCCCGGAGAGGGCGCTCACGGCGCCCGGAAGGTGTCTTATGGTGGAGGTTTCTAGATCACGTGAGGCAAGCTTGCTTCATCTGGCCCTGCCCACGGCCCCCAGCTCCCCTCCGCCCCAGCCCACCTCCGGCCGATCAGAGTAGTCGGTGTCTGTCAGTCCCGCCCTGGGCTCAGCCAAGTCCCGTCTGTCGCCGGCGAGGGCCGCGCTCCGGGGTCCGCCCGAGGTTGGCTCCCGGAGCCATGACGTCCAGGCTCGCCCTGTGGCCGGCGGCGCCGTGGGTGGGAGGTCTGCGCAGAGGCCGCAGCCCGAGGGCGCCTGCTCCAGGGGGAGCGGCGTGAAGACCTGGCAGCGACGGCCTGCCTCCCATGTGTCTCCAGATCGCGTCCCGGTTGCGCCTCTTCGACCCGCAGCTGCGAGAGCGGCCGGAGGAGGAGGCCTTCCTGGAGCCGGCCTGGCTGGCCCAGCTGCGCTGCCTGGAGGGGCAGGTCAAGGTGAGCTGCTCGTCACGGCTGGCTCCCCGGGCGCCTGGTTCCGTGTGCGACGTTGGGAACGGGAGGCAGCGGGGGTGTGCAGGTCTGTGGGGGGGCTCTCCCGGACAAGGCCTGAGCCATTTCTCCACAGGAGGGCGCTGTGGTGTGGCGCCAGGAGCCAGCCTTTCCCCAGCGCAGTGCCAGCAGCCCCAGCTCCGAGGTGGGGCAGTATGAGGGGCCAGGATCCGAGCAGCCCTCGCACCCGGGCACGGAGAACCCGCTGCTGGCGCCACCCGCACCCAGCGCCGATCACTCTGGCCAGGGCGTGTGGCTGCTGCCGTCAGGTGAGCCCGTGCCGGGAGGGGCCCCACACCTCTCTGCAGACAGCAGCTTTCAGACATGGAGAGCCCAGGGGCACTTGTTCCTCCTCCTGCTCCTGCTCCCCCTCCCCCTCTCCTTCCCCCCTCCCTCCTCCCCGCTTATTCATCGCCTTGCCAAGCTGGGCAGGTCTCGTGGCGTTGGATGCCGGGGGCGGTGGGTGGCCGGCTGAGGTCCGGAAGCGGAGGCCGGGTCCTGCGTTCACGTGGCCCCTCAGCGCTGGCCGGTGTCTGTCCGTTGCTCCAGCAGTGATGTCTGTCTTGGCGCTTCCTGCTTGGTGGCGGGCCTCCTGTCTCGGCAGGAGCGGGGCTGCTGCAAGGACAGACGTGGCCTCAGCACCTTCACCCCTCCCTGTCCCCACACAGCTCCGCCGACGTTGCCCGAGGGCCCGCCCGCCGTCCCCGCCGGGGTGCCCATGTTCCCCGTGCCGCCCCCGGGCCCCAGGGAGCCAGCGCCCGGCTTCGCGGCCCCAGGCTCCACGCTTGGCCTTGCAGAGCCCTCTGGGCCGGACCCCGCGGCCCGGCACCCGGGGCCTGGCCTGCCCCCTGGGACGTCGTCCCTGCCGGAGGGCACGCACCCGCTCCCGGCCCGGGACCCAGGTGGGTCTGCGAGGCGTCACCTCGGCGCAGAGCTGGAGGGTCTCCTGTCCCGGGACTCGGGGCGGGGGGGGAGGGAGCCCGCAGTCGGGGTGCTTAGCCGGGTTCTCACGTGCCCCCTCCGCGCCGGCTCCCTCGGCCCTGTGCCTGGCGGCTCCGAGGTCACAGGCCGTCTCTGCCGCTGACAGGAGCGCTGCCCCAGGACCCCCGCGGGAGAGGCTCGCTGGCAGAGCGGAGAGAGGAGGATCTGGGTGGCCAGTCTGAGAACGCGGTACTTGCTCGCCCACCTTTCCTGAGGGCCAGGGGCCGGGCAGCTGGGGCGGCCCCTTAGCAGGCGGAGAGCTGAAGCCGGGAAACTTCCGAAGGCTGTCTTAGGAGAGGGCGCCGGCAGGGAACACGAGGGGGAAGGGTCACGTGCTGGTGTGGGAGCCGCTGCTTTAAGGAGAACCACCACCTGCGGCTGCTGTTACTGCACTTTCCTAGGCCCCCCGTCCACCCCCGTCCACCCCCGCCCACCCCCGCCCTGCACCTGCTCTGCCACCGGTCCCTGCAGCCCCACTGGGTTCCTGGAAATAGTCATTTCAGCAGACCTGTTTGGTGCAAACACCCTCTGTTTGCTCTGATGCCCAGTGGGCACCCACAAATGCTTTCTTTATACAGCCGCTTTCTGGAACCTTCCTTAGGTGCCAGCTCAGCACGGACGCCGTCAGAGGCGATGGCTGTTACTGACAGTAAAGCCGCTCTGTCCTGGGACAGTGAAAACGAGTTTAACTGTTGAAAACAGACTACCCGGGACATCTGGCATTAAAACGGCCCCGGCCCCGCCAACCAGACAGGACGCTCGGGCACAGGGAGTCCGTTCTCCAGCCCAGAGCTGCCTGGTTCCCGGGGGCCCCTGGACAAGCACTTGTTTGTGGGCTGGCTCGCAGGGGGGCCCAGAAGCCAGGCCCACCCCCCCGGCCTCTCAGGGATGTTCTGGGGCTCCGGGTGGTGCCCCAGGTGAACCGGTCCCCACGTTGCCTTGGCCAGGGCTCCACGAGGATGCCGCCGGGCTCCGAGGCACCCCCAGCATGGGGGGCTGCCAGCCTGGGGGCCCTGCAGCCTCCGTCTCCGACGCCCGCTCCCGCAGGGAAGAGCACAGTGCCCGTAGCCAAGAAGGAGCCCAAGGAGCCTAAGAAGGTAACGGGCGCCTCCCCTGGGCCGGCCCGGCTCCGCGCACCCCGGTGCCAGGAGGGGGAGGCGGGCGTGTCTCCTGACTCAGCCGGACGCTTTCAGCCGCTGAGCCTTGGTGTGAAGGGGCACAGTGGTGGGCGTTCTGTCAGTGCCCACACGTCACACCGCCCAGTCCAGAGCCAGGGCCGCTCCTGCACCCCGAGGCCCTGCCCTGCGTGTCTGGGACTGCGCCCCCCCTACCCCGGGCGGCCTCTCCGCCTGTCCCACTGAGGTCAGCCTTGGCCGGGTTTTGTCCCCTCACGGGGGGATCCGCTGTGGCTGCCACAGTCCTCCCTTCCCCCACGGCCGCTGGGCTCCTCCCACCAGCACCCGCTCTGCCCGGCTGGGCAAGGACCCCGTTTCTCCGGGGGGGGGCCAGGGCGCAGACAGCCGGCCCAGCTTTCGAAGGCGCTGCAGGGGGTGCCGGCCACTCTCCTGGCAGCTGCCCGCAGTGGCACCGGCATCCAGGGCACTGGCGCTCCTTTTGCCGGCCCTTCTGCCGGACACGACACTGGGGGTGCTTTCCGACGTCTCCTGGTGCGGGCGGGGCCTGTTGGTGCCCCCTGTCCTCGGCCGCGGGCGCGTCCTCCCAGCTCCCTGCTGTCGGGCTGCGGGGGGTCGTCCCATGTGGACACGAGTCGGGGCTCGGCGCGGGTCTGGAGGGTCCCACAGGCCGTCCTGGGCCGAGCTGCGCGGCGCGGCCTCACGGGCGGCTCTGGTCCGCAGAACGCCGAGTCCTGGTTCTCGCGCTGGCTGACGGGGAAGAGGAGGACGGAAGCGTACCTGCCCGACGACAAGAACAAGTCGGTGGGTCGCGGTGGCGTCCGGCAGCGCCGCTGGCACTGTCAGCTCAGCACGCCGCGCACGCGTGCCCCTCGGGTCTGTCGCAGGGCGGCAGGCGGGCGCGGCTCTGACCTGCCCTCTGCTCTCGCACCGCCAGATCGTCTGGGACGAGAAGAAGAACCGCTGGGTGGACACCAACGAGCCGGAGGAGGAGGTTCGTGGGGGGGGGGGGGGTGTCAGTGGGGCACGCCCGGGCCTTGGGCTCTGAGCAGATGCTGAGGCCCCTGTCCCTCCACAGAGGAAGGCTCCGCCCCCGCCCCCCGTGTCGCTCCCCAAGGCCCCGCAAGCCGCCGCCCCCGGGCCGGGCGGGCCCCCCAGAGCCGCTGTGAACATGTTTTCTAGGAAAGCAGGTAACAGGCGGACAGAGGGGAGCTGGCGTGGACCCCGTGTCCTGCAGGTGCCCGGGCCTGGTCCTGAGGGGCTGCAGGGCCCCGCCCTCCCCTGGGGGAGGGGCACGGCATGTGGAGGGGCCATCGCAGCTGCTGGCGGGACGGGGGGTTCCTGCTGGCGCCTCTGCCGCCGTGACGGGGCCCGGCCGGGGGCCGCCTGCTGACCGGCCGCCTCCCCCGGCAGCTGGAAGCCGAGCGCGCTACGTGGACATCTTGAACCCGGGCGGGCCCCAGCGCACAGACCCGGCTCTGGCTCCCGCCGACCTGTTTGCCCCACTCGCCCCGCTCCCGATCCCAGCGCAGCTGTTCGGACCAAACCCAGGTAGGCAGCGCGGGCGGTACGTCTGTGCCCTCTGCCTGACCTGACTCCGAGAACCACTGCCTCACTCTCCCCGAGGGGTGCCCGCAGGGCACAGAAGGGCCTCTTCCCCCCCACACACACCTGTCCTCTCTCCACCCTCTGAGCCTCCCTCCCTCCGCCCGTCCCCTCCCTCCGAGCTCCCCTCCCTCCCTCCGAGAGTGCATGCATGCGGGTGAGCGTACACGGCCAGCCGCTGGGCTGTGTCAGCCCCTGCCTGCTGTCTCCTGCACAGATGCAGAGGGAGCCCTGCCCACAGAAGGGTCTGGCACGGAAGGGCAGGCGCCAGCTGGGGGTTCAGCCCTTCCAGAACCTTCCTCGGAACCCCAGGTGAGCAGGCACAGGGACAGGGCGGGCACCATGGGGGTTTGCCTCCTCCCTGGCCAGGATCGGCTCTTGATCCTCTGTGGGCTGTGTCCATGGCAACCGTCCGGCGGGGCTCCCGCGCTGTCACCCCACGTGGGGTGTGCGGTGTCTCACTGAGGCCCGGCAGGAGGGGTGGTTACGTTAGAACTGGCCGTGAAGCCGGTGGCTCGGAGTGGGGCTCTGAAGGGGGACCGGCGGCTCGGCCCTGGCTCCCTCAGTCCGCGTGAGGTGGGAGTCACTCTCCAGGCCCGTCTCCTGCTCTGAGGAAGGGACACAGGCCACACCCGGTCACGTGCACGTGGGGCGTGACGTCCAGAGCCCGCTCGGCGGTTCTCTGCTCCGCTTCACGAGGGGCCGAGGGAGGCCCTGCCGCCTGCCCGGGGGGGGGGGGCGCGGCCTCTGGACCGTGGTAGCGGCTGCATTTCCCGTCCTTCCCGGCAGGTTGTGAGCTCAGCAGCCTCGCTCCCTGCCCCTGACCCGGCCCCCTGCCCGGTGGACGAGCCCCAGGGGGGAGAGGTAAGGGCCCCAGAGTCTGCCGCGGCCGGTCAGCGGCTGCGTGCTGTAGGTGAGGGGCGGCCCGGCAGCTCCGCTTCCACACCGCGAGGAGTGGCCGTGCCCTACCACCATCGCACGCGTGCGCAGCGTCCTCGGGAGGGGTTGGAGGTCACGTCCCCAGCCTGCCCGCAGCCTGGCACGCCAGTTCCTGCATTCCTCAGGGTCCGGCGGTCGGCGGCACCGGCCAAGGCCTGGACAGAACCCCCACTAACGCTCCTTAACCAGACCTGGGCGTTAAACCGGCCTGCGAGGCTCACCGGCTCTTCCCGCTGGAGTGGCTCCCGGCTTGAGCGCGGCGCCCTTGACTGTCTGTTCTCGGTTTTGTAGCTTTCGCGCTGTAGCTCAGCGAGCTCCCTGTCCCGCGAAGTGAGCCAGCACTTCCTGCAGGTACCCGCTGGCGCGTCTCCACACAGGCTCCCGGTCCCCTCGTGCGCCTCAGGGCTGTGCGGCAGCTCACTAACCACCCGGGCCCGCCCGCCAGGTGGCGGGATGCAGCGTTCCTTTCTCAGCGCCTCGCGAGCGTCCCCGCAGACGCACTGACCACTGAGCGGCCCCTACGGCCGGGGCGGAGGGTCATAGCTGCGCGCTTTGAATTGGCTTTTTCCAGTCTGTTGGGGGGGGCGTCACCGGACTGTGAGGGCGTGGCCCGCTGTGGGCGTGGCCCGCGGTGAGGGCGTGGCCCGCTGTGGGCGTGGCCCGCGGTGAGGGCGTGGCCCGCGGTGAGGGCGTGGCCCGCGGTGAGGGCGGGGCCCGCGGTGAGGGCGGGGCCCCGCTCTGTGAGCCGGTCAGCGCGCAGGGGAGGTGCTCATTGGGAAGGAAGAACGCCTCTTTCGGCTCAACCACCAGCAGGTGCACACTCAGCCGCGGGCGGCGGCGACAGGTCCCGTGGCCGTCGCTGGCAGGAAAGGAATGCTGCATCTTCCGCGTCTTGTGGACCAGGCTTGTCCCGTGACTGGTCTAAAGGCCTCATTCAGTTTGCGTGTCTCCCCCTGGTTCCGCGCCGGACACTAGACCCGCAGGAGCTCCTGTGCCTGCTGGCTGCTCACCCACTAACGCTGCGCGGCGCCTGCGCGCCCGGTCGCGAGCCCCTGCATGCTGCTTCGTGGCTTACCCACAAGGAAGGTCTGTCTGAGGCTGTGACGGCCTCTGGCTGAGCTGTGCTCTCTGGTTCTCAGGCTCCCAGCGACCACCTCCCGGCAGAGGCGCCCCCCGCGGCATCCGTGCCCTTCTACAACCCTGCGCAGTTCGCCCAGGTGAGCTGCGCCGTCTCCTTGGCAGGGGCGGGGCGGGAGACCTGCGCAGGCTCAGCCACGCCTCTGGTCCTGCTGCTCCTGCTGCCCCTGCTGCCCTGCCCACTGCCGCCACCTGCTGGCCGTGTCCTTCCATCAGGGGGTTCTTTTCCCTTTTGTAACATACTTCGACTCCAGAGAGGAAGGGTGCTCCTGGCTCCTCCCTCCCTCCCAGGCTCTTCCTCTACCGCGCAGACTGGCTGCCGGGCGGGGCTGGGGGCAGGGTCTGCAGAGCTCTGGCATTGGGAATGGAAACCTCACGTGCGCCTGGTGCACAGGGTGCCCAGCCTCCTTACTCTGAGCCCATCCTGCTGCCCAGCCTCCCACCCTGCTGCCCTCTGTGTTGGGCAGCTGCCCATGAGGCCCTTTCTTGGCCTCTGTTCCCCTCCCCCGCCCCCGCCCCAGGGCCAAGGCCTGTCCCCACCTGGGACCCATCCGTTTTCATTTAAGGACTGGGTGATGGTCGTGTCCCCGCAGCTGCACATCGGTCAGGGTTTGTGAGAGAGCACGTCTGCCCATCCTTCTCTGCAGATGCTCAGCCCTTGAGATTGGCTCCCTCTGAGCCCCTAACCAGCTGCACCTTTAAAGGGAACCCCAGGATCTGACACTGACGTGGCCAGGGGCCGTGGCTGCGAAAACAGGACAGAGCAGACCTGCCCTGTGGTCGTCACTGCTGTGTCCGGCCCGGTACCCAGGTCCCTGTCGCAGCTGAGCCCTCGTGAGTGACGGTCACCCCCCTCGGGGGCGGGCGGGTCAGTGCTGCTCATGTCATTTCAGGCCTCGGCCACCTCGGGAAGCGCCAGGCCTGGGAGGATCGGCCAGAGGAAGTACCCAGTGCTGAGGTAGAGTGGACCCTGCTGTCGGCCCCTGGCTCCTGAGACGGCTCCACCGACACTCGGCTGACCGCCGGCCGCCCTCTGTGCCCGCTGGACACGCAGCAGCCACGAGCTCAACCTCCTGGGGGAAGAGCTGCCAGTCACCCCGAAGCTCCAAGACCCGAGGGAAGGAGGGACCTCTGGCTCCACTTTACCTGAGACCGAGTCGGGGCGAGCCTTCGTAGCCTGTGGGACCGTCACGCTGAGCGCAGCCTGGTCGCCCTTTGCTGTCAGGAGCTGAGCTGCAGGGACCTGGGCGTCTGGAGCCCGATGGGTGGCTGCCAGGCCCCTCCCGGTTCCGCTGGAGGAGAGAGCGGGTCTGACTGAGCGACACCGAGGCCTGCCCTGCGGCCAGCCCCCCCGGCGTCCGCCTGGCCAGCGTGGTGCATCCCTCCTGCAGCCAAGGCCTGCCATGGCCTGTCGGGACCACGAGGGTTCCCTGCCACCAGGGGCCTGGCTCTGTCCGCCCACGAGGGAGGCAGCCACGGCACGGCCTATGTGCCGTGTGACCGGTCCTGGCCAGCTGCCGCTGTTGAAACCGTGGCTGGAACTCGGCTGCTGGCCCGGCTCGGCAGAGCAGCTGTGTGTGCCACGCTCTCGCCCACCGGCGAGCCCTCACCGGGCTGGCGTCGCAGGCGGCGTCCTGAGGAAAGGGGCTCCAAATAACTTCTCGACAGAAGCTCCTGAAGCTGATCTCTGCCCCGGTTCCTCCCACACGGAGCCCGGCCGGTGACTCCCGGGCGAACCTGCAGAGGGGCCTCCCCTCCCATTCCTCCGGCTTCACCTTCCAGACGGTTCTCAAACCATTCACCTTGTTCAGCCTAAAGGGACTGCGGACAGCGAATATTTATAAAAATCACTAGGAACTAATCTGTGGTTCTGCTCCGTGTTTTAAATCTCAGCGGAGGGTCATGGGATGTGGCCTCCGCACAGGTCCTCCCGCCTTCTGGGCCACGTGATCTGTCAAAGAGCTCAGATGGGACCCGTGTTCCGCCCGGAAAGGCCCCGCCTCGCTAGGGCCCCGCTGTCCCCTGTCAAGGGGGTGGGTTCCCAGGGCCTGGGCCTGCCGCCCTCGGCCTCTCCAGCCTCTGTTCTGTTAGTGACTTGATTCAAGAAGCGCCCCGAGGGGCTATTTTTCCTAAATGCAAATTGTTACAAATTGTTCAATAAAGTATTTTGCGCTCCGAGCGCTCACCTGCCTGCTCCGCTGATTGGGGGGGGGGGGGTTCCTGTTCCTGTCCAGGTCCCTGCAGCGTCGGTGTCGCAGGGCGGCCTCCACCCCCGCGTGTGGGGGCCCCAGAAGCCCCTGTAGGGGGGTGAGAGGGCAGGTTGCTCTGACCCCATCCCGCCACCAGGTGAGCCGGACCCTCTCCGCCCGCCCTGAGAGAAGAAAGCCCGGGTGCGGGCGGGGTCCTCCGGCCGCCAGGGGCCGCTGCAGCCGCCGGTTCGGGCCGCTCTGCCCGCGAGGGGCGGCGAGCGGCTGCCGAGGCCGCGGGGCTGGGAGCGGGCGGCGCCGAGAGGTAGGGGCGCCGGGCTGGACGCGGGCTGCCCCGGGGGAGAGGTGTGGGGGGCTCGGGCTGGGGCTGGAGATCGGGACCCAGGTCCGGCACTGGGGGGCGGGGGAGGAGGCGGGGCGCGGGGGTTCCGGGCGGGGTTCGGAGCTCAGGGTCCCCGGGGCGGTTCAGGGGTCCGGCGCGGAGCAGCCTCGGGGCGCGAGGTGACCCGGGGGAGGGCGGGCCCTGCGCGGAGTGACCCCGGGCGCGTGTCCCGGCCCCCCCTCCCCCCAGCTCCGCGGTCGTTGCCCCGGGAGACGCCGTCCGGTCGGGTCGCGACTGAATCGGGCCTTTGGCGGCGGCGCCTGCAGAGCTGCCGGGGTGGCGGGCGCTCGGGGCGGGTCCGGGCCGGCGGGGGCGGCGGGCCGGCGGCCCTCCATCCGGGCTGCGCCTGCGGCCTGGCCCTCACCCTGGACGTGGGCGTTCTTCCTGGGCGATGCCCCGAGGCCCCGGGAGGAGCACCCCCGTTGGGCAGCCGGCGCCCTGGCCGAAGGGAGAGCTTGCACCCCCGGAGGAGGCGGCAGGCGGACCGCTGCCGGCCCGTCCCCCGCCGGCCACCCCCCCCCAACCCCCCTGAGCTCCGGGAGCCTCCATTCCCGCAGTAAGAGCCTTTTCCCTTAGGTCCCAGCGGGGTCCGGGCCTCCAGGGCCTCCAGCCATGTCACCCCGAGCCCCGCCCCCGCCGGGCCGGCCCGGGCCTCCCCCAGGACGTCTGCCCGCGCATCCCTGACCCTGGCAGCGGGCAGTGGATTCCAGATCGGCTGCCCTGGACCATGCCCTCCGAGTCGGCCTGCCCGGGGTGCTCAGAGGCGGGCCCCCCGCAGCCCTGCATCCCCGGCCCCCTGCACCCCGAAGGCGGGATGAACTCGATCAGGGCCCCGGCCCCCTGCCCGGGCTCCCCGGCCGCTGACCGGTCCGGCCCTGAGGAGAACCCAGCGGTCTCCCCTGACGTTCCAGCACAAGTCAGCGACGAAGACCCCCCGGCCACGGCCGCACCCTTCACCCCGAAGCCACCCCTGCGGCCCCGGCTGGAGCGGACGCTGTCCCTGGACGAGAAGGGCTGGAGGCGGCGGCGACCGCCAAGCAGTCAGGAGGACCCGGCCTCCCGCCCTGGGGCCAGCCCGGCCAGGGGCTCCTCCCAAGACGGGGTGCCCGGGCCTCCCGCCTGCACCCGCCTCCCGCCTCGCCTGAGCACCTCCTTGCAGGAGATCCCCACGGCCCGCAGGACTCCCGGCAGGGGGAGCCCCTCTCCCTGGGGTAACTGTGTGTCCGGGGCGATGGGCACCTCCCAGGACCTGCTGTGCCCCGACAGGCCCTCGGCCGGGAGCCGCCCCCGGCTGCCCGGCCTGCCCGCCCGCCCGCTGCCCCCCATGGAGTGGAGCGTGGCCTCGGACGCCCTGCGGACGGCGCACAAGGTGGACGCGGACCAGGCCGACTACCGGCTCCGCACACAGGCCGGGCTGTACCCGGCCCACGGCGGCCTGGGCCCCGGCCGGCCCCCCAGCCCTCGGGCCTCCGAGGACGGCTCCCTGTGCTCGGCCAGGTCCTCCCTCAGCCTCCTGGCGCCCCTCCGGGCCCAGGACGTCCGCGGCAGGTGGGGGCTCCCGGGGGGGGGGGGGGGCGGGGGTTGGAGGGGGTTTGGCATCTGAAGCCTTTACTTCAGGGTCAGAGACGTGTCCGGTGCATGAGGAGGAAGACTGACCGGGCTCGCAGGCCTACCCGGTGGCTCTCCTGCCCAGGCTGACTCGGGGGCCGAGCCAGGAGCCAGGCGGGGGGGGGGGGGACAGCGGGCGGGCGGGGGGCTTCCTGCCGTGGCTTCTCTGGTGTCTGGGACCCAGTGGCGTCCCTGGGTGGGCGCCAGGGGTGGGAACCCCTTTTCATGGCGCGCGTGACTCAGGGTCCCGGGTCAGGGTTCGGGTTCTGGAGGAGGCCGCACACAGATGAATAAAGAGACTCAGAAAAACATTAATTGGGAAATGGGGGCCAGGCGGTAGTCCAACTCTAGTGGGAGGACTACTGCTCGCTCTGGCTTCACCGTCCCTTTTATTAAGGTTAAGATCATGAGATACACCCGTCTCCCCCAGGCGGGAAACCCCAGTAAAAGCCAATCAGTGAATCTATTAGGACTAACAGGTGGGGCTGCTCCAACCACCACCATCCCAGCAACCAGCTCCAACCCCTCAGGGCGATCGAGGTGGACCAGCCCCCCAGACTCCCCGTCCACGGCTCTCCATCGTTAAAACAGTGATCAGTTTCCAGCAGGACCCAGTTGCTGAGCGCCCGCTCCTGCTGGGGGGGCGGGGGGGGGGAGCATCCGCTCGGACCCGAGTCCAGCCTGTCCTCTGCAGGAGCTACCTGGAGGGGAGCCTGCTGGCGAGTGGGGCGCTGATGGGGGCAGAGGAGCTGGCCCGGTACTTCCCCGACCGCACCGTGGCCCTCTTCGTGGCCACGTGGAACATGCAGGGCCGCAAGGTGAGGGGCCACGCGGCTGGGGTGCGGCCCGGGTTCCCGCCTGTTCTTCCCGGGCCCTGAGCCACCCAGTGACGCCTCCTGCCAGGGCCCCCCCCCCCCCCCGCCTCAGTGATCGGCAGCCCCTCCGGCTGGAGTGGCCTCGGGTGGACGGGCCGTGGGAGAGGAAGGGGCGGCGCCCCCCGAGGTCCCCCCAGCAGCCTCCACTCCCCACGTTGGACCCGCCGGCTCAGTCACCCAGAGCCCCCAGTCTGCCACGGGGCCGCTCCTGTTGGCTCCCCGGGGCCTGGCGAAGGTGGAGGAGGAGGCGGGCCCCAGGCTGGGAGCCCCCTGTCCACAGGGCGTCCCTCGTCCTGCGCCCGCGGGACTTGGGGCCAGCGCAGGTGGGGGTGCGGCTGCAGGCTATAGTGACCCGCTGCACCCAGCTGCACCCAGGCCTGGGTGTGGGGGGGGGGCACTCACTCAGGGTCAGGCCTGGGTGTCTGTGGGGGGCACGCAGGGTCAGGCTCAGGGCCAGATACAGCTGAGCAGCAGCCGGGGGCACAGCACAGGAGCGGGTGCAGACCTGGCCTTGGCAATGACAGGCTGGCGGGGGAGGTGGGTCCCTGGGCAGAGCAGGAGCCCCCTGCCCCCCTCTTCCCGGCCCCTCGCCAGGCGCTGCCTCCCCTCAGGAGCTGCCTGTGAACCTCAATGAGCTGCTGCTGCCCCCCGAGGCCGACTTCGCCCAGGATCTGTACGTGGTCGGCGTGCAGGAGGGCTGCTCCGACAGGTAGGGCCGGCCCCTGAGTGCCCCCCACCGCACCCCATTCCTGTGAACAGATAGGGGCCACCCCCCATGTGCCCCTGAGCCCCCCCCCCCACACCCCGTCCCTGTGAACAGACAGATAGGTCCCCGCCCCCTGGGCCCCTGAGCCTGGCACCCCCCACTCTGCACCCCGTTTCTGTAAACAGGTAGGAGCCCCCCCCTGTGTGCCCCTGAGCCTGGCACCCCCGTCCCCCCCCCAATCCCAATGAACAGAACTGCTGAGTTGGGCCTTGGGGGGAGAGGCTGCTGTGACCCGAGACCCCACCACCAAGCCGAGCACCCACGCCGCCTCCTGAAAAGGGGCTCGGAGGTCTGAGCTGAAGGCTGTTTTCCTCCCGCACACGGCTGGCCCGGGTGTCAGGCTGGCCCAGGCGTCAGGGCAGCGGGGAGCAGCCGTCCCGCTCCCAGCTCTCTCTGCCGTGCACCCTCCTCCCTCCCTCCCTCCCGCCCGGCCCGGCTTCCTCCCCGCCCTGCCCGCCCCCCCACCCCACCCCACCCCACCCCGCCCGCGGCCCGGGACTCCGCTCCAGTCTCAGCCGCGCGGGGACCCGGACCGTGCCTGGAGCCGAGAGGCATCAGCTCCTGTCCCCGACCTCCGGCCCCCAGACCGGCCCCTGGTGCCGTCCCGTCCCCCACGCTCCTACCCGCTGCCCGGCGCTGTCCCCGCAGGCGGGAGTGGGAGGCGCGGCTGCAGGAGACGCTGGGCCCGCACTACGTGATGCTGCACTCGGCCGCCCACGGGGCGCTGCACCTCTCGGTGCTCATCCGCCGCGACCTCGTCTGGTTCTGCTCAGGTAGCCCCGCCGTGTGCCCGCCGTGTCTGCCTGCCCCTGCCCGCCACCACCACCACCTCGCCCGCCGAGTCTGCCCGCCCCCGCCCGGCCCCACCCACCACCACCCGCCCCCACCCACCACCGCCCGCCCCCGCCCACCACCTCTCCCCTCGCCCCCCGCCCCGTCCGGACACGGACACGCTCGCCCGGTCTCGGGGCCCGGTGCGGGCGGGCCGTCAGCTCCCCCCCCCCCCCCCAGAGGTGGAGAGTGCCTCGGTGACCACGCGCATCGTGTCCCAGATCAAGACCAAGGGGGCCCTGGGCGTCGGCTTCACCTTCTTCGGCACCTCCCTCCTCTTCATCACGTCCCACTTCACCTGTGAGTCCCCGCCCGGCGGGGGGCCTGTGGGGATGCTGCCCCCGCACCCCCTCCCCGGAGGCAGGCGCGGGGGCCTCTGTGCGGCCGCCCCCACCCTGACCCCTCGCCCCGCCTGAGCCGGCCCCGCCCCTCGGGGCCCCGTCCCTGCAGCCGGAGACGGGAAGGTCGGCGAGAGGCTGCTGGACTACAGCAAGACCATCCAGGGCCTGGCGCTGCCCAGAAACGTGCCCGACACCTGCCCCTACCGCTCAGACGCAGGTGAGCGGGTCCGGGCCCCTCCCCACGGTGCCCCTCCCCCGGTGCCCCCCTCCCCCGGTGCTCCTCCACGGTGCCCCTCCCCCAGTGCCCACGGTGCCCCTCCCACGGTGCCCCTCCCCCGGTGCCCTCCCCACGGTGCCCCTCCCCCGGTGCCCCTCCCTGGTGCCCACGGTGCCCCCTCCCCCGGTGCCCCTCCCCACGGTGCCCCTCCCCCGGTGCCCCTCCCCACGGTGCCCCTCCCCCGGTGCCCCTCCCCACGGTGCCCCTCCCACGGTGCCCCTCCCACGGTGCCCCTCCCCCGGTGCCCCTCCCCACGGTGCCCCTCCCCCGGTGCCCCCTCCCCTGGTGCCCACGGTGCCCCCTCCCCCGGTGCCCCTCCCCACGGTGCCCCTCCCCCGGTGCCCCTCCCCACGGGTGCCCCTCCACGGTGCCCCTCCCCCGGTGCCCACGGTGCCCCCTCCCCCGGTGCCCCTCCCACGGTGCCCCTCCCCGGTGCCCACGGTGCCCCCTCCCCCGGTGCCCCTCCCCACGGTGCCCCTCCCCCGGTGCCCCTCCCCACGGTGCCCCTCCCACGGTGCCCCTCCCCCGGTGCCCACGGTGCCCCCTCCCCCGGTGCCCCTCCCCCGGTGCCCACGGTGCCCCCTCCCCTGGTGCCCACGGTGCCCCCTCCCACGGTGCCCCCTCTCCTGGTTCCCCTCCCCACGGTGCCCCTCCCCCGGTGCCCACGGTGCCCCCTCCCCTGGTGCCCCCTCCCCCAGTGCCCACCGTGCCCCCTCCCCGGCCACCTCTGCCCGTCCTCCGGGGGCTGATGGAGACGGACGGGGACGGAGGACGGGGACACGGGCCATCCTATCCGTGCGGAAGGCGGGGCTCACGCGTGTTCTGGCCTGTGCCCAGCGGACGTCACCTCCCGCTTTGACGGCGTCTTCTGGTTCGGAGACTTCAACTTCCGCCTGAGCGGCGGGCGTGTGTGCGTGGAGGCCATCCTGCGGCAGGCCCCGGGCGCCCGCGTGCCCGCCCTGCTGCGGCTCGACCAGCTCGCCCGGGAGATGCGGAGGGGTGAGGCCGGAGCGGGGGAGGGGGGACGGGGGGGGGGGGGGGGGAGGCCGGAGCGGGGGAGGGGGGGACCGGGGGGGAGGGGTGAGGCCGGAGCGGGGGAGGGGGGACCGGGGGGGAGGGGGAGGCCGGAGCGGGGGAGGGGGGACCGGGGGGGGGAGGGGGGAGGCTGGAGCGGGGGAGGGGAGTGACTGGGACAGGGAGGGGGAGGCCAGAGCCGGGGAGGGGGAACCAGGAGGGGGAGGGGGGAGGCCTGAGCTGGGGGGAGGGGAGTGAGGGGGAGGGGGAGGCCGGAGCGGGGGAGGGGGGACTGGGGGGGGAGGGGGGAGGCCGGAGCGGGGGAGGGGGGACCAGGGGGGGAGGGGGGAGGCCGGAGCGGGGGAGGGGGGACTGGGGGGGGGAGGGGGGAGGCCGGAGCAGGGGAGGGGAGTGACTGGGATGGGGAGGGGGAGGCCGGAGAGGCCGAGCCGGAGCCGCCTCCCCAGGTCTGAGCCGGGCCCGTGTCCCGCCCCAGGGTCCATCTTCAAGGGCTTCCAGGAGGCAGACATCCACTTCCTGCCGTCGTACAAGTTCGACATCGGGAAGGACTCCTACGACACCTCGTCCAAGCAGAGGACGCCGTCCTACACGGTGAGCCGGCACACGCAGACAGGACGCGGGCCGGGTGCGGCCGGGCCCGGCTGGACTCTGCTCGGCCAGGGGCTGCGCCCGAGCGCCCTCCTCCCAGGGCGTCCCCGTCCGCCCAGGGCGTCCCCAGGTGGGTGCCGGCCTCGCTGTCGGAGGCTGGGCTTGGCGCCTGCTGGGGGGCCGATCTGCGGCCCCTGGCTGTTGGGGGCGGCCCAGGCCAGGTGCCCTGAGGGCCCCGCGCTGGCCCTGGACAGAGGGGAGGCGGGCGGGCCCGGGTGTTGCATCGGGAACGTGGCCCACTGCCTCTCCCAGCCCCCGGGGTCCCCAACGATAAAGGGGTTCGGGGTGCGGGCTCCGGGACCGGCTGGGGCTCTGCCTCGTGACGGGGGGCCCCTGCGGCAGACGGGGCGTCACGCGTCCGCCTCGGCTGCCCCCCAGGACCGGGTCATGTACAGGAGCCGCCACCGGGACGACATCTGCCCGCTCACCTACGGCTGCTGCCCCGGCATCAGGACCTCCGACCACCGCCCCGTGTACGGCCTCTTCCGCGTGAAAGTGCGGCCGGGCCGAGACAAGTCAGTGCCGCCCGCCCGCCCGCCCGTCCATCCGTCCGCTGGGGGCGCGGGGCGGGGCAGGGACAGACAGACGCCTTGTCACCGTAGGGGGGGGGGCGCCAACTTTGGACGTTGGCGCAGGCCGTGGGTCCGTCCTGCCCAGACAGCAGCCAGGGCGCCGGCCCCTGTGGACCGGAGCGGCCGGCCCCGGAGCGGGCCCCACACGGTGGCGACCTGGCCGGCCTCCGCCGAGCCACGGGCTGGGCAGACCCGATGGCCTCCGGGCTGTGGCTCCCAGCGCCAGGCTGGCTTTCTGCCAATCGTGTGGGCGGGTGCCCTCGGGGCCTGCCCCCCCTGACGGCCTTCCCCCCGCCCCCCCCCCCAACAGCATCCGCTGGCGGCTGGCAAGTTCGACCGCGAGCTGTACCTGATAGGCATCAAGCGGCGCATTTCCAAAGAGATGCAGAGGCAGCAGGGCCTGAAGACGCAGCACGCCAGCGCCATCTGCACCGTGTCCTGAGGGTCTGCCCGCGGAGGGGCGCCGCCGCCGGAGCCCCTGGCAGGGACGGGAGATGCTGCCCGGATTGCACCGCCTTGGGGGGGGACGCTCGGCGCCCGTGGCCGGAGGCCGGCCGACGTCCCAGCAGGAACCCCCGGCACGGGGCTGCCGCGGAGCCGCTCTCGCCTGCCCCCCCCCTCCCCGGACAGACCCGCTGCCCGTGCTCCCGTTTCCCCGCGGACACCCCAGCTTTCCTCTCGGCAGGCGGAGCTGGGCCCGAGGACGCCCGCCTTACCCGCCACCGTCTCCGTCCTCCGGCCCTTCCTCTGCGCACGCCTGGCCTGGGACCAGGAGGCTGCTCGGTGGGGTGCCCTGGGTCCCCCCGTCCCCAGCCCCACGGCACGTGCTGGGGCCCAGCTGAGGCCGAGGCGGTCACCGGGCTGAAGCCAGACAGCGTCCAGGGAGTGAGCGTGGTCCCCACTGCTGGCCCGGGACGGGGGCGTGGCCAAGGGTTCAGGGCTGGCCTGCCCCGCTGCTGCGCCGAGCCGCTGCTGGAGGCTTAGGCTGTCCCCTCCTTGCCCCCCAGGCTGGCACCGCCATGTCTGGGTTCCCAGGTGTCTAGAGACCATCATTCCCTCCCGTCTGGGTCCTTCTCTTGGAAAAGGTGTGGGCTTTGAACGTGGGGAACCCAGAGCGTTAGGTCTAGACTTTTAATTATTCTCCGTATTTATATTTTAAATAAATGTGGATATTGAGTCTGTAACGCCGTCAGAGTGTGAGTCCTAGACACAGCTCTGCAGGCCGGTCTCGCCAGGTGCTTGTGCGAGGAGGCAGGGGTGCTCCGGGCTGGAGGCTGATGGCCCCTCCTCCCGCCTGCCACCTCCCTCCGCACGGGGCACGCCCCGCACCTGCCCTGCGTGTCGGCTGGAGCGCTCGGGTGTGAGCCGTGGAGTGGGTTCCCGCCGCGCAGCCCCTCGGCCGTAGCGGCCTCTGTGTCTCCGTCACCTGAAAACCCTCCCGAGCCTGTGGCCACTGGGGGCCGATGTGAGTAGTTTTATGGTTCTTTCCAGGCTCGGTCCGACCCAAACCACAGGAGGGGTCTTAACGTGACTCTGCACACAGCTTGGCCCGAGACCACGCTTCGTGTGGGCGACCGTTCCCCGACGGGTGAGACCCGGGGTCGGAGTGACATGACAGCGCCAGCCGCGAGGGCTCAGGGGGCTGGAAGTTGACGGAAAAAACGGCTCAAAGTGCAGGTGAGCGTGGCCGGTCTCGGGCCGCTCACCCTCACTGGCTGTGCTGTCCGTCCGTCTCAGGGCCTGTCCCAGGCGAGCAGAGAGGTGGCACCTGGGAGCACAGGGGTGCTGCAGTGAGGGCCGGAGGGGTGGGGCAGGGGACCCAGCAGACAGAGAAGACTTAGGGCCAGCTTCCAGACAGACACGTCAGGGAGTCAGCAGTTTCTAGAACGTGTGCGAAGCTGCCATGTCTGGCCCAATCCAGCCCCTCGGGAGCGGGCAGGCGCCAAGGCCTGGCCACCGCCCCCCTCAGCTCTCAGCGCACTCTGGGGGGGTAGGGGAGTTCCTGGACTGTCCAGAGCCGCAGAGTCCAACCGTTGCGGACTGACAGCCTCGGACCCCGGGCGAGCCCCAGCAGACGGAGGGTGCAGGCTGGAAAGGCAGCTGACAGGCCCTGCAAAACTGTTGTCACAGACAGAAGTAACAAGTACACGTTTATTTGATTCCCTACCCCCCCCCCCCCCCCCCCAACGCACACACCCGTACGGCAGAGGCCGGGCTGCTGGGCGCACAGGAGAGGTGACAGACCCCCTCCAGTGCCCAATGGCCGTGCCAGCTGCCGTTGCCCTCTACGCTGTGGCGGCCTAACTACCCGGGGAGGCGGTTCCCTGTGGCACCGGGGCGCTGACGGGCACTGGAGACTCCGAAGCACACTCCACGTCACCAGCTGCGTGAGCTTTTCTGAACCTCCAGCTCCGGAGCCTCCAGCCTTTTAAAACACGATCGCCAACGTGTGCGGACACCTCTCCAGTTCGGGCTGACCAGGACCAGCGGGGTGAGGTGGCGGGAACTGCCCTGCCTCGTTCTAGGAAAGGTGCCAGTTGCACACCCTTCGCCAGCCGGTCCCACGTCCGGGGGGGACGACGGTGCACTTCTCGCATCGGCAGGCAGCACAGGTGCGTGGCCGCACCCTGGCCCTGACGAGGCGCTTGGTGGCCGGCCCTGGACGCAGACACGGCGGCCGGAGCCTTCTGCACGCCACCCGGCCGAGTGGGGTGCTGGAGGCATGTGTCATCCGCGTTGGCGCTCCCAGTGCTGAGGGCGCCGAGCTCGGCCACGTCGGCGTGCTGTTCGCTGCGGGGAGAAGCGTCCCGTGGTTGGCAGCGCCCGGGAGTCTCTGCACCAAGTTCACCGCCGGAGCAACGTGCGTGCACAGCCTCTACCGGAAGAGCCGGAAGGTGCGGGGCAGGCGCCCGTCCCTGCTGGACAGTGCCGCCTGGACGTGCTCGTAGCCCGGCAGGTCGCTCAGGTCGCCCAGCGCGGCCACGGCCGGCTTCCCGCGCAGCATTTTCGAAGCGACTCGCTTGATGTCCTCTGGCTTCACGTCGCCTGGCACAGGGACAAGGGCGGGAAGGCTGTTGGCCCGGGCCTGCAGGCTGCGAACTGTGGCCCCCCCCCCCCCCCCCCCCCCCCCCGGGGAGAGGAGCAGAGGCTCCAGAGGGTCCGGAGCAGTGTGTGGCCTCCCCGCGCCGGGGCGAGGACAAAGCGGGCGCTGCTCTGCCCAGTGATGGGGAAACGTCTGGTTTTCAAAGGCGGCGGGACACGCCCCCAGCAGGCATTCCGGAGAGCTGGTGGGCGGGGCCCCAGAGAAAGCCCGCCCCCTTCCCCAGCGCGGGGCCTGAGGGAGGCGGCGGCCGCACGCTGACCCTGGCGGAGAAGCCAAGAGCCCATCCCTGGCCACGGAAGACGAGGGTCGGGAAGATGGAGCGCTGTCCTCCCTGAGGGCCTGAGGGGCCCCACAGGACTCCCAGCCCCGGGGACGCTCCCACCGCGCGCTTGCCTCATGACAGTGCCGGGCCTCTGGGGCCACAGACCCCGGGGGAGCCTGAGAACGTGGAGAAAACTGCCCCCAAAGCCCACAGCAAGTACAATCAGGCCCCCGGGGACGTTCAGGGCCCCTGGAGACCGCGTGGGGCCGTCTGCAGCCACAGCCACCCGCCGTCTGCGGCCAGCCCGGCGCCGGCACTCACCGATGAGCGCGCACAGCTCGTGCGGCAGCTTTCGGGAGCGGGTGGCCAGCACCTGCCGGCCCACGTCCTCGAAGATGACGGGCCGGGCCTCCAGGTTCATCATGAGCATGGACATCAGCTGCGTCTTGGCCCGCTCCAGCTCCGCCTGAGGACACAGCCGGCCGTCAGCCGGGCGCTCGGCCACCGGGGGCTCGGGGCGTCCCGGCCCCAGGCCAGTGCCGAGGCGGGCGGCTCCCTGGTGCCCAGGCACTGCCCACCCCGCGCCAGGGGCAGCGCCGAGGGGACGGCTCAGCTACCAGCTCCGTTCCGGGACCCCCCTGACCACGGCTGAGGGTCACAGGGAGCCCGGCCCGGATTCAAGGGGAGGCAGCTGGGAGGCAGGTGGCCCGATGGCTCTGGGACCCCAGACTTCCTAGAGCACCGGGCAGGCTGGCTGGAGACTGAGGGCTCTTTAAGTAAAGCAGCTCCTTGTTCACGGACGGCGTGTCATGTCTGCACACAGGCGAGTCCCGAGCCCCTCCACAGCTTCCGGGGGAGCGGGGGCGGGGGGAACGACACGACACTGCCTGCCCAGCGGGGCAAAGCGACGCTTCTTTCTGCTGCTCAGAGGGACCATGTGATGCTACAGGAAACGTGGGACCGCAGGGAGCGTGATCTGAGGGGAAGCACGTGCACTGACCCCCCCCCCCGGCATGGGGCCTGCACGCTGGGCTTGGCTGCTACTCGTGTGCATGCGTGCCTGTGTACATGTGCAAAATGTGTGCGTGTGCGCGTGCATGCAATCTGCTATCTGTGCCAGCTCTGGGCCAGGAAGCAACAAGCTTCTGAACGGGCCCCCGGCCGGAGACGGGGAACGGGGGAGGAAAGCCGGGGGAGGAAAGCCGGGGGCTTGCGGCCGCACACGGGGCTGCTGACGGGCCTGCAGACGCAGAGGGGCTGCCTGTGTGCGGACGTGCCGGGGAGAGGACTCGGGCAGCCAGACACGGGGGTCGCCAGGTGAAGCAGAGCAGGTGCCAGTGAAGACCAGCAGGGCTCCCCCGGGACAAGCTCAGCCTTGGGTGGAGTCACGGGTGTTAGGGTGCAGAGGCCGGCCCCAGCGTGGTGGGATGGGGGAGGCCCCTGCCATACTCACCACGTCCACAGCCCCGCCCATGAGAATGAACTCCCTGGTGATGATCTCCACCATCTCCCGGACCTGCGGGGGGGGGGGGGGGGGGGGGGCCGGGGGTGAAGGAGCTGCTGACACGGCTCCTGAGACGCCCCGCGGCGGCTGCCCCCCGGCCTGGCCTCACCTGTCTGGGGTCGGCGCTGGCGTGGATGCACAGGAGCCCGTGTCCTCGTAGCTGTGGTGGTAGGCCGTGGCATTGTACATCCAGTGGTGCCTGAGGACAGGGAGGAGACGCCGGGAGGTGGCAGTGCGTCCGAGGCCGCCTTGCGGGGCCCGAGGCCCTGGGGGTGGCGAGGGGCAGGCGCACCCACCTGTTGAGCACGTTGAGGT
This sequence comes from Antrozous pallidus, assembly GCA_027563665.1. Taxonomy (NCBI): domain Eukaryota; kingdom Metazoa; phylum Chordata; class Mammalia; order Chiroptera; family Vespertilionidae; genus Antrozous; species Antrozous pallidus. The sequence goes on from CM050522.1 coordinate 84,596,825, forward strand.
AGAGCCGGGTGAACATGCCCTTGCCGGGCCCGCCGGCCGAGAAGGAGCCGCCGCCGCCCATCATCATGTTCAGCACCGCGAAGGGGATGAAGTCAGCCTCCTGTGGGGAGGGGAGGGGGCGGAGCTCGCAGGGGTGGCACGGGGGATGCTGGGGGTGGGGGTGGGCGCGGGGCCCAGGGGAGCCTGTGGGACTCACCAGGAAGGAACAGCTCTCCAGCCCGATCATGATGTGCGTGAGCTCAGGGAACGGGGCGGGGCCCAGGCTGACCTTGGACATGTCTCTCTCCAGCTGCAACCGGAAGAACGCGCAGTGACCCGGGCTTCACCAGCAACTCGGCCACACCGCCCCTCGGCCCGCCCCCAGCCTGCAGCTAAACACAGGCCCTCGGGTTCGAGAACGCACAGCCATGCGTGCAGCTCCCCGGCCCCCCCAGAACCAGCGGAACGAACCGAGACCTGAGGCCACGAAGCGCCCGTGGCCAGGCTGGCCTCCTGCCCCACCTTGACGACGCCCCCGGTGTACTGCGCGACGGAGCGGTCAATGTCCACAGCCGCACCGCCCCCCCAGGCCGGCCGGGCGCCCAGGAGGTGCTTCCTGGCGCACTCCACCAGGTGGTCGTGCTCGATGCCCACGCCCGCCAGCACCATGCGGTCCGGCGTGTAGTAGGTCCTCAGGTAGGAATGCAGCACCTCGCGGTCCATCTTCGCGATGTTCTCGGTGGGGCAGAAGCGGTGGAGGCCGACTGTGTTCTCCCGGTAAGCGGCCTGCCACGGTGCCAGGAGCACGAGTGAGGGAGCAGGCCCCAGCTCGGAGCGCTGCCCCCCCCTCCCCTCCCAGTGCAGCGCTGGCCCGCCTCGTGTGTGCGGTGAGACCCCTCCAGGAAGGACAGCCACCGAGGACAGACAGGCTGCCTGGGGGGCCGGGGGGAGGAGGGGAAGCCCTGGTCCTGCAGGGACGGAGAGGTGAAGACACCCCGCCCACGGCCCCGGCCCCCAGGGCGGCCTCAGGAGCCCCCGCACCTCGTGAATCATCTCGGTGAGAAGGGGCTCGGGGTCGGGCCGCATGTTGAGGTCCTCCAGCTCAAACTGGACTGCCATCCGCGCCATCTCAATCTCCTCGTCTGCGAAGGGCACGAGACGAGGCTCAGCCCCACGGGCCCGCAGCGCTGCCCAGCGTCCTCCCCCCCGCCTTCCTCTGGGACAGGCCTGGGGGACACGTGTGAGCGAGGGAGCGGGCCCCACAGCTGCCTCCGTGCCCTGCTGAGCCCGGCCGCTGCGCTGGAGGACTGACCCTGCCCCTGCCCCTGGCCCCGGCCCCGGCCGTGCCCGGAGGAGGTGACGACAACGGTGTGAGTGCTGAGGGAACGGGCCAGAGAGCCCCGAGCCGAACCGCAGCCGACAGGCCGGGCTGCGTGGCAGCAGCTGTCGGACCAGCCCGACAGCCAGGTGGCCGCTCCGGTGCCCTAGCGGGGCGGGGAAGGGAACGGACCGGGCTGCGGAAAGGCAGCCTCGAGGCGCTCCTGAAAGGCCCCATTTTGCTGGCGCGTCAAAGGGTGTGGGCTGGTGCCCCGGAGCATCAGCATTGACCTCCGCTCGCCAATAAAACTGCACCAACGCACGGGCAGGTGAGCTGAGGTCTCCAGCGACACAGTGAGGTCCCGGGGGCAGGGCTCCCGCACCCCCCCGGGGTCCCGCCCCCCCAGCCGGATGCCCACCTGTGAGCCGGGGGTGCAGCACCACCTCCGCCAGCAAGCCGACCACCGTGTCCAGGCCTTTCGAGTCGGCGGACACTGCATACATGGTGGTGTCCCTGGAAGACCAGCAGCGGCCTGAGGGCAGGCGGGCACCTGCCCTCACTGGCACCGAGGGCAGCGGGCGGACACGGGCAGCTGTGCGCGCACCGCCTGCGAGCACCCCGCCCCGCTGGAGGGTTTCCTCCCGCACAGATGTCCGTCTGCGTCTCCTGCGTGAACTGACTGGCCCACGTGGGAACCGGCCCGTGTCCGGCTTCCTGGCATTCCTTCCCCATCCAGACCCGGTCAGCTGCCGGCCCCACACGCCCACTGCCCTCGGCTGCGGGCTCCTGTGCCATGTCGGCGAGCACCCAGGGGACAGGGTTCCAGGTGCCCAGTGACTGCCGGGCTCCAGTCCCCTGGCGCAGCCTTCAGGGACCCCCTGGCCCTCGCAGTGCTCCTGTGTGTCTCCCACCCACTCTGCCCAGCGAGCGGTCACCCGTCGCAGACCCACGCCCTGAGGGCTGCGGGGCAGCCCCGCGCGGCGGGTACCTGGACGCCTGGCAGTCGCAGATGCCCCCGTGCTGCTCCAGGGTGCGCAGGATCCCGTCCTTGCTGGCGAAGCGGTCCGTGGACTAGGGAACAAGGAAGGGCTCCTGCGGGCAGGCTCAGCACCCCAAACACCCCTAAAACAGCTTCCAACAAAGCTTGTTTTTGCTTTCAAAGCAGCACGAGGTTAAGTAACGTTTTATTACTTAACTCATCAACTTAACCATTAATAACTATTGTAGAAAAACAAAACGATGAAAATTCTCCCCGATTGTAACTCAAAATTCACAAATTGGACACTGACCGAAAACGCCAACTTTTCCAAAAAGTGAGCGATTCCACTGAGATATTTTGCTTCATATCTTGATCCTGAATTAATAAGAACTGGGAGGAAAATTGACAGGTTAAGTCAGTTTTCGAAAAAGACAACTCGTACAAAAGAAACGTTTTCTGTGAAAACTATGAAGGTGACTAAACAGACAACGGGGTCCCACGAGGGTGAGGGCCTGCTCGGGGCCTGGGCTGCGCCGGTGGTTCCAGCTAACCCGCCAGTCTGCGCTTCCGGACCGATGACTTTAGTCTGTGGTCGGGAGTCCTGTTACAGACCGGGAGACAAAGGGGAGAGCCCACCCGAACAGCCCGGCTGGCTGCCGTCCTCAGTCTCCACTCTACCTGGGGCTTTCACTCGGAAAGAGCCCACAGTGACGCCGCACCCCCCCTCCTCCAGGGCACTCACTTCCCACCCTGCAAACTGCCCGCAACCCCCACCCACCCAGGGCACTCACCCCCCACCGTGCAGAACTGCCCGAACTTGTTCTGGGAGGCCACTCGCAGCCCATTGTCCAGCGTGGTGACTTTGGTTTCAAACTTCTCCTGGCCATCGACCGTGGCAAACACGGGCGTAGGCACTCCAGGCAAGGGGGCAGAGAGGGGGATGTTGGGGTAGGCGCCCCCACCGCTGAACTGCCTGTACCCAGGGGCCCCAAACCTGGAACAGAGAGAGCGCCCGGTGAGTCCCAGAACTCATGGGGCCACGTGGGTGCAGCGGAGGCGTTGTGTCTGCACTGAAAGGCAGCTCCCCCTTTGGACAGGGTCTGTGATACCCCCACGCCTGGGGAGCCAGAGGGGGGTCCGGAGGCGGGACCGGTCCTTCTCCTTCCAGGGGTCTGCCTGCGCCTCTGCAAAGGTCAGTGCAGGTCACACCAGCCTTTGCAGGACCCGCAGGATCTGGCCTCCAGCTCCGTCTGCTGACCCCCACTCGCCCTCAAGACCCTGCTCACAGCGGAGGGCTGGCCTCTCCGACAACACACGCGGCTCATGAACCCCGAAGCTCCCGGTCCCCGCCCGCTTTCTTCTGCTCGTCCAGCACGGCTGCCCCGGTCCCCAGCCCTGCTCTCTCCGGTTAAACGTTCCCTCGGAGAGGCTGCCCCTCTCTCCGCCCGTTAGTCTCCATCGCGACCGCCAGGTCGCCGGGACCGGGACGGGGCCCCCTACCCGCCGCCTGAATGAACGTGCGGGGCGGGAAACGGCAGGCCCGGCGGGCGGTGCGGCAGGGGAGCCGTCGGTCCGCGGGCTCCGAGGGGCGCGCGCGCGCGCGGCAGGAAGGGGCCGGCGGAGACGACGCGACCTGGCTCCGGCCCGCGGACCGGGAGCGGAGGGCGGGGGCCGACCCCGCCGCCGGGACGGAGCAGCGGATGAGTATCGGGGTGCGGGCCCGCAGCGCGGGGCAGGGAGGCGCCCCGGGGACCAGGCCGGAGTCCCGCCACCGGAGCCCGTCCGCCCGGCGCAGCGTCTGGGCGTCGGGGGACCAGAGGCCGCGGACCCCGAGGGACGCCGGCCACCGCGGGCCCGGGCCGAGCCCCGGGGACCCCCCGGCCCGCCCCGGCCAGCCCTCGGCTCACCTCAGCCGCGAGCGGCCCCATGAGCGCGAGCCTCGCAGCAGCCGCGTCGCGGCCAACACCACCGCCGCCATCTTGGGTCTCCGCCCACTGCTTCTGGCGTCACTTCCGGATCCGCCCCCTGCGCCCCGCCCCCCCGACGCCGGCCCCTGCCGTTCGGGCGCCCGCTTCCGGTGCGCGGAGCGGAAGCCGCGGCGAGAGGCTGGGAGCGGCGGCCGAACGGCGGGCGACGGGGGCGGCGGACTCGCGCCGCGGCCGGGGCAGAGCCGGAGCCATGGAGCCGCCGCTGCCGGGCTAGGGAGGGCCGGCGCCCCCGGGCCCGCGGCGATGTCGGGCTACGCGCGCCGCCCGGGCATCTCCCCTCTGTCCCGGGCCCGCAGTCTCGTCATTCCGGACGGTGAGCGGCCGGCGGCCGGGCGGCCGGGCGGGGGGAGGACGGCAGGGCGGACCCCCCGGGCTCCGGGCCTCCGTCCGGGCGGGCCCCGCCGAGGTCTCGGTCCCGGGGAGCGGCCGCGGGCGCGGCCAAGTGGCTCTCATTGTTGTTCCAGCGGCAGCGTTCTCTGAGCGCCGGGCCGGTCTCCCCCAGCTAGACTGTGAGCGCCCCCGCGGCAGGGACCCGGACCCCCACTTCTTCGGCATTCGGCCGACGTTTATGTGCTATGTGCCCAGCCCGGTGCTGGCTTCCGTGGGAGACACAGGTGAGAGACGAGCCGCAGGGACCCTGGCCCGCCACTGCCTGGGGGCCGCCCTACGGAGCCCGAGCTCGCCCCTGGCCCGCGGTGAGCACCGAGCGCGCCGCCTGGTGCCCGGCACTGGGGAGACTTAAGGTGGAGAGAGTCCTGCCGCTAGGAGCTCACAGTCTGGTCTTGGGGAGACGCTCCCCCCCAAAAAAACAGACAGTTCCAATGTAGGATGGCAAGTGCGGGAGAGAGGGAGGGAGGGGCGGGGGAGCCCGGAGCCCTTCGCCCTGGGCCTGACTGGAAAGGGCGGCAGCCAGGCGGTGGCCAGCATCAGTCCATCCCGTTGTCCCCAAGCGGCTGCCGTCCCCTGGGCGTGGGTGGTCACACCGGTGGGAGAGGCTTGGGGCGGGCCGAAGACCGGAAGGCGTGTGTACCCCCTGCACCAGGACCTCCGGGGGCTCTCTCCGCACCCCGGGCCTGGCGGGCAGGTCCAGGCTGAGAAGCGCCACGCGCGCTGAGGCCGGGTGGGGACGCCGGGTCGGCGCGGGTCCCCGTGACCACAGGGTGACGGTGTGTCTCTGCAGATTTTATCCACGGAAAGGGGAAGGGTGCTAAGCCAGGCCCACCGAGCGCCCAGGAGATTCACTTTGGAGGTAGAGTACTTCGGTAACCCCTCCTTCCTCTGTTCCAGGCGTGCTCGGGAGCAGGGCTGTGCACGCAACAGCCCCAGCCTGCCTCGTGCGCCTGTCGCCGCCAGAGCAGGTGGCCTGGCGTCCACGGGTTGGGTCCTGGCTGTGGGGTAGAAGGAAGCAGGGTACAGCCCGAGGCCTGAGGGATGGCAGGAAGGTGGGAGCCCCTCCTGGGCGCCTGAGAGGCCCCGGGGCCGGAATCACGGTGCCAGTGCCTCACGGGCTGGCACCGGGGCGCAGGCGGACTGAAAGGGCCGCCGTGTGGCTGGCTAGGTGGTGGGACTGGGAGAGGAGAGGGGAAAGGGGGGGGTGGGTGAGCAGGGGAAGGGCGGAGGGGGCGGGAATCCCCAGCTTGGGGGGCCTCTGGAGCTGGGACAGCCTGTGGGAGTGGAGGGGAAGTAGCCCCGTGTAGCGGGCCAGCGCTGAGCTCTGGGGCAGTGCCTCGAGTGGAGCCGTGTCCTGGGAGGTGAACGGGGGAGTCCCCCCGACAACCTCCAACTCCTGGGAGCCCACGTGTGAGGCTCTGTCACTGTTTCAGATGAGAAGCTGGCGGACCTGGAAGAGGCAAACCCGTTCTCCTTTAAAGAGTTTCTGAAAACCAAGAACCTCAGCCTGCTGAAGGAGGGCGCGGCCAACAGCCGGCTCCACGCACAGGTACCGGCTCTCGGGCAGCGCAGGGGCCTCCTGACCGGTGGTCCTGGGAGCCAGGCGGGGGGCTGGGTGGGGCCTTCGTGCCTCTGGCCTGAGGCTCGCCCCGCCCTGTCCCTTAGGAAGCCACAAGGCACTCCCTTGGCCTCGACTGCGGCTCTCCGCCCTCCCAGCCCGCGGGCTTCGGCCTGGAGTTTCAGCAGCCGTTCTTCGAGGACCCGACGGGGGCTGGCGACCTGCTGGATGAGGACGAGGACGAGGACGGCTGGACCGGCACCTACCTGCCGTCGGCCGTGGAGCAGACCCACTCGAGGGTGTCGGCCAGCCCGTCGCCCTGCAGCACCTACATCTCCTTCTTCTCCAGCCCGTCGGAGCTGGCGGGGCCCGAGTCCCTGCCCCCGTGGACACTGAGCGACTCCGACTCCCGGCTCTCTCCCATGGCCAGTCCCGGCGCAGACTTCGCCGCCCACGGAGAGTGTCCGGGGGACAGGCACCTCCGGACGCTGCAGATCAACTACGAAGCGGTGAGTGAGGGGCTGTGCCGGCACTGGGAGCCGGCCGCGTCTGAGCAGCGTTCTCGGAGGAAACCCGAGTCTCTGGCGGCCTCGGGCCCCGGGTTTTGGCTCCAGGACAAGACGGTCTCCACGGAGCGCGCTCCCGGCTGCCGGTGCCGCGGGAAGGGACCCAAGCAGAGTTGGGACCTTTGGGGCTGCCCCCCAGGGGATGACAAGTATTCTGAGTCGAGGAGGGTCTTAGAAGTTTTAAAACGGCGCAGAAACTAGTGTGAGTGACGCTGGGGTCTGACCTCGGCCCTGAGTGGTGGGTGCCCTTTCTCTGCGAGCGTCCGGGTCGGCTCAGGGCGTGCCTGTGGCCGGGGCAGTTCCCGGCCGCCGCAGCGGGCAGAGCCGTGGGGAGACCCCTGAGCGCCGCACGGGGATCTCCTCTGCAGCTGAAGGACGAGAACTCGAAGCTCCGGAGGAAGCTGACGGAGGTGCAGAGCTTCTCTGAGACGCAGACCGAGATGTAAGCCTTCGGTGAGGGCCGTGCCGGGCGGGTGACGGGAGCCGAGAGCAGCTTGCGCTGGGGCGGGGCTGGGGCTGGGTTCTTCCTGTTCTGTGTAGGCCTTGGCGACGGACACGTGTCCCTGCTGTGTCCGTGTCTTTTAACCGTCCTGATGAAGCTGCTGACTGTCAGACCCCTGGGGCCCGTGGCCGGCCGTTGAGGGTGTCACCTTGCTGGCACTCGTGGCCGTTACCGAGCTGACCCGGCCGAAGTGCCTCTAGAAGTGGCCCCAGAATGGGTCGCAGAGCACGAGGATGCGGTGTTCTCGGACAGGGTGAGGACGCTGGAGCGGAAGTTAGAGGCAAAGATGATCAAGGAGGAGAGTGACTACCACGACCTGGAGTCGGTGGTCCAGCAGGTGGAGCAGAACCTGGAGCTGATGACCGTACGCCCGGGGGGCAGGCGGCGGGGGTCCCCGGGGCCAGGCTCTGCCCCGAGTTCGCGGCAGCGCAGGGAGCAGGGCGGGCGCTGAGGGTCCCGCACGGGCCGGGAGCCATCGGTGGCCTGCGGAGCCCGTGTGCTCCTCACCCGCCACTGAGGCGCTCTGTCGTCCGTGACAGAAACGTGCGATGAAGGCGGAAAGTCACGTCATGAAACTGAAACAGGACATGAGCTTGCTCCAGGTAACCGGGGCCCAGCTTCACGTCTGGGTTCGAGGGACTCCAGAAAAGACACCAAAGAGCCTCTGGCGGGCTCTTCCCCCCCGACGGACGGGGCAGACCCCTCGGCGCAGACGGAGGCCCCGGCTCGGTGCCCGGCTGCTCCCACTTCGGGGGCCGCGGCCCGTCTTGTGAGATCTCGGTCTGGGGGCCGGGGCCGAGGACAGACTGGGCAGGGGGCACGTTGGGAGCCCGGGTAGAAGGGCCTGTGGTGGGGCCGGGCCCCCCCCCCTCGCCCGAGGTGCCCTGTTCGCGGCAGGTGGACAGCGTGTGGCTGCTCCCCGTTTTCCGTAAACCCCTCACGGCCGCCCCCTCCCCAGGCGCAGCTCTCCAACTTCAAGAGGGAGAACGAGGTCCTGCGCTCGGGCCAGGGCGCCAGCCTGGCGGTGGTGAAGCAGAACACGGACGTGGCCCTGCAGAACTTGCGCATGGTCATGAGCAACGCGCACACCTCCATCAAGTGAGCGGCGGGGCAGGGCGGGCTCTGCCACGTCCCCGTGGGCACGCCCACCACACCCAGTGCAGGGCTCAGGGCTCGGGGTGGGGTGCTTGACATACCCGTTGACCCGAGGTCACGGGGTGTGCCCACCAGCAGGCTCCACCATCCTGCGTGGCGATGGCTGTCTTGAGAGGCTTGGGTGTTAAGGCGAGTCCGGCCCCCTCCCGTGTCTCCGCTCCCCCCACGAACTGCTCCGTGAGCTCCTAGGAGACAGCACAGTCCTCACCCTCCTCCCGCCGGCCGAGCCGCAGGCAGCGGGGTGCACAGCGCGGGTGCTCACGGCCAGGACCTGCGCTGTCCTCCGCTCCGTCTGCCGGGTCCCTCGCGAACGTTCTGCCGGTGAGTGCGGCCGCAGTGCCTGATGCCCGTGTCCTCCCCGCAGGCAGCTGGTTTCCGGAGCCGAAACGCTGAACCTTGTTGCCGAGATCCTTAAATCTATAGACAGAATCTCTGAAATCAAGGAGGTCGGGGAGGAGGAGTCGTGAGAAGCTTCTAGCTCGCAGCTCTGTTTGCATCCTGCAGTGACCGCTCCCTGGATGTGAACTGCCATAGTCTTTAAACACGCAGTCTCCCCGGTAAAGCCGTTTATCGCGAGATGCTCCTGTCGCGACAGAACGGTGTGTTAGCTCCGCGGCGGGGGCGGCGGGCCGGCGGGCGTCCCCGAGGTTTCTGTCCTGCAGCCCTTGCTCCTGGGTGACTCCGGCAGCGAGACGTGACCCACAGGGAGACGTGTTTGTAAGAGCCACCGACGGTTCTCGGTGCTGGACGTGGGAACAGTTTTGTGACAAGAGTTTTCCGTTCTTATCCAGGACGCTCGCTCTAACTTAAGTTCGATCGCTTGTCCTTGATTTCACAAGTAAAGAAAACACTAAATGAGCCGAGATCCAGTGATTGCCTCGGACAGGGGCTTGTGCCTTTCCACCTTTGCTCGGGCCCCTCTGGCCCGGTCCCCGCCGGCTGCCTTCACGGGGCGGCCCACGGCTGGCGGCCCGTGTGTGGGCACCCCGTGCGGCTGGATGCGGCTGTCCCGTAGGGACCACGGTCGGCACGGATTCTACACTGTGAAGCCATCGACACGCACCTCTTAGGGGCCTCGGGTTTGGAAACGGGTTTTGGATGGAGGGTTTGATACGTGTTCCGAGCGGCCTCCTCTGTAATGACGTCGAACCCAGAGCGCGTGCAGGGCCTCCTGGCAGCTCGAGCCTCCGCTGCCGGGCCAGCCGCCCTGACGGAGGGGTGTGGCGTGCACGCAGTGCCCTGCGGCTGTTGCGGCAGATGTTATTTTTTAAATAAATGTTCCCTCCTGTTGAGAGGACAGCTTTCCTAATAAATTCTGAAATGCACCTGCGTCGGCCTTTTCTCTGACTCAGCCAGCTCCTCACACTGAGAACCCGGCCGCCTGCACACCGGGCCGGGGGCGGGGGGGCGGAGGGGGAGGGTGCCAGCCCGCTGTGCGGCTGTGTGGCCAGGGGCTCAGACCCTGCTGCCCGCCCAGAGCAGCTGCAGTGCCGTTGGCCCGATTAGTCTGGGATTAGAGTGTTCTCGGAGATCGTGGTTGAATTTTCAAAAGGTAATCCAACTGCTAGACCTGGTCTTGGCTACAGGGAAGAGGCTTCCGGAAGTCACGGTGAACCACCCTCGGTCACGGACCCGCCACGGGCTCCGGCCGGTGCAGAGCGGGCTCTGCCGCTCAGACGTGCCGGGTGCTAGGGAAGTGCTGGGACGAGGCTCTCCCATGTACACACAGCAGCTCGGAAACCACCAAGGCCGGGCTGCTGGGGGGTGGGGGCGGCTGCCTCCTGGGGCCCTGCAGGAGGGACACAGCATTTTAGGGGGGCAGGCAATACACCGCAGAGCATCAGCCAGGCTGGGCCTGACACAGGAGCACCCGAGCACCAGCCCTGCAGCCCCCCCTCGTGGGGTGCAGAGGGCGGGTGGACAGACGTTCCTACCCCGTCCTCTCCGAAGTCTGAAGTGTTTGTTCCCCGGGGAAGCCATGGACATACAGGTCACATGACCAAGTGGTTGAACCTCAGCCGCTGGGTCGCTGCCAGGGCGGCAGGGCGGCCGCTCATGGCTCTGCCCTTCCAGGGCTCTCCTTTAGTGCAGGCTGATCGCTGCCCCACCGGGAGACCCGCTCCTTTTGGGGAGGAAGGGGGTCTCACTCATCTCCAAAGACCCAGTGTCAGCTGCCCCAGCACACTAAAATTGGACCGATACTGAGAAGATTAAGCAAGGAAAATGTGCAAATTCGTGAAGCATTCCTTATTAAAAAGAAGACTTGCAGGCCCTACAGTCCTGCCCTGCCCTGGGGCTGACACCCCTCTGCCCTGCCCTGCCCTGCCCTGCCCTGCCCTGCCCTGGGGCTGACATCCCTCTGCCCTGCCCTGCCCTGCCCTGGGGCTGACACCCCTCTGCCCTGTAGGTGTGCAGAGGGAGCCAGCCTGGCCGGGATCACCCCAGCACGTGGCAGGTTTGCGCACTGGGGGCTCATCCAGAATCCAAGAGCCAACTCACAGAGAAGAACGGAGCCCAGGAGGTACCGGCTGGCGTCCCGAGCGCCTGTGGGTGGCGGTGGGAGCCGCCTTGGGCGCTGGACCCGGTTTCCCTGCGCTTCCCGCCCCGCTGCCTCCCTCGGCGGCCAGCGCACGCGGGCAGTGCCGGGGACGACCGCATGGGGGCAGCAGCGGCCTGCCGCCGCCCAGGCCCCTCCCGGCGTGCCCCGCGCCTGGTGCGAGGCCCCGGGGGCGGGACTTCCGGCCCGCGGTGTCCGAGTCGCGCGGCTGCCGGAAGCGTGGCGGCGGCGGCGGCTCGCGGGCCTGGCCTGGTTCCGCTGAGCTCCTTGGGGAGCGTTTCCAGGTGAGCGGGCGCCGTGCGGGGTGCGTTGTCCCCGGCGGGCGCGGCCTTCCGGCGGCGGGGCGCCGACCCCGCTGGCTCTCGGCCCTCGGGCTGGCCCTGCCGGTGCCGGTCCCCCCCCCCCCCCCCCCCCCCCGCCTCCTGCCCGCTCCGGGCTCCGGGCTGGTGCCCCTGCGCCTCCCGCACAGTGCCGGCCCGGCTGCGGGGAGACCGCGGGGCGGCCCTGCCGGCCCTGCTCCCGGGCCCGGCCACCTGCTTACAGCGACGGGCGGGCGGACCCCCGCGAGTGCCGCCGCCTGTGGTCCGGGGCCTCTCCTCGTCCCCCGGCGGCAGCCCGCCTCCTGCCCCTCTGCACTGGGCGCCCTGCTCGCGGTTGCTTGTGGGAAGAGCCAGGCATTGGGGTGCTGTTGGTGCCCGTCACGCCCCCAACAGCCTCGGAGCCGGCAGGGCCCCTGCAGGTGGTTCAGCCCCCGGGGTGCCTGGGGAGGGGGTGCCGGGCCTCAGCCCGGGCCCAGCTTTGGTCAGCGCCTGCTGTGCAGGCGCGCTGTCGGAGGAGAGGGGTCCCCAATCCTCGGCCTCTGACGCCTGGCGGTGTCGGTTGCAGGCAGAAGCCATGGACATGGACGCCGAGAGGGAGAAGATAGCGCAGGAGATCCAGGCGCTGGAGCAGATGTTGGGGTGCGATGAGGAGGCCTCCGAGTCCAGCCTCGGGTCGGATGCCGGTTCGGACACCGGTTTGGACACAGGTGCGTTCCCAGGACGCGGCCGCCTCTGCCCGCAGCGTCCGTGGGCCACGCGGTGCTGCCGGGACCAGTGGTTCTCGCCGGAACCAGACTCTGCTCACACCACGGACAGCCTCGCACCGTCCCTCTGCACCGGCCCCCAGCCCTGCCCGAGCACCCAGCCCCGTGGAGGGCACCGGCGTCAGACTGTCCTGGGAGCACCCCAGGTCTGAGCAGCCACCGCAGCTGAGCACCCCCGTCCCTTGGCCCCTTCCCCCACACACACACCCCATCCCCGTTCCCATGGGCACAAACAGCTGTCCTCTCTCTGGGTGCCCGGGGCTGGGTGCCCCGCACAGCTCCTGCGAGAGGCCTGCTTTCTGAGGTCCCGCTGCGTCCACCTGAGCCCAGGGCTTCCCGTCTGTCTCCTCCCCGTGGTCCCCGTCCCCTGCGTGCCCGCCGGGGTGCTTCGGGTTAGCCTGCCTCCTCTCTCACTGACCTGCCCAGTCCAGGACTTGCCTCCTGGCCAGCGAACAGTGCTCGGATTCCGGTGCTGTCTGGGAGGGGAGGTCCAGCAACCCAAGACTCACCCTGAGGTCCCTCAGCCCTTCCCTCATCGCCAGCAGCTGCCCCGGGGGCGGATAAGGGGGGATGGCGCACCTGCAAGTCAGCGCCTCAGTGCCTGTGGGGCCTCTTGCCAGCCCACCTGTTTCCGTGTGTTTGTGTCCCCGCAGATTCGCTGGCCGACGAGAACTCTGCCTCTGCTGGCCCCCCGAGCTCGGTAACTGCCGCCCTGAGCTGGCCGGTGCTTTCGGGGTGGGGGGGAGGGGGGTTCCTGTGATAAAAACGAGTGTTTGTTACCTTTTTATGTGTCGTCAGTGAAAGCGAAAACGGTTGGTAGGTTGGTGTGAATCCCTTCTGACTTCCCCAAGTCCTGGTTCCCTCAGCCCAACGCCACACACAGAGGACAGGCAGCGGGCCGCCTGGGCCTCCGTCTCCCCGTCTGTGCTGGGGGGGTGTAGGGGAGGCAGTTACATCCCAGTCAGGAGCGCCCGGAACAGCGTCCAGCAGGAGCCACTCACTCAGCCTGGTGACTGTTAAGTCTCTTTCGGTCACTAGGAGGTTTTCTGTGATTTGGGGAAGTTTCCGCAGTTTGCATGATTCTTCACGCCCGCTCGGGCTGCCACAGCTGCTCAGACTCACTGCTTCCCACTCTCCAGCTGTGTGTGCGCTGCTGCACACGGGCCATCACAGGGTCCAAGTTCAGCAGGAACAGAGTGGAACTGCCCCCTTTCCTCACACACCCACCCCCTTCCTGGAATCAGACATGAGTTGTCAGTGGGGAAGGGGGTCCTGCCGGGCCCGCGGCTGGGTCTCGGCCCCGAGGACGGGAGCGCGGGTGGCCCCCCCCCCACCTCCTCACCCGCAGTCTCCGCGGTGACCAGGAAGAAGAGAGATGGGACGGAGCCAGCAATGACGAGGACGACCCTTTCAGGAAAGCGCTTCCTGAAGACCCGGAAACCTGCCTGCAGCTGAACATGGTCTACCAGCTGGTGCTGCAGGAGAAGCTGGTGGAGGTCCGCCTGCTGCTGGCCCAGAACCGGGAGCAGCAGGTAGGAGAGGGTCCGGCCCACGCACCCGCCAGGGCCTCCGGGACCGGGCGGTTCTCACGGGCCCTCGTGTCCACAGGAGGAAGTCATGTGGGACCTGGCGGGATCCAAAGGCCCCAGGGTGAAGGACAGCAGGACCCCGCCCCTGAACCTGTACATCGGGCACTTCCTGAAGCCCTACTTCAAGGACAAGGTCACCGGAGTGGTGAGTCCAAGGCATTGGGCTCCGTGGGGAGGGGACAGCCCACAGCCTGTGGTGAGTCCCCGTGGCCTTCAGGGAGGTGCTCCCCGCCGTGCCAGCACCGCTCTGGGCCCAGTGGAGAAAGCCGGAGCCTCCTCCTGGCGTGGGGCCGGCCAGCTGCTCCGCGGGTCACCCCGGACCTGGCCTCTGGGGGGGGCCGGGCAAGTTAGGCCGGGCTGCTGGTGCTGGCGGTGCGGGGCCCGGCATTGCTCGTGGCAGCCTTCCCCTCTTCGCCCCCCTTCCCCAGTCCCTACCTACGCTCACCCTCTGCCCGTTGGGTGGTGCCCGGGGCCTGGTGAGGCAGCTACTCCGGGGCCAGGCTGGCACGGGGCCTGGCTGCTGGAGGAGGCGGAGAAGGGTCCTGAGTCCGCGCCGGGCCCCGGGGGAAGCACACCGGCCGTGACCCCCATCCTGACGCCGTGCTCCGGGACAGGGGCCTCCTGCCAACGAGGACGCGCGGGAGAAGGCCAGCCAGGGCATCAAGACCTTCGAGGAGCTCCTGGTGTCCAAATGTGAGGCCCGCATCGCGCCTCCCGCACCCTCTCCCCAGCCTGGGCGGCTCTCCCTCCCCCCTGGCCGGACCCTGAGCCGGCCACGCCCAGCCCTGGCTCCCCACACTGAGCGGGGTGCTGTGGGGACACCTCGCAGTGGGCCCAGATGGGGGGCCTGTCCCCCGTTTCCTCTGAGCACGTGGAGGCCGCAGCTAACGGCGGTGGGGTCCCGGGGCGGCGCCGCCACAGCCCGCCAAGCCGGTCTCCGTCTCCGCAGGGAAGAGCTGGGAGAAGGGCTTGCTCAGGAAGGCGGTGGTGAGCGACCGCCTGCAGCGCCTGCTCCAGCCCAAGTTGCTGAAGTGAGTCTCCGGGCCTGGCGGGGGAGGGGGCCCCCCGCAGCAGCGGCTGGAGGCCCGTATGGGAGCGGGGTGGCCACGCCCCCACCGTTCTGGTCCGACTCGGGCGGTTTCTCTGGTCTGGGCCTCGGTTTCCACCTGTGAGATGGGGGCCATTTACGAGACCTGCTGCGGGTGTGCGCTGAGGGGGTGACGTCGTGTGACCCGACACGGCCCCTGTGGTCCAGCCAGTGGTCCCAGCGCCCTCTGCGGCCTCACGCCTTGACGCCGGCTCAGGGTCAGCAGTGGTGGCGCTCACATCCCGCCGTGGCTGGGGCTGGGCTTTCTCCTGAGCTGTTCCCGGAGCGGCACGTTCCCCGGGCTGCGTCCACCCCAGGCACTGGCACCGCCCAGCAGCTGGCCCCTGGGCTGTGGGCTGTGGGCCGTGGCCAGTGGCGCCCCCTGTCGGCGTGTTGCTGCGCTCGCTGCTGCCGTGGCAGCCGGGGTGGCCCATGTTCTCTGCTGACGAGAAGCCACGCTGCTTGGGGAGGCGAACTAGCCCGCGGGCCGAACCCCGGCCAGGCTCAGGGGGGTGCCCTGCTGCTGTGCCGGGGGTCCCCCTGCCCGGTGACCCTCCTGCCCTCCCGCAGGCTCGAGTACCTCCAGCAGAAGCTGAGCAAGGCCATCAGCGAGGAGGAGCGGCAGGCCCTAGAGAAGCAGACCGGCAAGGCCGAGAGGGAGATCCGCGACATCAAGTGCGTGGGGTGCCGGGCGGGGCGGCGTGGACGGGGCGAGGGGCTGGCCTGACCGGTGCCCTCGCGTCTGCAGCCAGCTCCCGGAGGAGGACCTGCTGGGCGGCAGGCTGGACAGCCACGACTGGGAGAAGATCTCCAACGTTAACGTGAGTGTGCGCACGCTCCGCGGCCACCGCCGGGCCCAGCGTGACCCGGGGCCAGTGCGTGGCCAGCACTGGGCAGTTCCTGTCCCCCCCGGCCCCCCGCCGGTGTGAGCCTCTGCTAGGGCGTGGGGGGAGTGCCCCGTAGCTTTGCATTTAGAGCCAAGGGTTTGTTCGCACGAGGCTGCGGCTGGACGGAGCGCCTGCTGTCCCCGCACAGCCGCCATGACAGCTCCGCGGGGTCTCTCCGCAGTTCGAGGGCAGCCGCAGCGCCGAGGAGATCCGCAAGTTCTGGCAGAACTGGGAGCACCCCAGCATCAACAAGCAGGAGTGGACCAGGCCGGAGCTGGACCAGCTGAAGGCCATCGCGGCCAAGCACGGCCACCTGCACTGGCAGAAGATCGCCGAGGAGCTGGGGGTGAGGACTGCCCGGACCCCGGGGGACTGCGTGGGCACCGAGCTGGGACAGGGTGGTGTGGGTGTCCCTCGAACGTCTGCTGGTCACAGGCGCCCTTGCTGTCCTGTTGGCTGGGGGGTGGGGAGCGGGGGAGTGGTTGCTGGTGCCCAGAAGCCCTCCCCCCTGTGGCGCCTGCACGCCGGCTGTGCCGGTCGCCCGGGCACACGGTGATGCCTCGTTCTGCCGTGAAGACGCAGCGCAGCGCCTTCCAGTGCCTGCAGCAGTTCCAGCAGCACAACCAGGACCTGAAGCGCCGGGCGTGGACGGAGGCCGAGGACCGCATGCTCACGCAGCTGGTGCAGGAGATGCGCGTGGGCAACCACATCCCCTACCGCCGGAGTGAGTGCGCCGCGCCGGGCCGCCTGCGGGAGGGCAGGGCGAGGCTGGGGGGGGGGTTCCGGTCCGTGCTCCCTGGTGCCGGCTGCTGCTTCGGGGCCCGGCGGGGCGGTTCACGAGCCCCGTTCCCCCAGTTGTCTACTACATGGAGGGGCGGGACTCCGTGCAGCTCATCTATCGCTGGACCAAGAACCTGGACCCCCGCCTCCGAAAGGGCCTCTGGACCCCCGAGGAAGACACGGTCGGTGTGGGGGCCGGGGCCGTCCCCCGGGAAGGGCACCTGGACGCTGTGGCGGGCTGTGGTTACTGCAGCGGCCCGTCTGTCTGTCCTTCCTGCAGAAGCTGCTTCAGGCCGTGGCCAAGTACGGGGAGCACGACTGGTGTAAGATCCGGGAGGAGGTGCCGGGGCGGAGCGACACCCAGTGCCGAGAACGGTGAGCGCGACCTGCGGTGTGCGGGCTGGGCCCAGGGAGACCCGGTTGGGGGGGGGGGGGCGGGGGGGGGGGGGACGACGACAGCGTTTTCACTTCCAAGCTGTGGCTTGTTCAGACTCCAGCTGAGGCGGTCCGTGAGGGGCAGGCGCCCCGAGTCCTGTTGCTGCTCCTCCCCCAGCCCGGCCCGTCCCCCGCGGGCGGCGAGGCGGTGGGCGAGCCGGGCGTTTCCCCGACGGTCCCGGTTGCCTGTGCTCTGGGCGCGGGCTCTGACGTCTGGCCACTCGTCGTCCGGGGCCGAGACGCACGTGCTCCTGTCGCCTCCAGGTACATACGGAGGCTGCACTTCAGCGTGAAAAAGGGGCGCTGGAGCCCCAAGGAGGAGGAGAAGCTGCTGGAGCTGATAGAGAAGCACGGGGCCGGTGAGTCCTGGGGCGCGGCCTCGGGGTCCTCGTCCTCCCAGGGCGGAGGAGGCGGGGGTGGCAGCCCCACCGAGACCCGGTCACAGTCCCGGGGAACGGCGGGATGAGCCGGGAGGGAAGGGAGGCCCTCGCTCGCCCGCCGGGTCTGGCTCCTCGGCCCCTCGGTGCGGCTGCTTTCCTCCGAAAGGCCGTCTCCCCTGACCCGCTCCGCCCCAGCTGTGCCCGCTGCCCGCCGGGCGGTGCGGCTTCTGAGCGGGAAGGGCAGCAGGAGCCGTTCTGGGGACGACGGCGTCCTGAGGGCCAGCTTCCTGGGAAGAGGCGTTTCCTGCCCGAGGGGCCGTGTCCTAGGACGCAAGCTTCCACGTCGTCCTCACAGGCCGCTGGGAGAAAATCGCCGCCGAGCTGCCGCACCGCACCGGCGCCCAGTGTCTGAGCAAGTGGAAGATCATCGTGCGGGTGAGGCGGGCCGCCGGCAGGGCCGTCCTGGGCCGCGGGCAGCGCCCCGGGGTGGGGTGGGGGGTGGGGGCGGGGAGGAGGGGGCTCTGGTCGGTGGCCCGGGGCACAGGACGGACCTGGCGGGCAGCGCCTCGCTGTGGAGCCGAGGAGCTGGGGCCTCACACAGCCCTTCCCCCGCGAAAGAGGCGGGCCCCGGGGCGGCGGCGGCGGCGGCGGCGTGTTCGCAACGTGCGGTGGAGCTCCAGCAGCGAGGACAGCGACAGCAGGGACAGCAGCAGCGGGGACAGCAGAGACTCGGAGCTGGAGCCGGAGGAGCTGGAGCCGGAGCCGGAGCCAGCCCGGGGCCCCCAGGAAGCTGGCAGGTCTCGGCGGCCAGCACAGCACACCGTGCCGGACGTGGACCTGTGGGTTCCCGCCAGGCAGAGCGCCCACAGGCTGGGGCCGGGGGGCTGCCCAGGGTGCTCAGCGGCCTCCCCCAGCCGTCCCCGGGCCTCCGGGGCTGCTCACAGCGGCAGCAGGGACGAGGCGGCGGCGGCCAGACAGGCCCCCTCCGGGACCCGCAGCGCCAGCCCGGGAGGCACCGGCGCCCCGCCCTGCGCCAGCACTCAGCCCGGGAGCTCCGCGGGGCTGGCCGACCAGGTGGGCGTGGCCCTGGTGTGGTTTGGGTCTGGGCGAGGAGTTGGCGTGCTGCCAGGTGGCGGCCGCACGCTGGGCTCCCGCCTTCAGCCTCGCTGTCTGTCTGTCTGTCAGGGTGCAAGGCAGCTGCTGAAGGTGCCTCTGAAGACCCTGAGGTACATGCTCAAGACCAACATGGCCAACCGCGGCCGGCCTCGGGTAAGGGCCTGCCCACATCGTCCATCAGCCTCCACTGCACCCTTCTGCCCGCGCGCACCTGTGGGTGCCTGTTACCACAGCCCGCCCCACCACGTACCCGTGTGTGCACCTGTTACCACAGCCCACCCCGCCACGTACCCGTGTGTGCACCTGTTACCACAGCCCGCCCCGCCACGTACCCGTGTGTGCACCTGTTACCACAGCCCGCCACGTACCCGTGTGTGTACCTGTTACCACAGCCCGCCCCGCCACGTACCCGTGTGTGCACCTGTTACCACAGCCCGCCACGTACCCGTGTGTGCACCTGTTACCACAGCCCGCCATGTACCCGTGTGTGCACCTATTGCCACAGCCCGCCACGTACCCATGTGTGCACCTATTACCACAGCCCGCCACGTACCCATGTGTCCACCTGTTACCACAGCCCGCCACGTACCCGTGTGTGCACCTGTTACCACAGCCCGCCCCGCCACGTACCCGTGTGTGCACCTGTTACCACAGCCCGCCACGTACCCGTGTGTGCACCTGTTACCACAGCCCGCCCCGCCACGTACCCGTGTGTGCACCTGTTACCACAGCCCACCACGTACCCATGTGTGCACCTGTTACCACAGCCCGCCACGTACCCGTGTGCACCTATTACCACAGCCCGCCACGTACCCGTGTGTGCACCTGTTACCACAGCCCGCCACGTACCCGTGTGTGCACCTGTTACCACAGCCCGCCCCGCCACGTACCCGTGTGTGCACCTGTTACCACAGCCCGCCCCGCCACGTACCCGTGTGTGCACCTGTTACCACAGCCCGCCCCGCCACGTACCCGTGTGTGCACCTGTTACCACAGCCCGCCACGTACCCGTGTGTGCACCTGTTGCCACAGCCCGCCACGTACCCATGTGTGCACCTGTTGCCACAGCCCGCCCCGCCACGTACCCGTGTGTGCACCTGTTACCACAGCCCGCCCCGCCACGTACCCGTGTGTGCACCTGTTACCACAGCCCGCCCCGCCACGTACCCGTGTGTACACCTGTTACCACAGCCTGCCCCGCCACGTACCCGTGTGTGCACCTGTTACCACAGCCTGCCCCGCCACGTACCCGTGTGTGCACCTGTTACCACAGCCCGCCACGTACCCGTGTGTGCACCTGTTACCACAGCCTGCCCCGCCACGTACCCGTGTGTGCACCTGTTGCCACAGCCCGCCCGCCATGTATGTGCGTGTGCACACGTTCCACAGCCCGCCTGCCCCGGCATGCACCTGTCCTGATCAACCCGGTCCAGCCCCCGCCCCCTCGGGCACACAGCTCTGGAGGCCAGCACTCAGGTGCCTCCCCTGGCTGCCCCCTGCAGAAGCCGTGCGTGTTCAGCTCCACCCAAGGGCCCCCGGCGAGCGGCAGCGTTGTGGCCAGGCCCCACGGGGGGCCGCTGTGGCGGCAGCACCGGAGGCACGCCCTGCAGCACCGGCGCCTGTGGCAGGAGCTGCTGGTGGCCGTGAGCCCGTGGGTGGGCGACATCGTCGTGCCCTCTGCTCCCAGGAGGCCCCCGGCGGTGCCCACACGAGGTACCGCCCGGGGGCGCTGGGATCCGGGGGGGGGGGGGGCGGGCGGCCCGGGGGCGGAGGGGTCCAGCCGGAGCGAGTTCCTGTGAGCCTGGCCTGGGCCTCGAGCAGGTTGGGAGTGTGACTGTCTCCCCTGACACTCGCTCTCGGGGTGCCGGGCCCCTGGGCCGAGCTGAGGCCCAGTCAGGGCCAGCCTGCGCTCCGGCCCTTGCCTCCCTGGTCAGAGGGGTGGCAGGTGGCTCTGGGTTCTTCGGGGGCTCCCTGCCTGGCACAGGCTCCGGGACCACTTTGCACATGTGCCCGTGTCCCCCAGCCGACAGCATCAGGGCACAGCTGCAGGACGCCCGCCTGGCCAGCACCCCGGTGTTCACCCTCTTCATGCAGGTGAGCCCCACTGTGCCTGGCTGTGGGGTGCCGGTGGGTGTCCCTCAGGAGTGCAGTTCCCTGAAACCGTGGCTCCTGACAGCGGGGCCAGCGCCCTAACGCGGCCTCCAGCCCGTCCCAGAGGCGGGCTGCACCGGGGGCTGTCCCCGGGCTCGGAGGGGGCAGCCCAGTGACCGGCCTGCGCCTTGGCCCCGTCCCAGAGGGCTGGTTGGGGCGGCCGGGGCCCGCTGCAGACCCTTTGGGCCTTGGGCTGAGGGGCGGCCTCAGGGCAGGGCAGGGCCTCCTGCCACCGTGTGGCTGTGTGATGCCTGTGCCCTGTGTCCTCAGCTGTTCCACGTCGACACTGCCGGCTGCATGGCGGTCATTCAGGAGAGGAGGGCCCCGCCGCCCCCCCTGCCCCCGGCGGGGGCTCAGGTGAGAAGAGGGGGAGTGCGGCCGGGGCTCACCTGGCTCCTGCCCCTTCCCCCTCGTCCCCCAGGCAGTGCTGGGTGTAGATGGCGTCGGCCCAGCTAGGAAGTAGGCATGCCGGCGCTTTCCAGGGACGAGGGTGTCTGGGGTCCCGTGGGCTGGGCTCAGGGAGGCCTGGAGCCCCGAAGACTCCCCACCGCCCAAGAGGAAAGACAGGCCGCACACAGCCCCCCGGCTCCTGGCTCCGCTCACACTGCCCCCTGCTGGCTGGCTCGCCTGGTGCAGGTGGCCAAGCCTACGGGGTCCGTCAGGGGAAGGTCACTGGAGGAGACCACAGAAGGGTCCAAGGACACTGTGGGCCCCGTCCCGGCTCAGACTCAAACCAGTCCCTCCTGTCCCACAGCCAGCCCGGCCCCTCCTGCAGCCCAGCCGGGCCACCCCGAGGAGCCTTGCCAAGGGGACGGGGGTGGAGCTGTGTCAGGAGAGAGGCAGGGGTCTGCGGGGCTGGGGGCCGCCCGGGAGGCCAGCCAGGCGGGCCTTAGCCTCTAACTGCGGTGGGGGGGTGGGGGAGGATTGTCCCATCTACGGGCAAGAGGTGAGCCATGGTCTTGGAGCCAGGGAGAGTGGTCAGGTGAGCAAGGGGGTGGGGCCACGTGCAAAAGGAAAAGAAAAGGGGTCCAGCCTGGGACGCCCCGCTCAACCTCTCCCTTCTCTTCCAGGTGCCCTCGAGTGCCCAGACCCCCCCAGGTACTGCCTCTCCCTTTCTCCTGGCCGTTCTGTCCCCCACGGGGGGGTGGCTGAGTGCAGTGGGTACACCCTGGGGCAGATGTTGAAGATGTGGGGGCCCAGGAGCCCCTGGGCTGTTGCTCCCACGCTCCCGGCAGCTGCCCCGGACCTGCGGGGTGGGTGAGGCGGGTCTGGGCAGGCACTGGACCTTCGTGCTCTCTCCCTCAGGCCAGGTGACAGCCCGAGGCGCTGCGAGGAGGAGATCCAGGGGCCGGGGGCTGCCGGCCACGTGCCCGGCGCCGCCCCCAGCTCCAGGCCGCCCCCCGCACAGAGTGAAAACTGTGTTTGAGCTGCTTCGAGAGAAGAGGCTGCGGGAGGCCCAGGCCAGGAAGGCT
Organism: Antrozous pallidus; assembly: GCA_027563665.1. Taxonomy (NCBI): domain Eukaryota; kingdom Metazoa; phylum Chordata; class Mammalia; order Chiroptera; family Vespertilionidae; genus Antrozous; species Antrozous pallidus. The sequence goes on from CM050522.1 coordinate 84,618,798, forward strand.
GCCCCGGGCCCTGTGGTCCTCCCACCGCAGCTGCTGGTCTCCTCGCCTGTGATCCTCCAGCCCCCTCTCGCGCTGGCCTCCCCCGGCCCCCGGGCCGCAGGGCCGGGCGTCTCCGAGCCCGCACCGTCTGGGTCAGGGGCCCCTGCAGCGGCCAGTCCGAGTGCCCCGGGCTCCGGGGTCTCGACCACGAGCACGAGGCCCTTTGCCCTGCAGGCCCTGGCCTTGGCTCCTGTCTCCACGGTGGCCTTGCAGGTCCCCGTGAGCCGCCAACTGGACCCTGTCGGACAGTCTCAGGCCCCGGCCACGTCCGGGGGGCAGGGCCTGTCCGAGGCACCAGCCTTGCTTCCTGCGGCCCCCAGCCCCGCCCCGCCGCTCGTCCGGCCCCTCGGGCTGACGCCAGCTCCAGACACCCACGGGGGCGGGCCCCACGCAGTGGCCGGCGCCCCTCTGCCTGCCAGCAGCGTGCTCACAGCCCCGGGGCTGCTCCCCGTGCCCTTGCCCGCCGTGGTGGGCCTGCCCGGGCCGGCAGCGACCCCTGACCCCCAAGTGCTGGCGGTGACTCTGTTGCCCTCATTGATGGAGACTCCGTTAGGCCAGGGCCCAGCCAACAGGGACCCACAACCAGGCCCTGCCTCCAGGGCGGACTTCGAGTCCCTGCGGGCGTCCCAGCCCTGCCAGCTGCCTCTGGCCCCTGGTGCTGGCCCGGGGAGGACACTGCTGTTCCCGGCAGAGCCAGGGGGACCCGGGGGGCCTCTGGGCCTGGAGAGGCTGCCCCCGCTCCAGCGCGGGCCCGAGAAGGATGCCCTGGACCTCAGCCTGCTCTCCCAGGAGCGGGAGCCGGCCGTGCAGGAGTGGCTCAGGGGGCAGCAGGGGGTGTGTGTGCCCCCGCTGGGCAGCAGCCTGCCCTACCAGCCCCCCGCCCTGTGCAGCCTGCAGGCGCTGTCTGGCCTCCTGCTCCACAAGAAGGCCTTGGAGCACAGAGCCGCGGCCCTGGTGCCCGCCGGGGCCGCCGACGCCCTGCAGGCCGCCCGGGAGCGGGTGCGGGAGCAGCTGCGGGACAGCCCGGCCTACCTGCTGCTCAAGGCCCGCTTCTTGGCCGCCTTCACGCTGCCTGCACTGCTGGCCACCCTGCCCCCGCCCGGCATCCGCACCACCCAGTCGGCCGCGAGGCCCGCCGCCGCCGCCGCGAGCGAGGACGAGGACGAGGACCCGGAGGAGCTGGCGTCTGACGGCGGCGGGCAGCCGGGCCCGGCGAGCGGCAGTGCCCAGGCAGGGACCACGGCCGCAACCCCGGTGCAGGTGGGTGGCTGTGGGCACGGCGCTGCGTGCGGACTGGGCTGTGAGGAGAGGACACAGAGCCTCAGCCCCGCCCCCCCCCCACCCCCGGTGGCCCATCTGCCCCCGCTCGGCACGCAGCCCTCTGGTTGGCTCTGCACCGCCCCCGGGCTCGGCGGCAGGCAGGACTGGGTTCCTGTTTCCCAGGGAGACAGGTAGGAACCTCTCGGGGGCGGCCCTGAACCCATGGCTGCTCCACCCCGGGGGTTCAGCCAGGCTGCTGCGCCCGCTCCTGTTGCCGGCCGAGCAGGAGCGCCGGGCCGCCTCGGACGCTGTGCCAGTCAGGGAGGCTGGCGGGTGTCCCAGGAGCAGCGGGGTGCCTCCCGTGTCCCCCCCCCACCCTACACTCCCTACCCCCTCCGCGGCCCCCCCCCCGTGCCCGTGGCTGCTGAGCTGGCTGACCCCTGGGAGGCGGGGCTTGCGGCTGAGGCTGGGTCCCCTGCCCGGGGCTCCCACCAGCTGGGCTGCTGGGACTGTCACCTCCCTCCCAGGGCCTGGCCTAGGGGTCCCCGGACTGGGCTGACGAGCCCTGGAGACCTACTAGACCCAGATACCCAGGGGAAGGGCCCCGCCCCCATTGTGGGGTGTCCGTAGCGCCCTCGGCCCGCTCCTTGCTGTTCCTGCTGCCCGTCTCGTCCGTCCTGGCTGCGAGGTCACTGCTGTCCTTGTTTTAGGGAGCCCCCGAGCCTGGCCAGGACCCTGCCCCCTCCTGCCCAGACGATCTCGACGACTTGGATGTGCTCCGGACCCGGCGCGGCCGGCACGCCCGGAAGAGGAGGCGGCTGCTGTGAGCGGGTGAGTCCGGGCGGCTGCTGGCCGCGGGGTCCAGGGTCTGCAGGGGTCCCGGGCAGAGGGCAGGGGCCCAGCTGCCACAGTCGAGTGCAGGAGCTCCTTCCTGCTGGCCCTCTGTCCTGCCGTCTGCCCCGTCTGCTCAGTGGGCAGCTCCTCAGACGTCCTCCTTGACCACACCCTCCCTGACCACTCTCCTGAGGACCCATCTGCCCATGTCCATCTGTCCTGAGGCACCCCCCTCCCCAGCTGTGTCCGTGGTTGCCCCACCCTCTTCCCCGAGAATGAGCCCGAGGGCAGCCTTGCAGCTTGTGCTGCTGTGGCCCCCAGTTCCGACCTCGGGCCCCGGGGGCCTCAACACAGGCAGGAGCAGCTGCTGGAGCAGGCGGCCCGGGGGCAGGGGAGCCAGCACCATAGAGGGGCCCTGCCACGAGGCCCCCCTCCATGAACCCCACTCTTCCTCGCCAGGCACCGTGCCTCTGGGCGCCCCACCACGGGGTCCTTGTGCTCCAGGACTGCCGGCCCGGTGCCCACGGCCACACCCACGGGAGCTGGGCCCGCCGGCTGAGGAGTCAGTGGCTGGTCCCTGGGCGGCTGCCGGGAGTAACCGTCCTGGTGGCAGGGCTCGGCTGCCCCCGTGTGCCAACGGGAGTGTTGGAGGAGTTAATAAAGTTCTATTTTTTCATTAAAAAGCACCAGAGGCTCCCGTGTCTCTGAGGTCCTGGGCGGCGATGGAGGCTGGGCCTCCCCCGGCCCTGCTGGGCGCTCAGCCTGCCCGGGCCCCTGCGGGCGGGGACAGGGAAGCAGGGGCGGCAGCCCCGGTACCCCCCAGGGTCCAGGGCCCCACTTCCCCTGCGTCCAGACCACAGGCCGGCCTGCGGCCCAGGCCTCCTCCCTCCGAGCGGCGGGTCCCCGCAGGAGACGTCCGGCTCTTGGCCGGCTCAGCCTGCACCCGGACCGTGGGCCGCTTCCTCCTGTGGGCGCCCCGCCTGCCCCGCCACTTCCCGGCCCCTGGAGACACGGCGATGGTTTGCGTGTCCCGGTCCGGGCTGCCCGCTCCTGCCAGGCCCCCGCCACCCCGGTGCCCGGACCGGGTGCCGCCCCACTCCCGCTGGCGCCTGGGCCCACGGCGCCTCGAGTTGTCAGGCTCCCACCAGCCGGCGGGCTCGGGGGTTGCCGGCTCGAACCCCGGTGTGGGCCGTGCGGGAGGCCGAGATCTGCGATTCTCTCGTCGTCGATGTTCCCGTCGCTCCCTCCCTCTGAAATCCACACAGACGCGTTTTTTAAAACGCACGTTCCAGACGCGCAGGGACAGCCGGGTGTCTTCCGCTCCGACCCCGGCCCAGTCCCCAGTGCCTGTTTTTCAACGCCCCCCACACAGCCTCGCTTCGCAAAGTGGGGAGACGGGGTGGAGGTGGGGGGTCCCACCGGCTGGCCACTGTTCTGAGCTAGCTCACCGCCCTGGGTGTGCGGGAGCCCCCAGGTCAGCTCCCCCAAGGGCCCCGGGCCAGGACTGGGATGGACCACCACCCCACCCCCCACCCCCGCCCCGGAAGGGAGCGGCCAGGGGAGGCGGCACCTGGGGCGGGGCCGGGGCAGGCAGGTGCCCGTCCTGCTCATCCTGCCTGTCCTGTCGCTGTCACTCCCTGAGGCGGCCTGGGCTCCCCGGCCCGTGGGGAGGGTCGACGTGGTCCCAGGGCGTCCTGGTGGAAAGGGGGGCGTGTGGGGGCCCCTAGTCGGGCCGGTCCCCTCAGGCCCCGGCTGCTGGGTCCCCGAGGCTGCTGCAGGTGGTCGTGCTGGCACAGAGCACCCCTTGCCCAGAAGCCCCCAGCGGCCTGTGGCTGCAGCGCCCCCCCCCCCCCCCCCTCGAGCACGCTGAGGCCGGCCTCCTGGGCGGGGAGGGCCCCCAGCAGCTCTCCCGGAGCCCAGGCCACTTCCACTTCTCTGGACCCAGCCTCCCAGGCGTCTGGGCCGGGCCAATCAGAAGGCAGCCATCTGGGACTGTCCCCTTCAGGAAGTTCGGGCTCCTTCCCTCCCGGCCCTCCCTCCCAGCCGGGCTGCGGGCAGCACCTCCCGTCCGGCCCTCATTGAATCGGAGGCGCTGGCTGACGGGCATCCAGCTGCCAGGCGCGCCCCCCCCCCGCCCCCACCAGGATCCTGAGGTAGGTGCCCCCCCTCTGGAAGAGACTGGGAAGGGCCAGACTCTGCTTGGGGTGGCTGTGCAGAAGCAGGTGCCAGAGGCCCCGGGATCCTCCCCGCACGGCCCCTGAGGGGCATCTGGAGCCAACGCAGCGGCGGGCACAGGTGGGGCTGTGGCCTTGGCGCTGTGGTCCCCTCGATGCCCGGTGCCCACGCCCGGCTGTTGCTAGGCCTGGACACACCCCCAGGCACAGCAGGGGTCAGGGGACACCACCGCCCAGGCCTCCGCCACCAGGCCTCACGCTGCGAGCTGCGGTCTAGCCCCCAGGGCTGGCGTGGCCTTTCCCACGCGGGCCCCACGCTCTGTCGCGGGGGCGGGGGCGGTCTCTGTCCCCACGGCCACACGGTCAGCCACACGGCCGCCCCCTGCCGTGGCCCGTCCTGGCTGAAGTCCCATGTCAGCCCCCGAGGGTGGGCCCTGAGCAGGCGCCCCCCCCCCCCCCCCGCCGCCCCGGGAGGCAGAGGGGACTGGGGCAGGTGCCAAAGCTACCTTTCGGGGGGCCCTGGCTCCCCCGTGGGCTTCCGGACACCCTTCCCGAGCCGCAAGGTCGCCGAGCCTGGGCAGCTGCGGGGCGGCCGGTTGGCGGTTGCCGGCCCGGAAGGAAAGGAGGGGACGGGGCTGGGATGTGCGGGCGCCCAGTGGGCGAATGAGGAAGTCGTGGGCTGGGAAGGTGGGAGGGTCCCTTGCCAACACGCTCTGGCTCCTGCCTGAGCACCGACAGGCCGCCTCCCTGCCCTCACCCCGCCCGGGAGGTAGTTCCCCGCTCAGCTCCACGGCGGAGGCAGCCGCCCGGCTCCCTGGCACAGGGGGTGCCCAGGAGCAGGGCAGGGTCGGAGAGCAGTGTTCCTTAGACTCCCCCCGTCTGACAGCATCTCCATCCGTCCCCCCCCACACACACACGTAGAGGGGGGCCCGGGAGAGAGGCCGGGTGGCCAGCAGGCGGGAACACAGGGCCCAGGGGCAGTTGGGGGGCGCTGACGGTCACCGACAGGCCAGGTCGCTGTGCCGGGAGCTGCAGGGGAAGGCTGCACGGCGGCTCCCGACCTCGCCCGGGCCGGTGAGCCCCTGGTGGCCCCGCCGCCGCCATGTCCGACTACGAGAACGAGGACGAGTGCTGGAGCGCCCTGGAGGGTTTCCGCGTGAAGCTCATCTCCGTCATCGACCCCGCGCGCATCACGCCCTACCTGCGCCAGTGCAAGGTGCTGAACCCCGACGACGAGGAGCAGGTGCTCAGCGACCCCAGCCTGGTCATCCGCAAGCGCAAAGTGGGTCAGTGCCCGCCCGCCCGCCGGACCCACCCCCGCCCGCCCCTGTCCGGCGTGCTTGGCACCTGTGGGCGGGCAGTACCAGGGCCCCGGTCACCCTCCCCAACCCCTGCACCCCTCCCGCCCCTGTCCTGCGTGCTTGGCACCTGTGGGCGGGCAGTGCCCGGACCCGGCCCAGGACCCAGCCTGCAGGGCTGCCAAAGCCTCCCCCCGAACTCCCCGCCCCGGGCCCCGGCCCGTGCCCCTCCCGCCCGCCCGACCAGCAGCTGTCCGTTTGCAGGCGTGCTCCTGGACATCCTGCAGCGCACGGGCCACAAGGGCTACGTGGCCTTCCTGGAGAGCCTGGAGCTGTACTACCCGCAGCTCTACCAGAGGGTCACGGGCAAGGAGCCCACCCGCGTCTTCTCCATGATCATCGGTGAGGGCGGGGCCGGCCGGCCCCCTGGGTCGGCTCTCCCGGTGGATGACATGGGGACAGAGCCAGGGAAGGGTCCATGTGGGAGAGGTCTGGTCCTGGCTCCCTTCCGTCCGCTCTTCTGGGGTCGGGGGGGGGGGGGCAGGTGGGAGGTGAGGGTGCTCAGGCCGACTGGCAGCCCCGAGCCTGTCCTGCCCGAAGACCATCTGACCCCTCCGGAGAGGTCAGGGGCCTGTCGGCCCGGCAAAGGCGCGAGGCACTGCTCTCCTGGCCCCGGAGTCGAGTCCCCTGGCCTCACGATCAAAATCACCGCAAAATTAGAGAAAGGGGAGGGGGCCAGGGGGGAGGGTGCGGAGTCAGAACGGCGGGCCATCTCCACGGGGAGCCGAAGCCACACCGGGCCCCGGGCCCCGGGCCCCGTCCCTGAGCTGAGCCGGGAGCTGCAGGGCGAGTCCCGGGCGGGCGGGCGGGTGGGCGGGGGGGACGGGACGCTGACCCCGGCCCGGCCCGCAGACGCGTCCGGGGAGTCGGGGCTGACGCAGCTGCTGATGAGCGAGGTGACGAAGCTGCAGAAGAAGGTGCAGGACCTGACGGCCCTGCTGGGCGCCAAGGACGACGTCATCAAGGAGCTGCGCGTCAAGGACAGCCTGCTGCGCAAGCACCAGGAGCGCGTGCAGCGCCTCAAGGACGAGTGCGAGGCCTGCGGCCGGGAGCTCAAGCGCTGCAAGGACGAGAACTACGACCTGGCCATGCGGCTGGCGCGCCAGAGCGAGGAGAAGGGCGCTGCCCTCATGCGCAACCGCGACCTGCAGCTGGAGGTGCCCCCGCCGGCCAAGGGGTCCGGGCGCGGGCAGCGGGGGGACAGGCGGGGACGGGGTGGGCACAGTCGGTGGCCCCGTCGAGGGGCGGGCAGAGGTGGGCCAGGCAGGGACAGGCGGGGACGGGGTGGGCACCGGGGAGGGTGGCAGGCCGGGCGGGGCCGGGCGGGGACGGAGTGGGCACCGGGGGAGGGTGGCGGGCCGGGCGGGGCCGGGGGGGACGGGGTGGGCACCGGGGGAGGGTGGCGGGCCGGGCAGGGGCGGGGGGGACGGGGTGGGCACCGGGGGAGGGTGGCGGGCCGGGCGGGGGGGACGGGGTGGGCACCAGGGGAGGGTGGCGGGCCGGGCGGGGGCGGGGTGGGCACCGGGGGAGGGTGGCGGGCCGGGCGGGGGGCGGGGTGGGCACCGGGGGAGGGTGGCGGGCCGGGCGGGGGCGGGGTGGGCACCGGGGGAGGGTGGCGGGCCGGGCGGGGTTGGGGTGGGCACCGGGGGAGGGTGGCGGGCCGGGCGGGGGGCGGGGTGGGCACCGGGGGAGGGTGGCGGGCCGGGCGGAGCCGGGCGGGGGCGGGGTGGGCACCGGGGGAGGGTGGCAGGGCGGGCGGGCGGGCTGACGCCGGGCCGGCCGGCAGGTGGACCGGCTCAAGCACAGCCTGATGAAGGCGGAGGACGACTGCAAGGTGGAGCGCAAGCACACGCTGAAGCTGCGGCACGCCATGGAGCAGCGGCCCAGCCAGGAGCTGCTGTGGGAGCTGCAGCAGGAGAAGGCGCTGCTGCAGGCCAGGGTGCAGGAGCTGGAGGCCTCCGCCCAGGTGGGGGCGGGCGGGGCGGGCGCCGCGGGGGCCGGAGGGGCGGGCGCCTCCCCCCGCCCCGCCGCTGCCCTGCCGCCCTGTGCCCTGCGCCTCCCGCAGGAGGGGAAGCCGGACAAGAGCAGCCCCTACATCCAGGTGCTGGAGGAGGACTGGCGGCAGGCGCTGCGGGAGCATCAGGAGCAGGCCAGCGCCCTCTTCGCCCTCCGCAAAGACCTGCGCCGGGCCGAGGCGCTGCGGGCCCGGGTACGCACGGGACGGGGCACGGGTGGGCGGACGGTCCGCCCTGGGCCTCCCCTCTCGGCTCCCTTCCTGGGGCGCACAGGGGGCCCGGCTCCTCACCCCAGCCCCTGCCCCTGCCCCTGCCCACTCTCCCTGGCATGAGCAGGGCCGCCCCGCCCGTTGGTCTGGAAGCCCAGGGTGGGCAGGGCCCGAGGGGCTCACGCAGCCGCCCGGGGGGGGGGGGGGGCGGGCGGTGTGGCCAGCCGCCCTCTGCCGTCCGCAGTGCACGGAGGAGAAGGAGGTGTTCGAGCTGCAGTGCCAGGCGCTGCGGAAGGACTCCAAGATGTACAAGGACCGCATCGAGGCCATCCTGCAGCAGCTGGAGGAGGTGGCCATTGAGCGGGACCAGGTAGGGACGCTGTGGAGGGCGGGCATTGCAGATGGCGGGCACCGTGGAGGGCGGGCATCGAGGGCTGTTCCCTCACCGTGGGGGGCTGCCCAGGCAATAGCTGGGGGAAGGAGGGGGGGGGTGTCATTGTTTGAGTGGTTTTTATTTATTTATTTTTGTATTTTTAAATCTTTTTTTTTGTAATCCACCGGCTTGCCTGTAAAACCTGAGAAAGATTTTTTTTAAAAATATATTTTATTGATTTTTACAGAGAGGAAGGGAGAGGGATAGCGAGTTAGAAACATCGATGAGAGAGAAACATCGATCAGCTGCCTCCTGCACACCTCCTACTGGGGATGTGCCCGCAGCCAAGGTCCATGCCCTTGACCGGAATCCAACCCGGGACCCTCGAGTCCGCAGGCCGATGCCAAACTGGTTTTGGTCCTTTTTGTGTTTTTTTTTTAATGTATTTTTATTGACTTCAGAGAAGAAGGGAGAGGGAGAGGGAGATAAAAACACCAGTGAGAGCTGAAACCTGTTTCGCTCGGTGGCTAGAGCGTCGGCCTGTGGACTGAAAGGTCCCAGGTTCAATTCCGGTCAAGGGCATGTACCTTGGTTGCAGGCACATCCCCAGTAGAGAGTGTGCAGGAGGCAGCCAATCGAATGTTTCTAATTTTCTATCCTTCTTCCTTCCTCTCGATAAAAAAAAAAATCCATAAAATACATTAGAAAAAAAAAAAAACATCGATGAGAGATGAGACACAGGGATCAGCTGCCTCCTGCACGCCCCCTGCTGGGCAGCGAGCAGGGAAGCGGGGCTTGTGCCCTGACTGGGAATCGAACCTGGGACCCTGTGATCCCTGGGACGATGCTCAAACCGCTGAGCCGCACCAGCGGGCTCCGAGGGACTGTTGGATCCAGGACAGGAGCACGCAGTGAGCGGGCGTGTAGTCCCGCAGGCCCCCCGCCCCCCCCGGGGCTGCAGGAAACCCCCCCCCCCCCCCCCCCCCCGCGCTGGCCTTCCCGGACTGTCCCCATGCATCAGCTTCCTTTTCATTTTCCAGAATGGGAAGCATCGTCTTGTTTACAAATAACTTTCTAAGCCCGAACACCGGGCACCGTGGTTGGCTCCCCCCCTCCCCCGGGCAGCCCCGCCTCCGGGGCGGTCCCTGCGGACAGCACCGCCCCCCGTGGTGGTTGTGGCCGTGGCCGAGCAGGATGTGGTCTGGCTGTGGCACACGTGTCCGCTCGGTCTCACGCTCAGCCTCCGTGGGGGTGGGGGTGGGCGCGCACAGTGTGACCCGTTCGTTTTATTTTATTTAAAAATATATTTTATTGACTTTTCACAGAAAGGGAGGGAGAGGGACAGAGAGTGAGAAACGTCGATGAGAGAGAAACATCCATCAGCCGCCTCCTGCACACCCCCCCACTGGGGATGAGCCCGCAGCCAAGATACATGCCCTTGACCGGAATCGAACCCGGGACCCTTCAGTCCGCAGGCCTACGCTCTATCCACTGAGCCACACCGGTTAGGGCGACACATTCATTTTAAATATTACTCAGCTGTTCACAATCACTGTTGTTAAAGGGATTTTTATTGATTTCAGAGAGGGAGAGAGAGAGGGAGAGAGGAGGGAGAACTCTGGATCGGCTGCCTCCTGCACGCCCCACACTGGGAATCGAACCCGCACCCGGGGGCCTGTGCCCCGACCAGGAATCAAACCCAGGACCTTTCGGCCTCAGTCTATCGAGAGCCACACCGGCTAAGGCTACACCTTTGTGGTCTCGATGTCACCACATCCCAGATGCTTGAGCCCGTGGGGGGACAAGGACAGGCTGTCCCCGGACGCCGGCCGGCCGGGCTGGTGCGGGCTGGTGTCCTTCCTTCTCGGACCCGCGCTTCCCGCCACGAGCCGGCACTGCGCTCCGGGCGGGCTGTCCGGTCCCCACACAGCGTCTCCCGCAGGCCATCGCGTCCCGGGAGCAGCTGCACGCGCAGTATGCCCGCAGCCTGCAGGACAAGGACGCGCTGCGCAAGCAGGCCCGGGAGCTGGGCGAGAAGGCGGACGAGCTGCAGCTGCAGCTGTTCCAGCGCGAGGGCCAGCTGCTGGCCGCCGAGGGCCGGCTCAAGCGGCAGCAGCTGGAGATGCTGGTCCTGGTGCGCCTCCTCCCATCAGCCTCTGCTCCCCCCTCACAAGGGGCCCCTTGGGGGGGGGGCTGCCGGGAGGCGGGGGTGGGGCTGCCGGGGACATGGGGGGCTGCTGCTGCGGGACACGGGGGTCTGGGGGGCCCTGCTGCTGGGGACACAGGCAGGAGCTGCTGCCATGGGATGAGGGCCGCTGGGGAGCCCTGCTGCCGGGGCACATGGGGGGCCTCTGGAGGGGCTGCTGCCGCAGGACGGGGGCTGCTGGGGGGCTGCTGCCGCAGGACGGGGGCTGCTGGGGGGCGGCTGCTGCGGGACACGGAGGACTCTAGGGGATCCCTGTGGTGGACATGCGGGGGTGCTGTCAGGGCCCCTGCTGCGGAGGATAGGGGGGTGGCCCTGGGTGCAGGCATGTCTCCAGAGACCCCAGAGGCGGGGGGGGGGGGGGGGTAGAACCGCTGGAGAGCCTCAGTCTTTGCCCGGTCACTGCCCCCTGGTGGCCCTGGCTGGTCACAGGCCCTTCTCAGCCCCTGGCAGGTGGCTCTGGGTGCGCTGAGACCTCCCTGGAGAATTGGCCTGGGACCCCACCCCCCACCCCCAGCCCATTCCCCAGGCGGCCCAGCCTCCCCTGCAGGCCGCTGACCAGCCCCCTTTCTGTGACCGCAGAGCTCGGACCTGGAGGACAGCTCCCCCCGAAACTCCCAGGAGGTGAGTGTGCACCCCCCCCACTCCCCTGCGGGCTCCCGGCCACCGCCTGCGCCCCAGGCGCATCCCCGGGGAGTTCCAGGCGCTCGGCCGCTGCCAGCGGCTCCAGTGAGCTGGGCCGCCCCCTCTCCTCCCACCACCACCGGGCAGAGGAGGGGCAGCCGGTGCCCACGGGCCGCTGTGTGTCAGTGAAGGACGGACCCCGCAGCCCAACCTGTGCCCTCGTGGGGGCCTGCCCGCTGCCCCTGGCCCAGCTGGGCCGCAGACTCCCCCGAGGGGCTGTGCAGAGGGGGACAGCGCGGGCACAGCAGCCGGTGGGCCGGGCCGGGCCCGTGGGGCGGTGTCCTGACCCTGGGCCGTTTCTCTCCGGAAGCTCTCGATCCCCCGGGACCTGGAGGAGGACGCCCGGCTCTCGGACAGAGGTGAGGAGGCGGCTGCCGGAGGCCTCGGTGCCGGGCTGATGCCAGTCCTGACCCTCGGCCACGCTCCCCCGGGTGGCTGGCGCCTGTCCTGTGCGCTTCCCACCTGGGGACACAGGCTGGGAGGGAGAAGTGACTCCTGTGTCCCCAGTGAGCCCACGAGAGCCCCATTCGAACCCGGGGCCAGGGCTGCCGGCTGTCCAGCTCCAGCTCCAGCCCCAGGACTGAGCAGGGAGCAGCCGCTGGCACCCAGGAAGCAGGGACGGGAGGGGACAGAGGGGCTGTGGGGGGGGGGGGAGCTGGGGGCTTTGGGTAACGGGAGGACCCCCTGCCTCCTGAAGACAGGCCTGTGGGGGCGGGCGGCCAGGAGGTGGGCCGCAGGAGGCACGGGGCAGGGCCTGGCTCTGAAGTGGGGGTCCGAGTTTGGGAGGCCATGGCTTGGAGGGAGGGTTTGGGGGGGCCCACAGAGGCTGGTGTGGGAAGCCAGGCCAGACTTCCTCAGCGTCAGGCCTGACTCGCTTCCAAAGGGACAAATGCGGAAGAAGGGGCACCGAATAGAGAAGTGAGGGGACTGGTCTAAGCTCGGCCTCCCAGCCCACAGGGGCGCCCAGCCAGGCGGGAGCCTCCAGATCAGAGGCTCAGGGCGGGAGTCCAGCTCCGGGCAGAGACCTGGGCTCGCTACGGGGTCACTGGGACTCGAGCCCAGAGTCTCCCCTCACGGCCAGTTTAGAGGAGCCAGCCCCTCAGGGCACCTGCCACCCCAGAGTCCTGAGCCCTGGGCGGCCCCTTGGGAGGGGGCCCACAGCTAGGAACCTTCTGCCCCCATGAGGGGGGCCGGGCCATGCCGGTGGGAGGAGCAGAGGCTGATGGGAGCGCCCCAGGACCCTGTCTGTACGTTAGGATCCCATGGGGTCCCAGCAGAGGGCACCAGGTGCGAGGAGGGGGTGCCGGCCAGCCGGGCATGCTGGATCCTGGTAGGGGGCGGCACCCACAGGCACACGCTCCTTGCAGGTGGACCCGCAGACCGGGACAGCCCAGAGCAGTCCTTGGCGGCTCTGCAGAGGGAGCGGCCCTCACTGACCCCCAATGTAAGGCTGACTGGGGTGGCCCTGGGCTTGGGGTGGATTCCTCCCTGGGGGGAGGGGGAGCACAGGGTCCCTGTCCATGGGCTCTGGGGGTGCAGTGTTTGGAACCCGAAGCTGAGCCCCTGCCTTGCACAAAGCCGTGGGCAGAGGGGTGGCCAGGCGCACCACTCGGCCTTAACGGATAACTGCTGCCCAGGAGCCCCCACCCCGCCCCGCAGCAGCAAAGCAATGGGGGAATCCTGTCCTGGAGCCCCCGCCCGCAGGTGGAGCTGAGTCTGTCTTGTCCTCCAAAAGGAGGGCCCCGCACCCCGCTCCCTGCATGCACGGGGTGTCCGCAGCCCCACTCTGCCCAGAGCTGGTGCTGCCGCTCGGACTTGGGCCCCCCGCGGGCGCGCCCGCAGTTCAGCCGAGTCCCCCCCCCCCCCCCCCCCCGTTGCCGCAGGACTCGGTGTTGAGCGGCGGGGAGCCCCCCGAGAAGGAGCGGCGCCGCCTCAAGGAGAGCTTCGAGAACTACCGCAGGTGGGCGCGGGGGCGCGGGCGGCCCGGGCGGGAATCACGAACACGCCTTCGGGGGCGTGTTCTTGGAGGAGGCGGGCCACGCGGAAATGGAGCTGCCCCAGGGGCGTGTCCTTCTCGGAGAGGGGTGGAGCTACGCCTTGGGGCGTGTCCTGAGAGGGCGGGACCATGCGGGAAACGGAGCCGCCCCCAGGGGCGGGGCCTTCTGGAAGGGGGTGGAGCTATGCTTTGGGGCGTGTCCTAGGAGGGCGTGTCCCACGGACCCCGCACAGCCGCCTCGGCTTTCCGCAGGAAGCGGGCGCTCCGCAAGATGCAGCCGGGCCCCCGGCAGGGCGAGGTGGACTGGGAGAACACGACGGGCAGCGACAACACGGACACCGAGGGCTCCTAGCGCGGCCGCCAGCCCCGGGGGCACCCCTGGGCGCAGGGCATACATACAGCCTCCGATGCCGCCCCTGGTGTCCGGGGGCAGCTCCCTGCGGGCCCCCGGGGCGGAGCGGCGCCTGCGGACTGGGGTCCCAGGGTCCCTTCGGTCCAGGGTGCTTGCCAATCTTGGGGCGCTGTCCCCAGTGGGGGGCGTTTAGGAGGCAGCCATTCATGGTTCTCATCACTGATGTTTCTCCCTCTCCTTCCTCTGAAATTAATAAAATATATTTTTTAAAAAGAGAAAAGAGCCGAAACCGGGGTGGCTCAGTGGATGGAGCGTCGGCCTGAGTGAAGGGTCCCGGGTTCGATTCCCGTCAAGGGCATGTACCTTGGCTCCCGGCACATCGCCAGTAGGGGGGGTGTGCAGGAGGCAGCTGATCGAAGTTTCTCTCTCATCGATGTTTCTGGCTTTCTATCCCTCTCCCTTCCTCTCTAAAAAATCAATAAAAAATATTTCTTTTAAAAAAAGAGAGAGAAAAGAAATGCTGCTCCTAATGAGCCACCGCCGCAGCAAAGGAGCAGAGGGGTCCCGGCCAGGGCCGCCGCGGGTGGCGCTGGGTGGGTCCTGGCCCCAAAGGAGGGACCCGCACCCCGCTCCCCGCAGCCCAGCCATGGCCTCATCCGCGCGCCTTCCAGCCCCGCGTCCCGCCGGCCGCCAGGGGGCAGCAGCGCCCGCCCGGGCCCGAAGGCCGCTTCCGCCGCTGCCCGCCTTCAAGATGGCGGGAGCGAGAGCGAGGCGGGGCGGGTAGGGGCGGCGGGCGGGATGCTGCGAGCGGCGCTGGGCCGCGTATCCTCGTTGGTGAGCCGCGCGCGGCCCCCGCGGCCCGGCTGGAGGCGGCTGTGGGGGTGCGGGGCCCGCCTGGAGGCCGCGGGGAGAAGCCGGCCCTGGTACTGCGGCGGGCGGCGCTGGAGCTCCGAGCCTGGGCCCCGGGCGGCGCACTACCAGCTCGTCTACACCTGCAAGGTGGGCGCGCGGGAGGGGCACCTGGCGCGCTGGGCCGCGCTGGGGACCGGGTGGCGCGGGGCGACCGCGTAGAGGGGCGGAGCTACCCCTGAGGGGGCGTGTCCTTTGGGGGAGGCGGGCCACGCGGGAAAATGGAGCTCTCCCCAGAGGCGGGTCCTTCTGGGAGAGGGTGGAGCTATCACTTAGGGGGCGCGTCCTAGGAGGGGCGGGGCCTTCTGGGAGAGAAGTGGAGCTATCACTTGGGCGTGTCCTAGGAGGGGCGGGGCCTTCTGGGAGAGGAGTGGAGCTATCACTTAGGGGCGTGTCCTAGGAGGGGCGGGGCCTTTTCTGGGAGAGGGGTGGAGCTATCATTTAGAGGGCGTGTCCTAGGGAGCGGGGCCTTCTGGAAGAGGAGTGGAGCTATCACTTAGGGGGTGTGTCCTAGGAGGGGCGGGGCCTTCTGGGAGATGGGTGGAGCTATCACTTAGGGGCGTGTCCTAGGAGGGGCGGGACCACGCAGGAAAATGGAGCTGTTCCCAGGGGCGGGGCCTTCTGGGAGATGGGTGGGGCTAGCCCATAGGGGGCGTGTCCTTTGAGGAGGGCAGGGGCCGCAGGGAGGGGTGGAACTATCCCCAAGGGCGAGTCCACGGCCTCACTGGCCCTGTCTCCCTGTCTCCACCAGGTGTGTGGGAGCCGGTCCTCCAAGCGCATCTCCAAGCTGGCGTACCACCAGGGGGTGGTCATCGTGACCTGCCCTGGCTGCCGGAACCACCACATCATTGCGGACAACCTGGGCTGGTTCTCCGACCTGGATGGGAAGAGGTGAGGAGGCCGAGGGCAGGGTTGGGGACGAGCCCCACCCTGCCTCCCTGGGGCACCCTCACCCTAAAGAGGCTTACAGAGCCCTCTTCTCCCACCTTATCCCACGGGGGGCGCAGCGAAATCTGAATTTCACAGAAACCACCAATAACTGAATAATACGCCCCAGGACCCACTGAGGCAGGGCCCACTTGTGAGGGCCACACGCCTCCCCGAAAGGGAAGGGTCAGACGAGGTTGACTTTTTAAAAAAATATATTTTATTGATTTTTTACAGAGAGGAAGGGAGAGGGATAGAAAGTCAGAAATATCCATGAGAGGGAAACACCGATCAGCTGCCTCTTGCACGCCTCCTACTGGGGAAGTGCCTGCAGCCAAGGTACATGCCCTTGTCCGGAATCGAACCCGGGACCTTTCAGTCCACAGTCCGACGCTCTATCCACTGAGCCACACCGGTCTCGGCAGATGCGGTTGATTCCTAAGGCGATGGCTGCTTGCATTTTCTGTCTCCCTCCTCCCCCTACAAAGATTTCCAAGGGTCTGCTGAGGGGCAGGGAGCTTGTCCTCTGTCCACGCTGGCTGGTTGCCCACCGGGCGGGTGCGTGTGTGGTGTTGGGAGGGGGCCTTGGGCCGGCAGAGTTGGCTGCGCTCTGCGGAGAGCAGGGGCGGCTGTGGTGGGAGCCCCGAGGCCAGTAGGCCCCCCCCCCCTCCACAGTCCAGACTGGCTTCTGAGTGTGCCTTTTCCCCGGGAGTGGGGCGGTCATCCGGCCCTGGGGGAGCGTGGAGAAGGCCCCCCCACGAGGGCAGTGTGCAGGGTCCCCGATGCCACCCAGTGCAGGGGCCCACGTTCTGGCTCACGCTTGGCCGAGTCGCAGGACAAGTGAGGGGCCCGAGGGTCACGGTGCCACCCTCCCTGGCAGGAATATTGAAGAGATCCTGGCAGCCAGAGGGGAGAAGGTGTGCCGTGTGGCTGGTGATGGGGCTCTGGAGCTGGTGTTAGAGGCTGCGGGGGCCCCCAAGTCTACCACTGCACCGGAAGAGGGTGAGGACCAGGATCCCTCCCACCCTGGCAAGACAGAGCCCAGCTGAGCTGCCTCCGGCCCTGGAGAGGGCTGCTCCGGCCGGCCGCTGTGCACACGCCGGCGTCCGGCAATAAACAGACTTGTTACTCGAGGTGACGGGCCTTGGGCTCCGCTGTTCTGAGTCGGTAACTCCCAGGACCCCCTCCCGGTGCAGCCGCAGGACCCCTGGCCACCGCCGGCGCCCCGCTCACAGGAGCAGCCGTGGCTGCATGCGGGGGGCTGGACGTGGACTCGGGCTCTGGCCTGGTTGTGTGGCCTTGCGGGGGGGGGGGGGTCCCCGTGCCCCGCTGAGCCTCTGCCTTCCCGTCTGCAAGTGAAGCCATGCCCATCAAGGGGGTGGGGGGGAGAGCAGATTGGGCACAGGGACAGGGTGGCTCAGTTGTGACCCCGATGTTTCTGGGGAGAGGCCTAGAAGAGGTGGCCAGTGAGCCAATGCCCTTCCTGGGGCAGGACAGCACACCTCTGGGGTCCCCTCCCTCGGGCCAGACACAGGGAACCCCCCCCTCCCAGATCAGCACACCTCTGGGGTCCCCTCCCTCTGGCCAGACACAGGGAACCCCCCCCAGATCAGCACACCTCTGGGGTCCCCTCCCTCTGGCCAGACACAAGGAACCTCCCCCCCAGATCAGCACACCTCTGGGGTCCCCTCCCTCTGGCCAGACACAGGGAACCACCCCCCCAGATCAGCACACCTCTGGGGTCCCCTCCCTCTGGCCAAACACAGGGAAACCCCCCCCCCCAGATCAGCACACCTCTGGGGTCCCCTCCCTCTGGCCAGACACAGGGAGCCCCCTGATCGCTCCCATGCCACCTGCCACCCCCCCCCCATACACGCCGGGCCGCTCACGGCGGCTGCAGAGGGGCCGGTCAGCCTGGGCTTGAGGGCAGCGGGAGCTGGGTCGCCATGGGGGGGAACGGGGGCGGGGGGGTGCCCCACGTGGTCCCCGCCCGGGGCGTGCGGCTCGTCTCGCAGCTTGTTTGACAGCCTCCCCAGGATGCTCCTGTGTTTATGGAAAGTGTGTTTATTTCCCGAAGCGTTCCGGCGGCGGGTGACCTTCAGCATGAATCACCGCCCGGCAGATCCCGGCAGCATCTGAGCCCCCATCCCCGTCCCGTGCGGCTCCCTGCATCCCGGCTTTGTTCTCCGGGGCGCTGGCAGCCTGTGCTTCGCCTTGATTACCCCCTGTCCGCCCCCTGGCAAACAACTCTCCATTATTCCCGCCCAGCGCCCCCGCCTCCTCCTTCAGGGGCACTGGGGCCACATGGGGACTGGCGGCCTTGGGGCGCAGGGGCGGGGCTGGGCCTTGGCCTGGCTGCCTCGTGTCCCCCCCCCCAGCCCCCCAAGTTGGGACAGAACTTGGGGAGGCCTGGGAAGTGGGCTGGACCTGGTAGGGCCACCCAGGACCCTCCCTTCACGGCTGGGGCAGCTGAGGCTGGTGGTTTGGATGTGGGTTGACTGTCATTTTCTCCATTCTGAAGCTTTGACCTATAAGCCCTGCTGACACTGGAGGGACTGTCCCCCGTCCCCCCTGCCCCCCCCCCCCGCAAGAGAGGTGCAGATGTCTGTGAGTGCACCGGGCCGACACCAGACGCTCAGGGCAGCCCCCGCTGGTCCTGGGCCTGCTGGGCCGTGCATGTCCCCTCCCCCGCCTCCTGGCCACCTGCCACCTTCCCGTGCGGCCCCGTGGCTGGCCCCCCCCCCCCCCCCCCCCGTAGGACCTGCCACAGGACCAGATGCCTCTCAGGTCCTGGGTCCTGGTCCACTGGCCACGCCACACCAAGCGAGAGCAACGCCCACCTTAAAAAAAAAATATATATATATATATATTTTTTTTTTTTACAGAGAGGAAAAGAGAGGGATAGAAAGTCAGAAACATCGATGAGAGAGAAACATCGATCAGCTGCCTCCTGCACACCCACCACTGGGGATGTGCCTGCAACCAAGGTACACGCCCTTGACCGGAATCGAACCCGGGACCTTTCAGTTCACAGGCTGACACTCTTATCCACTGAGCCACACCGGTTTCGGCACCGCCCACCTCTCCAAGCCGTGGCCATCTCCAGAGCCGGGCTTCTCTGCTTCCTGCCCCGACCCCTCGTTCCCTTCTTCCCCAGCCCCAGGCCAGGCCCTCCACAAGGTCAGAGAGGGAGTCGTGTCTGGGGACATTTAGTCAGCGCAGCACGACTTCCTGGAGGACTTCTCCGAGCCCGCAGCTGCTGAGAACCCGCAGCTCCAGTGTCACCTGCGGGGTCCCCGGGGCATGGAGAGCTATGGGAGGGGACGGGGAGCCCGCTCCCTCTCAGGAGCGATGCCACCCGCGTGCTCCTGCCTGCTGCCCCTGTCCACCCACCCTCGCTCGCCTTCCTGCGGGGTCCCGGGCCCTGTGGTCCGTGTGGGGTGTGGATGGCACAGTGGGTCATGGGGAGTGAGGAGAAGGAGCCACCCCCCCCCCCCAGTGCCCAGACCCTCCTGGGGGACAGTGCCTTATGACAGCTGCTGTTTTGGGGTGTCCCTATCTGTGGGGCATCGTCCCCAGGCTGCTCTCTCAGCTGCACCTTCACAGGCTGTCCATCAGGGTCTGGGGGGGGGGTGAGGTCCCAGGCCCACTGCACCCCCCCACCCCCGGCTCTAGGTGGCCCCTCCGGTCCTGGGTGGGGACTTGAGGCCCACAAGGCAGGCGCATCCTGGAATGTGAGTCCAGTTAGGGCAGGGCCAGGCCGAGGGGTGGGGGTGGAACAGGCACCCCAGGTGGGCGGGCACTTGGGAGTCTGGGGCCTCTGCCCACTGGCTAGCTCAACCCCCCCCCCCCCCCCTAAAATCCACACGGACAGCATCCGCTTGGCCAACTTTATTTCTCTGGAAAAACAGAAAAACAACGTACCCTTGGTTTGGAAAGGACCTCGGACAACGTGAGGGCAATAAATACTCGTACATTCAAGTACCGGGCGGAGCGGGGAGCGGAGCTCTGGTGCCTGACCCGCACCCGCCAGCCCCGCCCTCGGTCCCCACACCCCTCATCGCACCTCCCCTCCCCCCAGAGCCCGGGCTGGGCGCGGAGAGCCGGACCTGGAGAGGAGGTCCGCTCCGTGTGGTGGGGCAGAGAACCAGCCCCGGGCCCGGGGGTGGGGGCGGGGGGCCGGCGAGTGGGCCCAGGGCCGGGGCTGGGTGAGGGCTACCTCCTGCCCGTCCCGGGGGCCACTTGGGTACAGGGAGGGGGGCAGGACCCCCTCCTATGGAGGAGGCAGGGACGATGTGGCCTGGGCTGGTGGGGGAGGGCGGGGCCGAGCCTCCCAGCGTCGCTGACCTGCTGCTACCCCACGGCCATGTTGGGGCAGCCTCCATGCCGGTCCCTCCTGCCCGGTCAGACGCCGGCCTGGCTGGCCCCGGCCCCGCAGAGCCAGGCCCCCTCCGTGGCCAGGCTCCGGAGCCGGAGCTGAGGAGAGGGGGATGTTCACCCCCTTTCCTCTCTGGCCGCCTGCTCAGGGCTGCATGGGGCTGGGGCTCAGGGCCAGGGGCCGTGGGAGCAGGTGAGCCTGCCTCCCCTGTGGGCTTCCTGTCCCCCGCTGCAGCCTGGGTAGGAGGGAGGGAGGGTAGGGAGGGGCTCTCCTGGTGGGGAGAGGCCGGGGCCAGGGCCAGCGCTGGGAGGACAGACGTCCCCCGAGGAGGCTGCACAGACCTTTGGGGGCGGGGGGGTGGTGGCAGCAGGGTTTTCACATTTGGCCGCGGACAGCAGGGGGCGGGGGAGGCCAAGGCCTGGACGAGGGAGGGCTGGCACAGGGGGTGGGTCCAGGACAGAGAAGGTACCCCCCCCTTCGCTCACCCCTGGCGGCCTGGCCTAGCCCACCTCCCTGGGCAGGGACACTCGGCGGGCGGTGCCCAGTGTCGGCTCAGTGGGAAGGCGGGGGGCTCAGCTGACCTTCAGCCGCGGCCTCGGGGGGACCCGCTGCTCAGAGGCCGAGGGCACCCCGGACGGCAGAGCCGCTCGCCGGGCAGCCTCTGGGAGGGTGGGCCCGGCCGTTGGTCCGGGGCCTTAGCCGGTGCCGGGCTGGCAGTGTTGCCGGGGCTCGGGGGGCCCGCCCGCCTCGGGCTCGGGGCTCCCGGCGAGGTCCACCCGCTGCTCGTCCATGCGCTTGGCCTGCACCCGCTGGATGAGGCTGAAGAAGTCCTCGTCGGGCACGGTGGGCCCCCGGGGCAGCCCGGGCGGGGGGCAGCGCTGGTCATCGATTCTGGAGGACTGGGGGGATGGACAGGCGTCGGGGCTGTGCCCTCCCGGCCTTGAGGGGCCCCCCCGGACAGGCTGGGCCGGCTCGGGGGACAGTGCGGGTTGGGGTGAGCCGTGCGGGCGGTGGCACGGCCAGGCCCCCAGACACCCCGACAGCGTGGGGTCAGGAGTCCCTAGGGCAGGGCGGGAGCCCGAGGTGGGGGGCTTCTCGGGGGCGCCGGGCCAGGCCGGTGTTGGGGGCCGAGCGGGCGTGGGGGGCTTCTCTGCAGGGTCTGGAGCAGGAGGGCCAGAAGCCTGCGCGCAAGGGGACGGGGGCGGGGGGCGCCGGGGGGCTCGCCGAGGCCTGTGCTTTCCTGTCTGCGGAATGAGTGTCGCATCTGCAAACTGCCCGCTCTGCTCGGCGCCGCGCCCCCTCCCCCACCCGCCCGCCCCGGCCCCGGCCCCCGTGCAGTGACACCCGCCGGCCTCCCCACTCGGGGTGCCACCCGGCCCGTGGTTTTTCTCTGTCCAGAGGAAGGGCTGGAGGCGTCCCCGAAGCCACCGCCTTGGAGACCTGGGGACCCCCCCTTCCCCAGCTCTGCACGCACAGCGAGTTGAGGACATCGGGGGTGGCCTCAGGCGGGTGTGGCCACCGGTGGCGGCCGTTTGGTGACGCCTGCCGAGCCGGCCTGTGGCCCTCCTCCGCCCCGGGGCTTCCCCAAACCCGGCCGAAGCGGAGGGCACAGCCCCCGAGGGGCCTGGCGGGCACCCCGCCCCCCGCCCCCCGCGGTGGCCTACCTGGCACTTGATGAGCATGTTGAAGAACTCGTCCCCGGGCGCCGGGGGGTCCCTGTCGCCGCGCAGGTGCCCCAGGTTGTTGGGGGTGACCCGCAGCCCCGGGAGGCGGCCCAGGCTGGCCCGCTGCCCATCCAGCCGGCGGCTCTGCGAACTGGCGATGAGGTCGAAGAGCTCCTCGGTCTGCGGCGAGGCCGTGAGCGGCGAGGCCGTGGGCGCCGGCTGGGCTGCGGGCACAGGGCCGGGGCCGGGGGTCACCCCGAGGCGGGGCGGACGGAGAGCCCAGCCCAGCCCAGCCCAGCCCACAGCGCTCCTGGGGGCCACGGGGCCCTGCAGGGGGGGCCTCCATGCCTGCCTCCGGGAAGCGACAGGAGGGGAGTCTCCCCCCAACTCCCCGCCCCCCGCCTCCCCCCAGACACGATGCTCCTGACACCAAACCCGAGAGCGGGCGGATGACGCGTCCCCGGGAGCGGCTGTGGGCGGCGGGGACGGGAGCCGTGACAGGGGGCACTTTGCAGCTGGCGGCGCCGCCCCCGCCCGTCCCCGCCCCCGGAGCTGGGGGCTCTGCTCCCTCAAGGTCAGGGCGCCCGGGCTCACCCATCCTCTCCTCCAGGCCGGGCGGGGCCATGGCCTCGGCGGCCCCCGGCGGGCCCTCCTCCAGGGGGCAGCGCTGGTCGTCCATGCGGCTGCTCTGGAACCTGTTCAGCAGGTCGAAGAAGCACTCCTCCTCCGAGGACGGGACCCGCGGGAGGCTCTGGGGGGCGGGGAGGGGGGCAGTCAGCACCGAACGCAGAGGCCGCCCCTCACAGACCCCAAACCCGATCTGGGGTGGGGGGGGGCGCCTGGGCCTGGGCAGGGGTCTCCTGGGCCTCCTGCGGGTCCCCAGCAGCCCCGGCTCCCAGCACCGCTCCTGTCCAGCCCCCCTCCCCCCCGCCCCCCGCATCCTCGGCCATGACCTTGCCGCGCCCCTGGATTTGCAGCCGTGCAGCCTGACCCCAGGGTGACCATAACCCAGGCCGTCCCACCGGGGGTCCAGATGGGGAGAGGGGTCCTTGGAGGGAAGGGGAAGGGGGAGGTGAGAGACGGGGTCACTGGGCCTGGCGGGGTCCCTCCCGGCAGGGTGACCTTGGGCCTCGGTTTACACATCCGCAGGAGGCGTGGCTGGAAGGTGGGGTCTGTTGGGCCTCCCCAGAGGGCAGAGCCAGAGCAGGCCCGATCCCGCCCCCGCCCCCCCCCCCCCCCCGGGCCTGGTCCCGGGCCTGAGGGCTGACAGATCACTGTTGTGCCAAACAGCACCCCATCGGCTCCCTGCCCAGCCCACCGTCTGTGTCTCGGCTGTGATCTCCGGCTCACCCCGAGCCGGGCGCCAGAGACACCACCACCTCGCAGTGGGGGGGGGGGGGGGGCATGCCTCCCCGTCACAGCAGAGCAGCCCAGCCTGGCCCCCCGCTGTGGGGAGGGGGCAGCTAGGTCAGACCCAGAGCCAAGGCTGCCACAGATTAAGAACCCCCAGGTCTCTGCTCTCCTGCACCCCCACCTCACAGCCGGGAGGCTCGAAGGGACAGCTGGCCTGAGGGGCCCCGTGGGGGACTGCCGGCCGCCCCCCCCCCCAGTAGGTTGTGGGCTCTGCTCCCGGCTGTGTTAGGCTGAGGAACCCGGGGCTCGGCCAGGAGTAGGGTGAGCACAGCAGCACCCCACACAGAGCCAGGCGAAGGGAGCCAGGCCCTCCCAGGACAGATGGGACCCCGACGCTCTCCGGCCTCCCCCGGACTGACACTGAGAGGGTTTGTCCTGAGGCCTCTGGGGTGGGGGCCGGGGTGGGGGCCTGGGGGGCCTCGAGGGCCCTGCACTGTTGGCCGGTGGCTCCGGAGGCCCAGGCAGAGCCCATCCCGGGCAGGGCAGCCCCCCGCTCTGGAGTCGGGGCCACTGGGAAGAGCTGACGCTTCCCTTGTGACATGGGGGCTGTGGCCCCAAGACCAGAGGCGCTCACAGAGGGTCTGGACAGTGGGAACCCCCACCCCCTCGCTTAGGCCTCCAGCCAAGAGGGGACTGGGGCTGCCTCATGCTCCCACCTCGCCTCTGCCCCAAATTCGGGCTCCTTGGGTCTCACCCAGCCCTTCCCGCCAAAATCGAGTCCAGTCCCCCGTCCCCCCACCACCCCAGCACAGGCCCCGGCCCTGGCCTGACTGCCCCTCCCAGCCTGCCCACCCAGCCCCTCGGGGGCCATGCCACACACAGCCCAGTGCAGGGGCTGAGGGCGAGGGGGAGGCCGCGGGGCCTGGGGCCCAGGATGACAGGCAGCCCAGTCTCCGGGGCTGACCGCACACCCACCTGCCAGCCCCCTCCCCCATCGCTCCACTGGGGTCCAGCTCCACCCGGACCGGAGGCTCCCCTCCACCTGTCAGCTCCCCCCCCCCCCGCCCCACTCTCACCGCGTCCGGAGCTTGCTGGCTCCACCGGCTGCTGGCCCAGGTGCTGGCCACGTGGAGCCCGGGCAGGACGCCAAGGTGACCGTGCCCCTCACTGCCCCGCCCGCACCGCCCCTGCCACCTTCCGCTGAGACTGGGGGCCGTGAGCTGCACGCTTAAATAGGACCTGTGGGGCCCTCCCCGTCCCGCCCACCAGCGCTGAAGCACTCTCTCTCCCTCCCTCCCTCTCTCTCTCCCTCTCTTCCCCTCTCTCTCTCTTCCCCTCTCTCCCTCTCCCTCTCCCTCTCCTCCTCTCTCTCTCTCTCTCTCTCTCTCTCCTTCTCTCACCCTCTCTCTCTCTCTCCCTCTCTCCCTCTCTCCCTCTCTCCCCCTCTCCCTCCCTCTCCCTCTCCCCCTCCCTCTCTCTCTCCCTCTCTTCCCCTCTCTCTCTCCCTCTCCCCCTCTCTCCCTCTCCCTCTCCCCCTCCCTCTCTCTCTCTCTCTCTCTCTCACACACACACACACACACACACACACACACACACACACACACGGGCTCCGCGAACACTCGGGAATGGATTTCCCGGAGCACAGCACTGAGTCTCTGGCTGGGCCAGGGGTATCACACCGGCGGGCCTGGGGGACGGGACCCCACTCCCCGCCGGCCCCCCCACCTCCTTCCCTCGCCGGGCCAGCCCCGGGGACGCCACCGCGTTCTCCAGCCGATCTCGGGGCCGGGGTGCTGGGGCCCCACGGGGAGCTGGTCACAGGGCTGCCCACCTGGGGGCTCGGTCACCCTGGGCACCGGACTGCCCCCCAGGGCCCCGTCCCCACACAGCAGCCCCCCCCCCCCCCGGCCTCTGCCCAGCCTCCAGGCCAGTCCCCTTGGCCCGGGGCCTCCTTGGTTCAAACTGTCGCCCCGCGTCCCTCTCCTGCCCTGGGGGGCCGCGGGGCCTGGGCTCTGGCTGGCTCTGCAGGCCAGCCCGGGGGTCACCCAGAGGCACTCGCAGTGGCTGTGAGCCTGCAGGAGTGCGGACAGGGTGGGGGCTCCTCCCGGCCCTCCCTGCCCTGTTCCTTCCACACCAAGGGGGGCAGAGGGGTCCCCAGCAGCCCGGGCCCGGCCCTCCGAGGCTGCCTCCTGTCCCGGGAGCTGGGTCAGTGCCGGGGGGCAGGGGGCTCACCCTGCCACCGGGGTCCGGGCCTCCAGTGGGGGCCGGGCTCAGCACTGCCACAGAAGTCCCCCCCCAACAACACCAGCACCCCGAAGTCCGTTGTCCTCACGGGGCGAAGCCTCAGGGGCTGGGCTAACCAGGCCGTGGAGCCCCAGGGCCGCCGGTCCTGGCCTGACACCCCTGCCCTCTGCCTCGGTTTCCCCTCTCGGGGTTTCTGTCCGCGAGCGACACAGACAGGCTGTTGTCTGTTCAGAAGAAGGGGTGTCAGGGAGCAGCGTCAGGGGACTGACTGATGCGGGTGGGGGCACACGGGCCTGGCTGGACGGGGGGGCCCCTGGACCCCACGGCCTGGGCCCCCTCTGGCCAGAGGCGAGACCCTTGGCATGAAGTGGGCGCACCATCCGCCCCGGCTGCCTTTTAGCGAGAACCTCAAAACCAGCTGCCACGCGGGAGGCCGACGTGGGTGAGGAGTGGGGGAGCCGGAACGGCAGGTCCCCCTTTGTGCGCTCTGCCGCGGGGGAGCCGCGAGGGAGTTGGGGTTCGGGCTCTGCCCCCGCCTCACTCAGCCCCGGTCACGTGACAACAGAGGGTGAGGGCAGCGCTGTCGCACGGGGTGGGGGAGTTTGGGGGGCGAGGCCAGGTGTCACCCACCCTCACGGCCCCATCCGTCCTCCCGTGTCACAGCCGCGTGGCTCCCCAGGCCCGGTCGTTGGGGGTCCTCCCTGTCGGGTCCTTTCTGGCCCGGCCCGTCCGGGACTCCCAGACCCTGCCTTGTGCCCCCTCCCCCAGCCCCGTTCCCCCAGCCGCTCCCACGTGAGTTTCCTGGGCCCCTCAGCTCGCACCCCCCCCCCCCGGGGGCGAGGCCCTGCTCTGCCCGGTCCCCAGCGCCTCCTCCTGGGCGGGGATCCCCTCCTCAGCTCCAGGGACACAGGCCCTGGCCCCGGTGAGCGGCGCTGGGGTCAAGTGGGGTCGGCAGACACCCCTCCCGAGCTCCTGGGGGGATGGGGGGCGGAGAGGCAGCCGCCCGCGTGGAGAATCCTGCGTGGACACCACGGGCTGGGACGGTGTTGAGCTCAGACGGAATTGCGTTTAGGCTGATTCCCAGGGCTTCTGGTGAGGGGTCAGGGGGTCCAGGCTGACCTCTGAACCCAGGGCTCCCCAGCGGGCCACCTGCCAGGCTGCAGGAGGCCAGCCCGTCCGTCCACCCCTGGCCGTCCGTCTCCCGCGCTGCCCCAGGTCCCGGGTGGCCAGGGCGTGACCTCTGCCCCCGTCTGCTGTCTGATGCACGGCGAGCCCCCCCCCCCCCCCCCCCCCCCCCCCCCCCCCCGCCGGCTGAGCCGAGGCGCCGCCTACCGTGCGCGGCATCTGCACCCGGACCTCCGCGCTGTCCAGCGGCGAGTGGCCGCCCTCCCGGGGCCTCCGCTCGTCGGCGTCCGGCCCCTCCTGGTACTTCCGGCTCCTCATGGGGAGGGGCAGCGGGTCCCGGCCCGGCCCCCGCCAGTCCCCCGAGTGGTGGCTGTCCCCATTCTGCTCCTGGGGAGGGCGAGAGGCCGGGTGTGGGTGGGCCGCTGGCACCCCCAGACCCTCATGGGGGGCGGGGTGGGGCGGGGCTGTGCAGGGGGGCGGGGGCGGGGGGGCGGGGGTGGGCAGAGGGGCGGGGGGCGGGGCTGGGCAGGGAGCGGGGCAGGGCAGAGGGGCGGGGGGCGGGGCTGGGCAGAGGGGCGGGGGGCGGGGCTGGGCAGAGGGGCGGGGGCGGGGGGCGGGGCTGGGCAGAGGGGCGGGGGGCGGGGCTGGGCAGAGGCTGCCGTGGGGCGCGGACAGGTGCTCGTGCCCCGGGGTTACGGCGGGGACGGCCCCGGTGGAGGGAAGGGGGGGCGGTGGCACCGCAGGCCTGGGGCCTCTCGGACAGATGGACGGGTGGACGGGTGGCACGTCTGTCCCCGGGGAAGGGATGACGCGGGCGGAGGCGGCGGCGGCTCGGCAGACAGGCAGTGGCCTCCTTAGCCCTCGGCCCACGCGCTGGGCTGGCCGTCCCGTGTCCCCCCTCCCGTGTCCCCGCCCGCCCGCCGCTCACCCGTCCCCCCTCCCGTGTCCCCGCCCGCCCGCCCGCCCGCCGCTCACCCGCTCGCCGCTCACCCGCTCCAGGGGCAGCCGCAGCAGGTCCCAGGTCTCCGCGCTCAGCCTCTGCGTCCTCTTGGGCCTGGCTCCTGCCGAACAGCGAGTCAGCCCCGCGGCTCCCCTCAGGGCCCCGGGGAGCCAGGCTGGCGGCCACACCGGGCCCAGCTCGCCACTCCCGGCCCCACACACACCGGGAGGCGAGGCAGCGTGTGCGGGGCCCGTGGTGTGGAGGCGGGGGGCGCCCTGCAGGGCCGGGTCTGGTCTGATGGCCGTGGCCCCCCCGTAAGGGGGCCGTTCCCAGGCTCCGGCCCCCCGCTCTCTCCCGCCCGCTCTGCGGCCACCCAGGCCCCACGGGGCCCCACGGCTTCAGGCCACAGCGGGCGCCCTCAGCCCCGGCCACGCCTCCTGTCCAGCCCCGGGGGACGGAGCCACCGAGGGTCCAGGGCTTCCTGGGAACTGGGGTGCAGGGAGGGCTGGAGGGCTGGCTGGGCGGCTGGGCACAGGCTCGGAGGGAGCCACACCCCGTCCCGCTCTTTGGAGACGGGAAATGAGCCGGCCACGGCGGTGGGGAATGCAGTGGCCCCGGAGCCGGAGCCGCTGTCCCGGGAGCCCAGGCAGGGCCGCTGCTGCCCTCCCTGCCCCCAAGCGCCCTGGAGGGGGCAGCCCGCCCCCCGTGAGGCTGAGGGACGCGGGCCCAGGGCGCAGTCAGGGCCCCCGCTCGTCCCAGCCCGTGAGGAAGAAGCAGGCCTCACCCCCAAACCCCATGGCGCTCGGGGGCCCTGCCTCTGCCATCTGCACTGACGGGGGGGGGGGGGGGGGGCGGCGGGGGGAGGACACCTCGGTCCCGGGGCTGAGGGGCCGCAGGGCCGGACACAGCGGCTGCACAGGCCCCGCTCCCCACGCCGGCGGGGACCCCGCTCCGTCGCCCGCCGGGCCTGGGGGGCCGCGCTCTCCGCCCGACACCCTGAGGGCCCCCCCGGGTTCCCACCTTGTCTGCGGGCCCGGCCCCCCTCGGCCGCGCTGGCCCCTCCTGGCCCTCCGCGTCCCCGGCTCCGGGCGGTCTCGGCCAGCGGGCGGCGGCCTGGCCCGGCTAAATGCGCCCTCTGTGCGGACGGACGGGGCCGGCCTCCCCTGCCCGCGGCGCCCACAGCTCGCTGACTGGGGGCATTCAGCCGGCACCTCGGCTCGCACTCCGCCCGCCCCTCCCACCGAGGGCGAGGCCTGGAGACTTCCCCAGCCGCCCCTCCCTCCCTGCTTCCCTCCCTGGGGGTCATTTCTGCCCCCAGCCACCCTGACTTCCTGTCCCAGCCCTGCTCCTTCCTGCCTCACTGGAGGGATTCCCATGCCCGCCTGCCCACCTGCCTTCCGGACCACCTGCCCCCCTCCCACCTGCCCCTCCAACTCACCCGCCTGCTCCCCCACCTGCCTGCCCCCACCTTCCTACCCCCCCAGCCACCTGCCCTCCGCCCCCAACCTTCCTACCCCCCAACCCACCTGCCCCCCAAAACCTGCCTGCCCCCAACCCCCTATCCCCCAGCCACCTGCCCCCCAACCCACCTACCTCTCGTCTGCCCCCCAAATCCGCCTGCCCCCCAACCCACCTACCTCTCATCTGCCCCCCAAATCCGCCTGCCCCCCAACCCACCTACCTCTCGTCTGCCCCCCAAATCCACCTGCCCCCCAACCCACCTACCCCCCAACCCACCTACCCCCCAACCCACCTGCCCCCCGCCTACCCCCAACCCACCTGCCCCCCAACCCACCTGCCCCCCTCCCGCCTGCCCCTCCAACTCACCCGCCTGCTCCCCCACCTGCCTGCCCCCCAAACCTGCCTGCCCCCAACCCCCTATTCCCCCAGCCACCTGCCCCCCAACCCACCTACCTCTCGTCTCGTCTGCCCCCCAAATCCGCCTGCCCCTCCAACCCACCCAGCTGCTCCCCACCTGCCTGCCCCCCAAACCTGCCTGCCCCCACCTTCCTACCCCCCCAGCCACCTGCCCCCCAACCCACCTACCCCTGCATGCCCCCCACCCGCCTGCCCCCTGCCCCCAACTCACCTACCCCCCAACCCGCCTGCCCCCTGCCCCCAACTCACCTACCCCCCAACCCGCCTGCCCCCTGCCCCCAACTCACCTACCCCCCAACCCGCCTGCCCCCAACCTTCCTACCCGCCCAGCCACCTGCCTGCCCCCTCACCCTTGCACCCAAATCCCTTCTCCAGGCAGAGCAGAGGCACTTAGGCCCCGTTAGCTCTTGTTCCTCCCTGTCAGCCATCCTCCCCTCCCCTCCCCTCCCCTCCCCTCCCCTCCTCTCCTCTCCTCCCCTCCCCTCCCCTCCCCGCCCGTCCCCTCCCCTCCCCTCTTCCAGCTTATCTTCCCCAGACACAGCCCCACTCTCCTTCCCTCCCGCCAGGCTGGCTCCTGGGGGTCCCCCCGCACGCTGCTCCCCGTGTCACGACGCGGTTCCTCCATTTCTGCTCAGGGCTCACACCCCCCCCTTCTCTTTGCTCACATGTCACGTGTGTGCCGTATGGGGAGCCCCAAAGCCCGATGTGACGACGGCTGGGACACGGGCCCCGGGCAGGCGACGGGGTGGCCGAGGTCGTGAGGATGGGGCCCCCGCCCCCCCCTAGTGTGTCCCCCCCGCCCCGCGCTGGGACTGGCGCCTCAGGAGAAGGGACCGGACAGCTCGCCTTCTCCTGCACCCCACACTTCCCCTCTGCGAGCCGGGAGCCCTCCCCGGCACCCACGCTGGCCCCCAGCTCGGACCCCCGGCCTCCGGAAGGCCAGCGACGGTTTAAGCCGCCCGGTCCACGGCTCCATTGCTCTGCCAGCGCTGAGACACGGCCCCCACGACGCCCCGCCCCGCGCCCGGCGGTCCCCAGAGATTCCTTCCTCCGAAGCACGGGATTGGTCACCGCTTTGCCTGCTGTGGCCGCTGGGGTGCCCCTAGGGCACCCACAGGGCTGGGCGTGTAGTAGGTGCTTAATCAGGAGGTGGCGAGTAGCCTGTGTTGGCTGAGCGCCTGAGCAGGGGCCGCCTGCGTGTGGTCCCCCGCGTGTGGTCCCCTTCAGGTAGCCCTTCCGGGACACGGGACACGGGACACGGGACACGGGCTGGGCCCAGGGAGGGCTCCGTCCGCACAAGGGCACAGTGTGGGGAGGGCAGCGGGGGCAGCACGGGGAGGCCAGGCCGCGGCAGAGCCGGGACCGGACCCCCAGTCTGAACAGCCCCGGACAGAACACCGCACGCCTCTCACCCCTCAACGCAGATGTGACCCCTGACCAGGAGCCCAGCCGGGCCTGGGGCTCCCGCTGCTCTGCACCCCGGACGGCCCGAGCGGGGACGGGAGGAGGAGGGAGCCGCAGAGCAGTGCGAGCCTGTGGGGCCGGGACAGCCAGGCCCGTGGGGACCGGCCGGGGACGGACGCCCACAGAGCGGCGGGCGGGCTGGCTCCCTCCGCTCTGCACGGACCGAGCAGCTGCCGGGGGGGGGGGGGGGGGGGGGTCCCGGGCCCTCGTCCAGCGTGCCCACAGCCAGCTGCCCATGCTGGGAAGGGCAGGTGGCACCCAGGACACCTGGTCTCTGTGGCAGGGAGGTGCCCACCCACCCACTCGCTGGGGTGGGGGAGGCCTCTGCTGGGGGGCGGGGTGAGGGGGCGCGAATGGAGGGGCTCTGGGTCCTCCAGCCGCAGGAAGGGTCTGTTTCTATCAAGACAAGGAAGCCCGGCTGAAACGGGTGTGGCTCAGTGAGTAGAGCGTCGGCCTTCGGACTGAAGGGTCCCGGGTTCGATTCCGGTCAAGGGCATGGACCTTGGCTGCAGGCACATCCCCAGTAGGGGGCGTGCAGGAGGCAGCTGATCGATGTCTCTCTCTCATCAATGTTTCTGACTTTCTATCCCTCTCCCTTCCTCTCTGTGAAAAATCCATAAAATATATTTTTTAAAAAGACAAGGAAGCCCAAGTCCAGGCACCAGCCTCCAGCCCCCCCTCCCTGCAGACCACGCCCCCGCTCTGCTCCCGCCCTCCCTCCCTCCCTCCCTCCCTCCCTCCCGGGCCCAGCCCAGGGCCTCCTTCCTCAGGGAGCGCCCCTGCCCTCCGAGGTGCTCCCCGTTCCCCCCCACCCCCCCACCCCGACGGGCAGACTGGATAAGCGACTGCCCCACCCCCAAGGGAGTGCCGGCAGGCGCTGGGCTTTGGGATCTGGGCCAGGCCACCCCTGGCTCAGGGGGCACAAGGTGGAGGGGGGCGGGAGGAGGGGGAATGAACGCCACCCCTGCAGGAAGCCGTGCGGGGCTCACCTGAGCGGGGTCTCCTCCAGGGCCGCACCTCAGGGCACCCGCCTGCCTCCAGCGGCTCTGTCCTCCCCTCCGGCCGGGGCAGCCTGCAGGCCCCCTCCCAGGCTGGCCCGTTCCCAGGGCCCGCTGGCTCCCCTGGCCGCCAGCCTGTGTGTGGGGGGGGGGGGCTGCTGGGGGCCGGCGGGGAGGACAGAGCCGCCTTGTTCCCCACAGCGGGCTGCTTGCTCACCCACACGGCCCCCCTCTCCCAGGAGGATGGGGCCTTTCCAGGCGCAGCCCAGCCCTGCTCCCGCCTCCTGCCCGCCTTTCCCAGAGGGTGGCCCCCAAGAGGCAGGGGCTGTCAGAGCTGCCCATCCCCCCACAACCCCGGCCTGACGCTTCCTGGGGGACACACTCCATCTCATCTCCTTCGACCACAGCACCCCCAAAACGGGCAGGCTGAGGTTTCCCAGAAGCCTTTGCTCCCTCCCTTCAGTCTTCAGCAATCTGAGTTGGGGGCGACGTGTACCCCCGTCTGCTAGGACAGGCCACTGTCAGACACCCTGGGACCCACCCCCAGCAGCCCCGACTCGGCCTGGTTCTCAGCAGCCCAGGTGAGGGGGCAGGGGGTGCCCCTGGGAACACAGCCGCCGCCCTCCCCCACCCCGGCCTCCTCCATCTGTTCGCTCTGCGGGGAACGGTCTGTCCTGCTCACATCGCTGACCTGCGGGGACCAGCAGCCCGTGAGCGATGAGGTCATTACAGTGGCCGTAAGATGAGTGCCTGGGGCTCCCGGGCCGTCTGCGGACTCAGCCCCTCCTCCTCCCAGCAGCACCTCCTATCTGGTCCCCTGAGAGGTCAGTGGGGGTCAGGGGGGGGCAGCAAGGTCGAAGCAGAGGGCCCTCCCCTTCCTACCGGCCAAGGTGCCACTGGGGAGGCGGGGGGTGACCACAGGCTCTTGCTGCCCAGAAACCATGATGAAGAGGCCCTGATGCCTGTATTGGGGTCCCCCTTCCCAGCCCTTGAACCCTAATTCTATCCCCTCCCCAATCTCCTTGCCCCTACCCTGCCTGGGGGAGACAGGGTCACCATCTGTGCCCCCCCCCCACACCTGCACAGCCCATCGCGCCCTCACCCCCACTATGGGCAGAGCAGGACTCCAATGGTGATACCCCCAGGCCCAGGGCCCCCCCCCCCCCACCTCCAGGGGCCGTTCCCCTGTGAGGTCAGAGCCCACCTCTGTGGGACCCGCAGTGTTGGCGGCCCTGCAGGAGCCAGACTCTCCCAGGCAGCCTGCTGGCACGGCCCCGCCTGCCAAGCCCTGCCCGCCAAGCCCCGCCCGCCAAGCCCCGCCCGCCAAGCCCCGCCCGCCAAGCCCCGCCCGCCAAGCCCTGCCCGCCAAGCCCTGCCCGCCAAGCCCTGCCCGCCAAGCCCCGCCAGCCAAGCCCTGCCCGCCAAGCCCTGCCCGCCAAGCCCTGCCCGCCAAGCCCTGCCCGCCAAGGCCTGCCCGCCAAGCCCTGCCCACCAAGCCCTGCCTGCCAAGCCCTGCCAGCTGAGACCCTGCCCGCCAAGCCCTGCCCGCCAAGCCCTGCCCACCAAGGCCTGCACACCGAGGCCTGGCCACCAAGCCCTGCACACCGAGACCCTGCCCACCGAGACCCTGCCTGCCAAGCCCTGCCTGCCAAGCCCCGCCCGCCAAGCCCTGCCCGCCAAGCCCTGCCCGCCAAGCCCTGCCCGCCAAGGCCTGCCCGCCACGCCCTGCCCGCCACGCCCTGCCTGCCAAGCCCTGGCCGCTCAGTCCCTGCCCGCCAAGCCCTGCCCGCCAAGCCCTGCCCGCCAAGCCCTGCCCACCAAGCCCTGCCCACCAAGGCCAGCCTGCCAGCACGGGTCTCCCTGGCCAGGGACTCACCTTGAGCCTCGTAGCCAGCCAGGTCGGGCTTCTCGGTGGCGGCCGGGCTGCCCAGCCGGCCCAGCGCCAGCTGCAGCTGCGCCACGTTCATGCGGGCCGTCAGCTCCCCGTTCCGGTCCCCGATCTGCGGCCAACGGGGCAGGTCAGCGGGCAGCCGGTGGGGAGGACACCAGGCTGCACCGGCCCCAGAGTGGGGTCTATCCCTGGGTCGGGCAGGGGGGACTCACGTCCAGGCAGCCTCCCTCAGGCTGCCGGCGGGGTGGGGCCCCAGCAGCCGGGCCCTGGGCCCCTCCTTCCCAGCACCCCCCATGGGCATCGCCTGCTGGGCCAGGCCACACCCCCGGGTGCCCGCCAGGCTCGGGCTCCTCCCTGGTCCCGCTTGGACAGAGGCCCCCGGGAGAACCGAGGGAGCCAGAGGGCAGGCGGGCGTCTGCAGAAGCCCAGGGCCGGTGGCCATATGGACAGGGCGGCCCTGCTGGCGGCCCCGGGGGAGGGCTCTCTGCCCAGGCCCCCTCCCCCAGCCCCAAGCTCCCCTTCCCTCTCCAGCTCCCCCTGGCCCCTGTGAGCCACACTGCCCCTGGACACAGGCTGTGGGGGCCCAGCAGGCGCCGGGGGCGTGCCAGGGGGAGGTGGCATAGCCTGCCCTGAAGGGGGGGCTGCTGCTTGGAGGCAGGAAGGGGGGCAAGGAGCAGGAAGGGGTGAGGTCAGGAGAGGTCAGCCAGGGGCCAGGGAGCCGGAGGTGGCTCCCAGCAGGGGCTGCCCGGTGGCGATGGGCTAGCGTTTCCGGGAGGACCCTGCGGGCAGCCTCTGGCCGGCCGCTGCCGCCGTGGCCTGGGGCACACATCCCTGCGGCCTGGCCTGGCCAGTGCCGCTGGGGACAGAGGGCCTGGGGCGTGCCTGCCCCCCCGGGCACACAGGCCCCACCCCCACCCGCCTCCCCCTGCACCTCATCTCCCGCTGCACCCCACCTCCCGCCTGGCCTCAGGCCTCAGAAGAGGGGGCAGCACGGGGCGATGGACCGGAGCGGACATGGGACAGGCCGGGGCAGGGGCTGGCGGGAGGGGGGGCGGCCGGCCCGGCTCACCTCCTGGGAGATCTCCAGGTGCTTCTTGGCGAAGGTCAGGGCCTGCGCGGGGCTCCCCATGGACACGTAGGCATTCCCCAGGCTCCAGCACGCCCGGCCCTCGCCCACCCTGCAGGGAGGGAGCTGAGTCCACATCAGCACGCCCCGCCCGCAGGCCTGCCTGCCTCCCCCCTGCCCAGCCTCTCCCCTGCCTGCCTCCCCCTGCCCAGCCTCCCTCCTCCCCAGCCTCCCCCCTGCCCAGCCTCCCCCCCGCCAACCTCCTCCCTGCTCAGCCTCCCCCGTGCCCAGCCTCCCTCCTCCCCAGCCCCCCCCTCTGCCCGGCCTCCCAGGGCCCCGTGGCCAGGCGGCCAGGCCCAGCCTGACAGGAGGAGGGAAGGACAGAGAGGGGGTGTCCAGGGGTGGCAGCCAGTGGAATGGGGCGGGAGTGGATTCGCTCAGCTACCAGGGTTCCCGTCATGGCTTGCTCGCCCCCCTAGTGGCCAGCAAGGCTCCCACCCCCGGGGCTCCCTCCGCCCTTGGGGACAGCGGGCCAGTCCTAGATCGCCATCGGGGGCAGTGTGTGCGACCTGTGACCCCTGCCGTCTGGTTTCAAACTCGCCCCCCCCACCAAGAGACAGGGCCCCAGGCTCCGCCCTCTCCCTGAGCCCCCTTGTCCCCTTCTCCCCCCCCCCCCCAGACTGGCGTGCACGGCTGTGCATTTAGGACCCTCCAGTCTGTCTGTCTCCACGGAGACGGCTCCTGTGGACACGGGGGCGCTTAAAGGGGGGCCCAGTGGGTAGTGGTGAGGGTGCAGCCCTCCAACGGCCGTGCCGGAGTCAGGGTGTGTCGCCCGCTCGGGTCCCTGGGCGGTCGGTGGCGGAGCCCCCCCCCCCCGCCCCCCCCCCCGCCCCCCCCCCCCCCCGCCCCTCGCCGGCACACGCACCGGTCGGCCAGCTCCTGGGCGATGAGCAGGTGGCGCAGGTGGAACTCGGCGGCCCGCTCGGGGTCCTGCAGCAGCGTGTAGGTGTTGCCCAGGCTGTAGCACGCCTGCGCCTCCACCGCCTGGTCCTGCAGCTGCCGGGACAGCTGGAGCGTCTTCCTGAGGAGGGCACCCCGGGGGGCTCAGCACCCCTCCCGGGCAGGGTCATCCCCAAGAGGGCTCCAGCACCTCCTCCCGGGCAGGGTCACCCCGGATGAGGCTCCAGCACCCCCTCCCTGGGGGAGGGTCACCCCGAGAAGGCTCAGTACCCCCCTCTCCAGGGCAGAGCCCTGGGCAGCCCCCGACTCCTGTCCTGTCTGAAGGTGGATGGTGGGTAATGGGGCGAGCGGCCCACCCGCCCCCAGGCCTGGCTGGTCCCCCCTCAGGTGGCCACCGCGCTGCCCCCCTCGATCAGGAGGCCAACGGCCCCAGTCAGGGACCTCCAGCCCCCACCGCCCGCGCCAACGGCCCTGAGCGTCCAAGTCTGTACGGGCCTGGCTGTCCCGGCTCTGGGCCCCGGTGACCAGGCCGGAGACCCTCCGCCGTGCCTTGTGTGGGACACGGCACCCTTGCCGGCCTCCCCCAGCCCGCGGCCCCGGACACGCTGCCAGCCAGCCTCTGGGGGTGGGCCTGTGAGCCCCCTCCCGCTGGGGTGCCTACTTGTAGTACTCGGCGGCCACGTCGAAGCGCCCCAGGAAGATGTGGGCGTTGCCCAGGTTGCTGTAGGCCCTCCGCTCGGCCGCCTTGTCCCCGAACTCCTTCGCGATGGCCAGGCGCTGAGGGCGACGGCCGGGGTCACCGGGGGCCGGACCCACCGACAGCAGAGCCGCCTGCTGCCCCCGGCGGCCGCCCCGTCTGTGTCCAGACCGGGCGGCCTGGCCTGGGTGGGTGTCAGGCCCGCCCACCGCTGCCCTCCCCACTGCCGCCCATCCCTCGGCTGCCCGCCCACCTCATCACCGTCCACCCCGCCCTGCCCCGCTGCTGCCCGCCCTGCCCCTGCCCACTGCACCCAGCCACTACCCTCCCACCGCCGCCCGCCCCACCCTACCACTGCACGTCGGACCGCTGTCCACCCGCCCCGCCCTCCCTGCCCCACCACTGCCCGCCTGCCCGCCGCTCACCTCCTTGTGGAAGGCGGTGGCCTCCACGAAGCTGCCCAGCAGGTAGTGGGTGTTGCCCAAGTTGCCGTAGGCCCTGCCCTGAGCCGCCCGGTCGCCGAGCTCCTTCACCAGCGACAGGTTCCTCCTGCGGGCGAGTCCGTCGAGCCCGTCCCCGCGGTGTTACCCCGTCCCCGCGGTGTTACCCCCGTCCCCGCGGTGTCCCCCGTCCCCGCGGTGTTATCCCCCGTCCCCGCGGTGTTATCCCGTCCCCGCGGTGTTATCCCGTCCCCGCGGTGTTATCCCGTCCCCGCGGTGTTATCCCGTCCCCGCGGTGTTCCCCGTCCCCGCGGTGTTATCCCCCGTCCCCGCGGTGTTATCCCGTCCCCGCGGTGTTATCCCCCGTCCCCGCGGTGTTATCCCGTCCCCGCGGTGTTATCCCCGTCCCCGCGGTGTTATCCCCCGTCCCCGCGGTGTTATCCCATCCCCGCGGTGTTATCCCGTCCCCGCGGTGTTATCCCCCGTCCCCGCGGTGTTATCCCCCGTCCCCGCGGTGTTATCCCGTCCCCGCGGTGTTATCCCCGTCCCCGCGGTGTTACCCCCGTCCCCGCGGTGTTATCCCCGTCCCCGCGGTGTTCCCCGTCCCCGCGGTGTTATCCCCGTCCCCGCGGTGTTATCCCCGTCCCCGCGGTGTTATCCCCCGTCCCCGCGGTGTTATCCCCCGTCCCCGCGGTGTTATCCCGTCCCCGCGGTGTTATCCCCCGTCCCCGCGGTGTTATCCCCGTCCCCGCGGTGTTATCCCCGTCCCCGCGGTGTTATCCCCCGTCCCCGCGGTGTTATCCCCCGACCCCGCGGTGTTACCCCCGTCCCCGCGGTGTTATCCCGTCCCCGCGGTGTTATCCCGTCCCCGCGGTGTTATCCCCGTCCCCGCGGTGTTACCCCGTCCCCGCGGTGTTATCCCCCGTCCCCGCGGTGTTATCCCGTCCCCGCGGCGTTATCCCGTCCCCGCGGTGTTATCCCCGTCCCCGCGGTGTTACCCCGTCCCCGCGGTGTTATCCCCCGTCCCCGTGGTGTTATCCCATCCCCGCGGCGTTATCCCGTCCCCTTGGTGTTATCCCGTCCCCGCGGTGTTATCCCGTCCCCGCGGTGTTATCCCGTCCCCGCGGTGTTATCCCCCGTCCCCGCGGTGTTATCCCGTCCCCGCGGCGTTATCCCGTCCCCGCGGCGTTATCCCGTCCCCGCGGCGTTATCCCGTCCCCGCGGTGTTCCCCGTCCCCGCGGCGTTATCCCGTCCCCGCGGCGTTATCCCGTCCCCGCGGCGTTATCCCGTCCCCGCGGCGTTATCCCCCGTCCCCGCGGCGTTATCCCGTCCCCGCGGCGTTATCCCGTCCCCCGCGGCGTTATCCCGTCCCCGCGGTGTTCCCCGTCCCCGCGGTGTTCCCCGTCCCCGCGGTGTTCCCCGCGGTGTTACCCGTCCCCGCGGTGTTACCCGTCCCCGCGGTGTTCCCCGTCCCCGCGGTGTTATCCCCGTCCCCGCGGGGTTATCCCCGTCCCCCGCGGTGTTATCCCCCGTCCCCGCGGTGTTATCCCGTCCCCGCGGTGTTATCCCGTCCCCGCGGTGTTCCCCGTCCCCGCGGTGTTATCCCCGTCCCCGCGGTGTTACCCCCGTCCCCGCGGTGTTATCCCGTCCCCGCGGTGTTACCCCGTCCCCGCGGTGTTATCCCGTCCCCGCGGTGTTATCCCCCGTCCCCCGCGGTGTTATCCCCCGTCCCCGCGGTGTTATCCCCGTCCCCGCGGTGTTATCCCCCGTCCCCGCGGTGTTATCCCCCGTCCCCGCGGTGTTATCCCGTCCCCGCGGTGTTCCCCGTCCCCCGCGGTGTTATCCCCCGTCCCCGCGGTGTTATCCCGTCCCCGCGGTGTTATCCCCCGTCCCCGCGGTGTTATCCCCGTCCCCGCGGTGTTATCCCCCGTCCCCGCGGTGTTATCCCCCGTCCCCGCGGTGTTATCCCCCGTCCCCGCGGTGTTATCCCGTCCCCGCGGTGTTATCCCCGTCCCCGCGGTGTTATCCCCCGTCCCCGCGGTGTTATCCCCCGTCCCCCGCGGTGTTATCCCCGTCCCCGCGGTGTTATCCCCCGTCCCCGCGGTGTTATCCCCCGTCCCCGCGGTGTTATCCCCCGTCCCCGCGGTGTTATCCCGTCCCCGCGGTGTTATCCCCCGTCCCCGCGGTGTTATCCCCCGTCCCCGCGGTGTTACCCCGTCCCCGCGGTGTTATCCCGTCCCCGCGGTGTTATCCCGTCCCCGCGGTGTTATCCCTGTCCCCGCGGTGTTATCCCCCGTCCCCGCGGTGTTATCCCGTCCCCGCGGTGTTATCCCGTCCCCGCGGTGTTATCCCCGTCCCCGCGGTGTTACCCCGTCCCCGCGGCGTTATCCCCCGTCCCCGCGGCGTTATCCCCCGTCCCCGCGGCGTTATCCCATCCCCGCGGTGTTATCCCGTCCCCGCGGTGTTATCCCGTCCCCGCGGCGTTATCCCCCGTCCCCGCGGCGTTATCCCGTCCCCGCGGTGTTATCCCGTCCCCGCGGTGTTATCCCGTCCCCGCGGTGTTCCCCGTCCCCGCGGTGTTATCCCGTCCCCGCGGTGTTATCCCGTCCCCGCGGCGTTATCCCGTCCCCGCGGCGTTATCCCGTCCCCGCGGCGTTATCCCGTCCCCGCGGTGTTACCCCGTCCCCGCGGTGTTACCCCGTCCCCGCGGTGTTACCCCGTCCCCGCGGTGTTACCCCGTCCCCGCGGTGTTATCCCGTCCCCGCGGTGTTATCCCCGTCCCCGCGGTGTTATCCCCCGTCCCCGCGGTGTTATCCCGTCCCCGCGGTGTTATCCCGTCCCCGCGGTGTTATCCCGTCCCCGCGGCGTTATCCCGTCCCCGCGGCGTTATCCCGTCCCCGCGGCGTTATCCCGTCCCCGCGGCGTTATCCCGTCCCCGCGGCGTTTATCCCCGTCCCCGCGGCGTTATCCCGTCCCCGCGGCGTTATCCCGTCCCCGCGGCGTTATCCCCGTCCCCGCGGTGTTATCCCGTCCCCGCGGCGTTATCCCGTCCCCGCGGCGTTATCCCGTCCCCGCGGCGTTATCCCGTCCCCGCGGCGTTATCCCGTCCCCGCGGCGTTATCCCGTCCCCGCGGCGTTATCCCGTCCCCGCGGCGTTATCCCGTCCCCGCGGCGTTATCCCGTCCCCGCGGCGTTATCCCGTCCCCGCGGCGTTATCCCGTCCCCGCGGTGTTATCCCGTCCCCGCGGTGTTATCCCGTCCCCGCGGTGTTCCCCGTCCCCGCGGTGTTATCCCGTCCCCGCGGTGTTACCCCGTCCCCGCGGTGTTACCCCGTCCCCGCGGTGTTACCCCGTCCCCGCGGTGTTATCCCGTCCCCGCGGTGTTATCCCCGTCCCCGCGGTGTTATCCCCGTCCCCGCGGTGTTACCCGTCCCCGCGGCGTTATCCCCCGTCCCCGCGGTGTTCCCCGTCCCCGCGGTGTTAACCCGTCCCCGCGGCGTTAACCCGTCCCCGCGGTGTTCCCCGTCCCGCGGTGTTCCCCGTCCCCGCGGTGTTACCCCCGTCCCCGCGGGGTTACCCCCGTCCCCGCGGTGTTACCCCCGTCCCCGCGGTGTTACCCCCGTCCCCGCGGTGTTACCCCGTCCCCGCGGTGTT
>CM050522.1:84663882-84712886 GCA_027563665.1 Antrozous pallidus
CAGAGCGCGGGCGTACTCCTTGAGGTAGAAGTAGGCGTTGCCCAGCTGGCTGTAGATGGCACTCAGCGTGCGCAGGTCCTCCGTGCCCGCCTGCACAGCCGCCTCGAAGAAGGCCACGCCCCCCTTGAAGTCCCCGGCCTTGCAGAGCCGCTCGCCCTCCAGCGCCAGCTCCAGGCACGAGGCCTCCATCCTGCGGAGAGGGGGGTCAGCTGGAGAGGGGGGTCAGCCGCTGCCTGGCCGCGCCCCCAGGCCTCCCCCTCCCCCCGCCCCCCGACAGCGCCAGAGCGGGAGGGGGTGGGGGGGGAGCCCTACCCAGTGTGCCCCTGCCCAGGTTGGGCCCCAGCCTCCTCCCTGCCAGGGCCCAGGGGCACGGGGGCCCCAGTAGTGAACCTCGGGCTGCGATGGCGGAGCCCCACACACTGCGCCCCCCGAGTGTCAGCTGCCCGGGAGAGGGGCCCCTGAGGCCGGGAGCCACCACCATCCCACCACCATCTTTCGGGGGCTCAGAGAAGGTGAGCAAGCTGCCCGAGCCTCAGGCAGGGTCTGGGCAAGCCCCTCCTCCAGCCCACACCCTGGGCCGGAGGCTCAGCCACCACCGTGGGGGGCCCCGTGGGCATCTGAGCTGAGCAGTCAGCCCCGCCCGGCCCTTCCTGCCCCGGCCCCCGGCCCCTGGCCCCCGACCCCGGCCCCTGACCTCCAGCTCCTTCCTGCCCCCGCCCCTGGCCCCAACCCCCGACCTCCGGCCCCTTCCTTCCCCCGGCCCCCGGCCCCCAACCCCCCGCTGAGGAGCGCTCTGGGGGCTGCTGGCCATCAGGACGGGCCTGAGAACCACCACAGCCGCCATCGCCCCACCCCGGGTGCTGCTGGGGGAGGAAGGCCAGCACCGCGCCCCAGGATGGGCCCAACCCCAAGATTGGGGCTCAGTGACCTCACGGGAGGAGGCTGTGCTGGCTCCGTCTCCTCCGTCCCCTCCGCCCCCTGGGGTGTGGGCAGGAGCTTCAGACAAGAGGCCAGGCTCTGGGGCCCCGCTCAGCACCCCCAGTGCCCCCCCAGCATCCAATTGGCCCCCCCCCAGCTCAGCACTTCGAGTGGCGCACTGCCCCCCCGCCCCCTCAGCATCCAATTGGGCCCGGCTCACTGAGCTGCCTCAGGACTCAGGCCGGGGTCAGGGGAGCCGGGGTGGGTGGCCGAGCGCCTGCCTGTGGCCCTGCCTGTGGGCAGCCAGGGCCGGACACTCCCTCGGGGCCTCGGCCGCTCCCAGCGGCTCCCAGGGGTCACATGGGTCCCAGGCTCCAGGCCTGACCCAGCCCGGCCCTGGGGACACCACTGTCCCAGCCAGAGGACGCCCGAGGGCGGAGGGAGGGGCCCGGGACTCAGTGCGGCCACCGGGCAGCGGGGAGCCCGGGGGGTCCTGTCCCCAGACCCCGGGACGTGGTGCGTTCTCCCCACGGCCCCACGGCCCGGCTCCCTCGGTTGCGGGTTGGGGTTTCGGAGCCGTGGGTCCGGACCCGCCAGACGCGCCCACGCTCGGCCCCGGGCGCCCACGGCCCTCGGCCCCCCGAGGTGCGGGCGACGGGCAGTTTTGGGGAAAACCAACGCATCTCCTTGGAGACAAACGGCTGCTGGGCCGGTGCTTCTGACACGCTGACCGGGGCCCCTCTATGCAGCCGCCCCCCGCTGCACGGGATCAGGGCGCCTCCACATCACCAGAGCCGCCCCGCCCCCCCCCCCCCCCCACAGGCTCCCGGCTCTCTGCCGGGGAACCCCCACCTTCGCAGGCCCCTTGCCCAGCGCCGCTCCCGGGGTCAGAGCCAGCTCCTCCCATCCGTGAACTCAGAGCCTGGGCCCTGGGCCCCCCACTCCCCGCCGGTAACCCCGAGATCCAGAGCTCACGTGGCCTCCATGTGTCGGCCTCCCTCCCGCCCCCCCTCCCCGTGCTGGGCAGACACCTCGCGGGGTGCCCCGGGAGAGCCGCCAGATGCCACGTCCCATGTGCCCCCGGCCCGCCATCCGCTGGTGCCCTGCCCTTTCCCTCGTGACCGCGGGGGGCCATGGGCTCTGAGCCGTGGGCACTGCGGCAGGAACAGGCCCTGCTGGCCTTGCGGACCTGGCCATCCCCGCCCCCATCCCAGAGCCGGGGTGTCTGGCTTGGGAACCAGGGGCCCCCACACTTCAGGGGGTGGGGTCTCCTGATGGGGTGTCATCGCAAATGCAGACGGGGGTAGAGGGGTGGGGTGGGGGGGTCTGACCTGGGCCCCAGCCACACAGGGCGGTCGCCAGCAGGTGGACAGGGCTAGGAAGCCCCCCCTCTCCACGTACCCACAAATCTCCAATGGCCCCTGACCTCCCCGCCCGCACCCACCGCCTGCCCCTGCCCAGGCGCCCTCCCGGTGCCCCCAGTGCCCGCCGCACCTGGGCCACTGCAGGCTGGGCATCTTTTGCACCAGCAGCCGCGGCTTCGGGCCCGAGGCGGACGGAGGGGAGGACCAGGGCAGCTCAGAGCCGGAGCAGCAGGGTCAGCGGGCGGCCTGGGCAGGCGGTGGGGGTGCTCGGAGCCCAGAGGAGCGGAGGAAGGAGGCAGGAGGGAGATGGGGCGGGGGGTGTGTGCCCGGAGCCCAGAGGAGCGGAGGAAGGAGGGAGATGGGGCGGAGGGGGGCGGGGGGGGGGTGCTCGGAGCCCAGAGGAACAGAGGCAGGAGGCAGGAGGGAGATGGGGCGGGGGGTGTGTGCCCGGAGCCCAGAGGAGCGGAGGAAGGAGGGAGACGGGGGTGGTGGGTGTGCCCGTCCCCGGCCCAGCCCCTGCTCTCATACCTGCCTCCGCGTGACGACCGGGCAGGGCAGACCTGCAAGCCGGGCAGCCCCAGGCCCACCTGGGGGGGGGGGCAGCTCGGCTTCCTTCTGGGGGGTTTGCACCCGGCCCCCACCCCACCCCACCCGACCTCATCCTCTGGGGGAGACCCTGCTCCCCGCCAGACCTCCCTCACCCGCCCCGCCCCGCCTGACCTGGCCCCCAGCCCACGGCTCCAGACACGGTGCCCAACACACGGCACGGGGCGCCCGGCACACGACGTTGGGCACATGGCAGGGCCCGCAGATGGGAGCCAGGTCATCCTGCTGGTGCCTCCCAAGCCTCTGGGGCTGTAGGTTACCTGCCCTGACCCCCCCCAAGAGGAGTTGCAGGTCCCAGATGGGGGGCCTTGGGGGGGCTGCCAGGGTGCAGACACTCCTCACCCCAGCTCCTTTCCCAAACTGTGCCGCCCCACAGTGGCCAGGGAGGAGGCGGGTGCTGGGACCCCCAAGCGGAGGCAGGAGCGGGGGAGGAGTGGGGTGGGTGCAATGCCGGCTACAGAGGCGCTCCCAGAGTTCCCTCGGCCCCTCTCCCGGGCACCCCTCCTGCCAGCCCCGTGCCTCCTCAGCAGTGGGCCCTGGGGTGCGGGGGAGGGGGGCTCCCCAAGGCTGGGAACCGCCTCGCGGGAGGGAGTCGGCTCGGAGCAGGGACTGCAGAGCCAGGGTGTGCTCCCCCGCGCAGACCCCGTGGCTGGGCAGAGGGGGAGCCCACGCACGAGGGGGGCTGCAGGGCCTGCCCACGTGGGGTGGGGTCCGGAAGGCAGAGCCCTGGAAGGAGCCGGGCAGTGGACGCCGAGTAGGGGGGCCAGGTCCCAGGCCGCCCGCCCACGCCAGACGCTGCTCCTCAGGGTGTCTGGCCGGGCACCCCCTTCCCCCATCCAGCCCTGAGGTCTCCATCCCATGCCACCATCCGCCCTCAGGCGAGGGGGCGGGGCCTAGACCACCTCCTCCCTGCCAAGCCCCTGCTGAGCAGCTGAGCCCCCAAACTCTGCAGGCTCAACCACCCCCATTCCCCGATTCCCGCCCCCCCAGGCCGCTGCCCCGCACATGCTCTGCGGACCACCCCCTGGGGTCCCCTGTGAAGCTGCCCAGCATGGCCGGCCACCCCCCACCCCGCGCCTCTGCCCAACACCCCCTCTGCAGGCCTGTGGGTGTTTGCCCCGCACCTGGCGAGGTGCCCGCGTGCACTGGGCAAAGTGGTCTGCCGGGCCAGCCCTCCTGCCCGATGCCGGACCCCGCCCCCCCCCCCCCCAAAGCCTGCCTGGGCCTCCCCGAGGCCTGTGCACCCCAAGCGTCCACTCTCGGGACAAGAGACGGGGGCCAGCCGGCCAGGGGTGTCTCAGCTCCTCCCGCCAGACTCCCCGCCGGTCTGCTCTCTCCCGGCGGGGGCTGACCGGGCGGCATTCCCAGCAGCCAGACCGCAGTGGCCGGAGGCCGCGCCGCCTGCCAAGCTCCCCCCGCGGCTCCGGCCCCGGACGAGCAGCGATGGCTCCCCGGTGGCCAGCCTGCCGGCGCGGACGCCGTATTGCGGGGGCTTCCCCTCCTCCCCGACGTCAGGCGTCAGGGGGGCACTCGCCCGGGCCCGAGGCTGCCAGCGCTGCTGGGAGCTGCCGCCCACACCTGGCCCGGCTCCCGCGGGGCC
The DNA here is from genome assembly GCA_027563665.1 of Antrozous pallidus. Lineage (NCBI taxonomy): Eukaryota > Metazoa > Chordata > Mammalia > Chiroptera > Vespertilionidae > Antrozous > Antrozous pallidus. The sequence continues at coordinate 84,668,371 of CM050522.1, forward strand.
CGGCCCCTGCGGCCTGCTCCCGGCCCTGCAGGCGGCTCGGCGCGGCCTGGGCTCACAGGGATGCAGCCGGCCCCAGGCCTCGCCCGCGTCCCCCCCTCAGCCCCTCCCGGGGGGGTCTCCGGGCCGGGTCCTTTGTGGGTCCCCCAGCGCTCTGGCGCCAGCCCACACCCCGCTCCCAGGTCAAGCCGGGGGTGGCCAGGATGCTGTGGGCCTTCAGCTGTTCGTGGTCTCCCAGCCTGTCTGCCTGTCTGTCTCTCACACACACACACACACACACGCACATACTCACACACGCACACACACGCACATCCACACATGTGTGCGCGCACACATTTACACACACATAAATGCACACACCCACGCATATGCACACATTCACACACGCATGCACACATGCACACCTGTGTGTGCACGCACAGGCTTACACACCACGCGCGCACACGCATGCACACAAACTCACGTGCACACACATGCACATGCACTCCCACACATGCACATAAACTCTCACGCATGCACATACACTCACATACATGCACACACGCATGCACACACTCACATACAGGCACACACATGCACACACTCACACATGTACACATTTGCGTGCGCACACGCACACACACTAACACACATGCGCACAAACTCGCATGCACACGTGCAGACACCACGCGCGCACACGCATGCACACAAACTCACGTGCACACGCATGCACATGCACTCCCACACATGCGCATAAACTCACACACATGCACACACACTCACATACATGCACACACGCATGCACACACTCACATACAGGCACATACAGGCACACACTCACACATGTACACATTTGCGCGCGCGCGCGCGCACACACTAACACACATGCGCACAAACTCGCATGCACACGTGCAGACACACTCACATACAGGCACACATGCATGCGCATACTCACACACATGCACATGCTCACATACATGCACACACGCTCACATACGTGCACACAGACTCACATGCACACACGTGCGCACACTCACATGCATGCACACAAACTCACATGCACACACTCACATACATGCCCACACTCACACACATGCACACAAACTCACATGCACACACTCACATACAGGCGCACACTCACATACAGGCACACACTCACATACAGGCGCACACTCACATGCATGCACACAAACTCACATGCACACATACTCACATACAGGCACACAGGCATGCACACAAACAAACTCACATCCACACACATGCACACATACTCACATACAGACACATGCACACACTCACACACATGCACACAAACTCACGTGCACACATGCACACACACTCACATACAGGCACACACATGCACACACTCACAGGCACACACTCACATGCACACACTCACATACACACACACATACTCACACACATGCACACACACTCACATACAGGCACACACGCATGCACACAGCTGAAGCAGCCGGATGAACTCCTGCTGCTCTTTGGGACCGAACACCCGCTCTCGGTCAAGCAGGACCCCGGGGCGAATGCTGCCTGCACAGCCCCCCATCCCACAGGGTCCGGGAGGGGGTCCTTCAGGGGGCCTCCTGCCCCAGCTGCCAGCAACCCCCCCCACGCCCCCCCCCCCCCCCCCCCCCCCCGTGTGGGGCCCAGGAACCAGGCTGGGGCCAGCGCTCGGTCCGGAGCCCACACAATGGCGGCTGTGTCTCTGGCCGGCGGCTCGGACCAGACCGAAGCAGGAGGGGCGGCAGGCCCGTCCCGCCACCTCGCCCTCCTCCGCACACGCGTGGGGGCAGAGGTTCGCTGCTGCTGGGCTGCCTGGCGAGGCCCATGGAGGGCCCCACAGCCCAAGGCCGGGGTCTTGGGGGCGGCCGGGGGCGCTGGGGTGACCATGTCCTTCAAATTGGGGCGGGGGGGGACGGTGCGGTAAGGCCTGCCCCCGGGCACGCACTGCCCCTGAGACCGCCCCGCACAGCACGCACGCCTGCCCGCGGTCCGGACACCTGCTCAGCCCCTCAGAGGGCCTGGTAACGGCCAGGGCCCGGCTCAGGGCATCACCCCGTGGAACAGCCCGGCCAGGCCCGGAGTCACCAGGCAGGCACGCAGCCCTGGGCAGGGCCACCCTGCCATCCCGGCGGGGCCCAGAGCCCAGAGCCCAGCCGTGCCCGGCCCACACGTCTGCCCGCGGGCAGGTGTCTTTCGAGGCGGCACACACCCACCTCTGGCCGGCTCTGCAGCCTCCACCCCGTGCCACCCGCTAGACCAGGCTGGGGCGGGCTGGTGGGGGGCAGAGGCCACGCTGGGCACAGCGGGCCTCTGGGGGCGGGCAGGCCGGCTGGTGCGGCCGGGGGGGGGGGGGGGGGGCATGCGGGGGGCGGATGCCCGGCTGGGCGGGAAGTTCCTGGCAGCCCCCGCCCCATCCGGGGGTGCCAGGTGGCCCCACCGCAGGCAGACGCAGCTACCAGTTCCTGTGCCCCGGGGTTGGGGGGTCCAGCCGCCCGCCCTGCCCGCCCCCGCCTGCAGGCCTCCGCTGCTCCCCAGCGCTACCGAGGGGGGCCCAGCGTCCCACACGCCCGCTTTGGGGGGCCCCACTCCCGCATCCCAGCTGCTCCCCCATCCCCGCGGCTCCGGAGGGAGGGGCGTCCCCGCCACGTTGCGCGCCCTCCGCCGCCGCCGCCTTTGTTCGGGTGGCCGTGCCCCGCTGTCCCCGCCCGCTCCGCCGGCCCACCTGGAGTGGAGGCGCCGCGCCGCGCCGGGCAGCTCGTCCGCGGCGGCCGGGGCCGGGCTGGCCATGCGGGGTCGCCCAAGGCCCGGGCCCCCCGCGCCCCGCCTGGCGCCGCGCAGCGTCGGTCCGGCCCCCGGCGCGGTCTGTCTGTCTGTCCGGCCGCGGTCCGCGCGGCCCGGCCGCGGCGCCGAGGAAGTGATGTGCGCGGCGCCGCCCCTCCCGCGTGGCCGTGATGTCACGGGCCTCCCGCCGCGGGGAGGGGAGGGGAGGGAGGGGAGGGCCCCTGTGCGGCGGGACCTCTGCGCCTGGCACCCGGCGGGCGCTGGGGCGCCCCGACCCCGGGATCGGGGCTGGGCCTAGCGCTGCCCCCGCCCCCCCCCAGGCCTGCCTGTCACCGCACGGGGGGGCGGGGGGGGGGCTGCTGGAGGGCTGTGCCTTTGTTTGGCGCACCCCCCCCATGGGGTGATCCTCTGCCCGCCTCTGGGCCAGCCCCGCCGGCCTCCCCTCTGAAGGGGCTGGGCAGTGTGGGCTTGGGGAGCCCCCCCCGCAGGTTTAGAGACCTGGGGGTGCTGATCACAAACAGGAGCGCTCTGCCTCGGGGAACCGGGGTCTGGGAGGAGGGATGGGGAGGAGGGGTGGGGGAGGGGGATGGTGGGAGGAGGGATGGTGGGAGGAGGGGTGAGGGAGGAGGGAGGGGGATGGTGGGAGGAGGGATGGTGGGATGAAGGAGGGGGATGGTGGGAGGAGGGAGGAGGGATGGTGGGATGAGGGAGGGGGATGGTGGGAGGAGGGAGGGGGATGGTGGGAGGAGGGAGGGGGATGGTGGGAGGAGGGATGGTGGGAGGAGGGAGGGGGATGGTGGGAGGAGGGAGGGGGATGGTGGGAGGAGGGATGGGGAGGAGGGATGGTGGGAGAGGGATGGTGGGAGGAGGGATGGTGGGAGGAGGGATGGTGGGAGGAGGGAGGGGGATGGTGGGAGGAGGGATGGTGGGAGGAGGGAGGGGGATGGTGGGAGGAGGGATGGTGGGAGGAGGGATGGTGGGAGGAGGGATGGGGAGGAGGAATGGTGGGAGGAGGGGGGGGGAGGAGGCACTGAGGGGCAGGGCGCAGAGGCCGTGTGGCCTGGCCCGGTCGCTGTGGGCAGTGGCAGGCCCGTCCCTGCCATTCCTCACCACCCAGACTTGAGACGGGCAGTTGCCCCGTTGCCCTCCTACCCTCAGCCTCCCCTGGGGGGGGACCGGGAGCCTCGGGGGTGCAGGAGGGCGCTGGCTGAGCGGCCGGGTGGTGTGGGCACGGGGCCACCTCCCGCTCTGAACTCCCAGAGCCCCAAGGGCCGGTGTAAGAGGCGGCCTCCAACTGCCCCCCTGGCCGCTCCGGCCGCTCCGGCGTCCTCCGCTCCGGTCGGGGCAGGGCCAGCTCCTGGCACAGCGGGCACTTGTGAGTCCCACCTCCTGCTCCGGGGGCCCCCAAACCCCAGGGGGTCCACGGGGATGGAGATCATCCTGGAGCAGGAGATGGGCTACTCCCCTCCCCTCCCTCCCCCCTCCCCCCTCTCTCCCCTCCCCTCTCTCCCTCTCCCCTCTCTTCCCCCCTCCCCCTTCTCTCCCCTCCCCTCCCCCTCCTCTCCCCTCCCCTCCCCCTCCTCTCCCCTCCCCTCCCTCCCCCTCCCCTCCCCCTTCTCTCCCCTCCCCTCCCTCCCCCTCCCCCTTCTCTCCCCTCCCCCTCCCCCTCCACTCCCCTCCCTCCCCTCCCCCTCCTCTCCCTCCCCCCTCTCCCCTCCTCCCCCCTCCCCCCTCCTCCCCCCTCCTCCCCTAGCACCAGCCCCTCCCGGAGAGCAGCCTGTCAGGAAAATGCCAGCCTCGGGCCAGACGGGGCCAGACGCAGCCGCAGGCCGCTGGCTCTGGCGGAGGGGGCCGGGTCGCAGTGAGCCGGAACAGCAGGGCTGGCGGCTGTTGGTTTTCTGAGGAAGAGGCAGCAGAATGGGGACCATCTGTGCCCGGGCTGGGCCCCAGGCCTGTCCCACGCACCCCCCTCCCCGATAGCCACAGGGGCTGGCACGGCCTGCGCCCGGCCTTGGCCTGGGCCTGGGCCCCCGCGGAGGGGGGCTCCCTGCCGGTCTGGGACGCCCAGGGCTGCCTCTCTGCTGGGGCCGGGGCCCCTATGGCGCCTCCTGCGTGTGGCCGGGGCCCGCAGTGATGAACCCCGAGGGGCGCTCGGTGGTGCTGGGTGGCCTGTAGCTGTCACTGCAGGGAGACCGCATTTTTTCTTCCTTCCTGGAAGCAGGGGGACTAGGGCGCTGGAGTCCCTGGGCTGGGAGAGCCGGGACTCTGGGGGCCTGGGGGGGAGGGGCTGTGCATGAGCCCACCGAGGCTCAGACTCTGAGGCAGGCCGAGCAGGACACAGCCCCCCCCCCCCGCCCCCCGTCCCCGCTGCTGTGTGACCAGCACACGCTGCCTTCCCTCTCTGAGCCTCGGTTCTGCCGCCTGTGACCTGGGCTCCACAGCCCGTCCCACAGGGGCCGCGAAGGGTCAGGGGTCTGGGCGGCGCTGAGCCCGGCGCACAGTAGGAGCTTGGCGCACAGTAGGAGCTCGGCACACAGTAGGAGCTCGGACGCCAGCCGCTGCCCCGCAATGGCCCCAGCTCCTGAGCCCCCGCTGGTGGCTCTAGCAGGACCAGGACGCCCGGCCCACGGCCCCCCGTGGTCTTCTCACATCTGGAGCTCTGAGGCTCAGCAGGACGATGACCCCCAAGAAGGTGGTCGGGTCTGGCCCAGGGACACGGCGCTGCCCCCTGGCGCCAGGTGAGAGCCATGGCAGCTCTGTCCACAGAGCTGGGGCTCCTGGGGCTCTAACCCTCCATCACGGCTGCCTCCCCCTGGCGCTGCCCCCCCCCCCCCAGCAGCCTCCCATTCACTCTGCTCCCCTCCCCGCTGCCCTTCCCCAGCCCGAGGCCACTCACCGCCTGGACGCCCGCGGACCCCTCTCTGTCGCCCTGAACTTCAGGCACAGGCCCGGGCGGAGCGCCCCCCCGGGGGGCGAGGGGTCCGGGGGAAGCCGCAAGCCCCTCGGGCGGCCTCATCCCAAGGGAGCCTCAGCGAGGACCCGGCCGTCCGCCAGCCTCTGGCCCGGCCCGGGGGAGCAGGAAGGAGGGGTACAGGGGTGCCCGGGCCCGCCTGAGGCGGCACCTCCCGCCCACGGCACGCCCGCTACCCGCCTCACGGCGCCCGGCTGCGCCCTGTGTCCTGACGCGCCCTCCCCGCTGGCCCGGGAGCCGGCAGGAGGGGCCGTGGCCAGGAGCAAGGCTCTTGCTGTGCCCGGGAAGGGAGGCCTGGGCACCAAGAGAGAGGCGGGCCCGGGCCCAGCCCGTGTGGGCCTGGCAGGTGGCTGGCGCCCCCCGAGGTCACCGCGGAGCAGAGAACGGGCACGGGCTTCAGCCAGGGCTGGGGACGGGGGGGGGGGCGGAGGTCCCCAGGCCGGCATGGCGGCTCCGAGCCCACTCCTCCCCTACCCGCCTTCCTCCTGTGCCCACCCTCCCAGAGCCCCTCCCGCAGGCCCAGTGGCAGCTGGGACCCCACCCACCCCCGGGGGCTTCTGTGTGGGCTCCAACCTGGGGAGGAAGGAGGTGGACAGGGAGGAGGGGGAGGGGGGAGCAGGAGGGGGAGGGAGGAGGGAGGGGAGGAGGCAGGAGGGGAGGAGGGGGAGGAGGAAGGGGAGGAGGGAGAAAGGGGAGGAGGGGGAGGGGGAGCAGGAGGGGGAGGGAGGAGGGAGGGGAGGAGGGGGGAGGAGAAAAGGAAGAAGGGGAGGAGGAGGGGGAGGGGGAGGAGGCAGGAGGGGGAGGAGGTAGAAAGGGGAGGAGGGAGAAAGGGGGGGAGGAGGAGCAGGAGGGTGAGGGAGGAAGGGGAGGAGGGAGGGGAGGGGGGCAGGAGGGGGAGGAGGGGGAGGAGGGAGGAGGACGAGGAGTAGGAGGAGAAGGGAGGAGGGAAGGGGGAGGAGGGGGGCAGGAGGGGAGAGACAGCGGCACACGGACGCACTGGCCAAAGAAAAAGGCGCTCTCAGGGTTGGCACTGTTTTCCTGAGAAAAACGTCTTCCTCCGCACAGTTTGGGGAGCGTGTGCCCCACTCTCCCGAGGCCCCTGGGTCACCCACAGGCGGCTCCTGTCCTGGGGCCCCAAGTCCCTGGAAAGTGGGGGTTGTTGGACCGGCAGGGTCCACGTGTGTGGGGTGCGGGCGCCAGGGAAGCGGCCTGCGCCTCCGGGAGGACCCGCCCAGGAAATAGCTGGAGGCGGAGGCTGCCCGAGTCACCCTGACACCCTGCAGCCCGGCCGCCCGGCCCGCCACATTCCTGGGTGCTGGCTGGCAGCGGCCACCTCTCACCAGTGGCTGTCCCTGGGGCCTGAGGGGAGGCAGGACACGCGTGAACCGTCCCCGCAGGGTTGTCTAAGGGGCTGGTCCTGGCCCGTGTGACCAAGATCCCCGCCCCCACCACCACCTGCTGTGCCCCCGGGCCTGGCAGGCTGCCCCAGTGTGAGTCCTAGAGAGGCACAGAGACAGAGACAGAGACAGAGACAGAGGGGGGGAGAGACAGAGAGGGAGAGAGACGGAGGGAGAGAGACAGAGGGGGAGAAACAGAGAGGGGGAGGTGGAAAGGCAGAGACAGAGGGGAGACAGAGAGGGGGAGAGACAGAGGGGGAGAGACAGAGAGGGGGAGAGACAGAGAAGGGGAGAGACAGAGAGGGGGAGACAGAGAGGGGGAGAGACAGAGAGGGGGAGAGACAGAGAGGGGGAGATAGAGAGGGGGAGAGACAGAGGGGGAGAGACAGAGAGGGGGAGAGACAGAGAGGGGGAGACAGAGAGGGGGAGAGACAGAGAGGGGGAGACAGAGAGGGGGAGAGACGGAGAGGGGGAGACAGAGAGGGGGAGAGACAGAGAGGGGGAGAGACAGAGAAGGGGAGGTGGAAAGGCAGAGACAGAGGGGAGACAGAGAGGGGGAGAGACAGAGAGGGGGAGACAGAGAGGGGGAGAGACAGAGAGGGGGAGAGACAGAGAAGGGGAGGTGGAAAGGCAGAGACAGAGGGGAGACAGAGAGGGGGAGAGACAGAGAGGGGGAGATAAGGAGGGGGAGAGACAGAGGGGGAGAGACAGAGGGGGAGAGACAGAGAGGGGGAGAGACAGAGAGGGGGAGAGACAGAGGGGGAGAGACAGAGAGGGGGAGAGACAGAGAGGGGGAGAGACAGAGGGGGAGAGACAGAGAGGGGGAGAGACAGAGAGGGGGAGAGACAGAGGGAGAGAGACAGAGAGGGGGAGAGACAGAGAGGGGGAGATAGAGAGGGGGAGAGACAGAGAGGGGGAGAGACAGAGAGGGGGAGAGACAGAGAGGGGGAGAGAAAGGTGGAGAGACAGAGACAAGCCCTCCATGTCACAGCTACATGTAAAAAAAAGTTATACAATTGTCCTTGGTTTTGCAATGATAAATGAAAAACGTTAAAACTCTCCAGTCATCTTGTGCCAACCAATAAAAACCAGTATTTCCTGCAAAAAAACAAAAACAAAAAAAAACAACTCTCCAGTCAAACAAGGTATGCAAGAATTCTTATGTTGTTCTTTTTTTAAAATGTTTTGATTTTTTACAGAGAGGAAGAGAAAGCAATAGAAAATTAGAAACATCGGTTGGCCGAATCCTGCACACCCCTCACTGGGGATGTGCCCGCAGACAAGGCACATGCCCTTGACCGGAATCGAACCTGGGACCTTTCAGTCCGAAGGCCCTGGCTTTATCCACTGAGCTACACAGGCCAGGGCTTTATGTTCCTTTTTTGTTAAACAGGGAGAGCAAAATAGCTCACAGGAATCTGGGGGTCAGTGCTGCAGGGGACAAGGGGTGTTTTCCCCTCCCATCTTCACCTGAGGTCCATCAGAACAGACCCTGACCATTTAGTTAAAGCATGCAAATGCCTGAGCAAGTACATCAGCTGCTTTACTGCGATGGAGGGAGGGGGCCGGGGAGGTCAGAGTGCAATGGAGGGAGGGGGCGGGGGAGGAGGTCAGAGTGCAATGGAGGGAGGGGCGGGGAGGAGGGCAGAATGGAGAACTCTGCGCAGTCGGTAGAGGTGCTGGGACCCGGTCGCTGTTCTTTAGAGAGAGTGCCCCGTGGTCCGAGGAGCGGAGTCTGGGCTCAGGGGTCAGCAGCGGCTCCCCGTTTCCGGGGCCTCAGGGCCCCCGGGACACCGTGCACCCGCACCCCCACGGACGGCGGGCAGCTGTGTCTGCCCCGTGAGGGACGCCGGCACCATGGGCCGGACCCGCTCCCGGGCGGACCCTGTGGCTCTCGGGAGGCTCTGCTCCGTTTACCGCGGGGCGGGCGCCTCCGGGTCGCCAGCTGCGCCCCAGGACGGCCCGGTCCGCCAGCCGTGGAGCCGTAGGGTCGCTGTTGTCCGTCCCGCCGCCTCCGGGGGCTTTCCCCGGCGCCGGAGCCCCCGGCGGCCGCACGACAGAGGAGGGGCCAGTCGGGCATAGCCGGCCCCGGGAGCGGCCCGGGAGCAGCGGGAGGAGGAGGGAGGCGGGAGCGGCCCGGGAGCGGCGGGAGGCTGCGGCGGCGGGATCGGTTCGGGAGCGGCGGGAGGCGGCGGCGGCGGAGCCAGAGGGCCGCCGAGCAGAGTGTTTGGTTTCTAAGGTCGGGAAGCCGGTGGATGTCAGCCAGGTCTGAGGAGAAGCGGTCACAGATAGCGAAGCGGGAGCGGGGAGATCAAACGGCCCAACACCCGCCCAACACCCGCCCCGCCCCCTGAACCAGCCAATCGCGAGAGCCTGTGCGCCCCCGCGCCAATCAGGAGGGCCGGGTCACGTGGGAAACTGCACTTGGGCACCAGCCGCCGGCGCGGTTCGCTCAGACCACGGGCTGTCACTGCCGCGCGCGGAGGCAAAGATGCAGTCTGCGCCCGGCTCCCAGGTGGGTTTCGTTTTTAGGATTTTTACATCTTTTCCTCGCAACCCCGACAGGGTCCCTGGGCCTGGGGGGTCGTGCTGGGCGGCTCGCTGTGAAGCCCCGCTGAGCGTGCCCCCTGCCCCGGGCGGCACCCTTCCCGGCCAGCACCCCTCCCGGGGCAGCAGCCCTCCCGGCCAGCACCCCTCCCGGCCAGCACCCTTCCCGGCCAGCACCCCTCCCGGCCAGCACCCCTCCCAGGCAGCACCCCTTCCGGACAGCACCCTCCCGGGCAGCACTCCTCTCGGGCAGCACCCCACCCGGGACAGCACCCCTCCCAGGTTGCACCCCTCCCGGGCAGCACCCCTCCCGAGACAGCACACCTCCATGCCAGAACCCCTCCCTGGAAAGCACCCCTTCCGGGGCAGCACCCCTTCCGGGGCAGGCGTTCTTGGGAAGCCAGGGCTGAGGGAGGAGGTAGAAACGGCCTGCGGGGCTCAGCGCGCCCGGCAGTGGTGGGGGCCCTGGCGGTCAGACCAGGCCCGTGAGACCCAGAACCCCGCAAGGCTCTCCCCGCACCTCCCTGGCCGGCCCCGCACGGGTCAGGGGCTGGGGTGCGCCCTGGAGGCAGCGAGGGAGGGGGGAGCACGGGACACCTCCTTCCTCCCTGAGGGCTCTGCCCGAGCTGTGCCCCGCCCTCCTCCGAGTGGAAGCCGGAAGCCGGACCCGGTCCCCCACCGAGTCTCCCAAGGGGCGCGCGGAGTCCTGGGCCCCCTAAAACGACCCTCTCTGTCTCCCTAACCCCTGGCTCCGGGAACATGAAGACCTTGATCGTGGTGCACGGAGGTGCGGGCAGCCGGGTCTCCAAGGACTCCGAAGAGCGGGTGCGCCAGGGTGTGGCCCGAGCCGCCGCCTTGGGGTACCGCGTCCTGACCCAGGGGGGCCCCGCGCTGGACGCCGTGGAGGCCGCCGTGGCCGCGCTGGAGGACGACCCCGAGTTCAACGCCGGTGCGTTTGCCCCGCCTGGAGGGGCCAGATCTCCCTGGGGGTGGGGGGCCCTGTGCTCGGAGGGGGAGTGTGGGGGTGGTGGTAAGGCTGCATGTTCCTTGTTACCTGTTGGCCAAATTGCTTTAAGAATTTTGAAATCTTTCCCCCCCTTAAACCTGCTTCCTAGAATTCACATCCCAAGAAGCATTTTTAAAAAAAGATTTTTTAATTGATTTTTTTACCAAGAGGAAGGGAGAGGGATAGAGAGAAACATCCATCAGCTTCCTCCTGCACACCCCCCACTGGGGATGTGCCCACAACCAAGGTCCATGCCCTTGACCGGAATCGAACCCGGGACCTTTCGGTCCGCAGGCCGACGCTCTACTCACTGAGCGACACCGGTTCGGCTATGCTCATTTTTATTTTATTTTATTTTAAATACACTTATTGAATTTTGAGGGAGAAAGTGAGTAGGAAGAGCGAGAAGCTTTGATGAGAGAAACATGGATTGGTTGCCTCTGCCCGCCCCCTACTGGGGATCAGCCCCAGGAGCCCAGGTTGTGGTCTCCATCCGCAGTGGGCGGGCAGGAGGCAGCTAGTCCATGATTCTCTCTCATCATTGATGCTTCTCTCCCTCCCCCCCTCGCTCTGCTCCCCCCCCTACCCCCGCCTCTGACATCAGTGAAGTGAATGTTGCTCTGGCTCTGGGGTGGAGGGCAATGGGGCAGGCGGCTCAGGACACCCGGAAGCCATGTCCACATCCATCCTTCTTGCTTTCACCACCTTTGTGCCCAGGCCATGGGTCCGTCCTGAACGCCCGTGGGGACGTGGAGATGGACGCCAGCATCATGAGTGGAAAAGACCTGTCTCTGGGCGCCGTGTGTGCGGTCCGCGGCATCGCCAACCCCATCCGGCTGGCGCGGCTGGTCATGGAGAAGGTGCGTGACCGGCACCCTTTCCCTCGGCTCCATCCCTCCCCGTGGGGACCACAGGGTCCGACGGCCCCGTCCCTCCCCGTGGGGACCACAGGGTCCGACGGCCCCGTCCCTCCCCGTGGGGACCACAGGGTCCGACGGCCCCGTCCCTCCCCGTGGGGACCACAGGGTCCGACGGCCCCGTCCCTCCCCGTGGGGACCACAGGGTCCGACGGCCCCGTCCCTCCCCGTGGGGACCACAGGGTCCGACGGCCCCGTCCCTCCCCGTGGGGACCACAGGGTCCGACGGCTCCGTCCCTCCCCGTGGGGACCACAGGGTCCGACGGCCCCGTCCCTCCCCGTGGGGACCACAGGGTCCGACGGCCCCGTCCCTCCCCGTGGGGACCACAGGGTCCGACGGCCCCGTCCCTGCCCGTGGGGACCACAGGGTCCGACGGCTCCGTCCCTCCCCGTGGGGACCACAGGGTCCGACGCTCAGTCCCTCCCCGTGGGGACCACAGGGTCCGACGGCTCCATCCCTCCCCGTGGGGACCACAGGGTCCGACGGCTCAGTCCCCCCCGTGGGGACCACAGGGTCCGACGGCTCCGTCCCTCCCCGTGGGGACCACAGGGTCCGACGGCTCCGTCCCTCCCCGTGGGGACCACAGGGTCCGACGGCCCCGTCCCTCCCCGTTGGGACCACAGGGTCCGACGGCTCCGTCCCTCCCCGTGGGGACCACAGGGTCCGACGGCTCCGTCCCTCTCCGTGGGGACCACAGGGTCCGACGGCTCCGTCCCTCCCCGTTGGGACCACAGGGTCCGACGGCTCCGTCCCCCCCGTGGGGACCACAGGGTCCGACGGCAGGGACACCCGAGGTCACTCCGTGTGGACGGAGGGAGGCAGGGTCCTGACCGGACGAGGTGACTGACAGGAACAGGCGAGGACTTTGTTCTCACGTCACCGTCCTGCTCTGCCCTGGGTCAGCAAACATCCATGGGGATGAGGAAAGACACCGGGAGCCAAACACCCCACCACGCCGGCTCTTTGGTGTGTGTTTGACGAGAAGCTCAGAGCCAGGCTCTCTCCACACAGCTCGGGGCACCGACTTGGGTGTTTCTGAGGCTTGGCACCCAGAGCGGGCAGGCGGGTTAGCGGCACCCTTAGGCACAGTTAACAGGACCTCAACGTTTTAAAAATCGAACCCGTGTCCCCTCCTCCCGCCCAGACGCCTCACTGCATCCTCGCGGGGGCGGGCGCCGCTGAATTCGCAGCCGCCATGGGGGTCCCCGCGGTGCCCGGGGAGCAGCTGGTGACGGAGAGCAGGAGGAAAGAGCTTGAGCAAGAGAAGCAGAAGGCGGCTCAGGTTCCGGACCAGGAGAAGTAAGTGCCCTGGGGCCCAGGGCGGGCTGTGGGCTCGATCCCCAGTGATCCTCTCTCATCACGGACATCTCTCCCTCTTCCTCCTTTTCTCTGAAACCCTTACCAATATTTAAAAGAATAAAAAAGTAAGTGCCACTGAGGCTCACGTCTGGGGAGTCGGACAAGCGGGAATGTTTGGCGAATGTTTGATAATTTGATTTTTTAAAAAACATATTTTTACTCATTTCAGAGAGGAAGGGAGAGAGAGAGAGAGTGACATCAATGAAGCGAGAATCATGGACCGGCTGCCTCCTGCACGCCTCCCCCATGGGGATCAAGTCCACAGCCTGGGCACGTGCCCTTGCCTGGAATCGAACCTGGGACCTATTATGCCCAGCTTTCAAGATCCCCAAAGAGCACCGGGGAGCCGAGTCCAATGCAAAAGCAAAGAGCCTTTATTGAGGCTCGAGCTCGGCCTCTCCGCCCCCACGGACACAGCTGCAGGATGCCAGGTGCCCCGAGTTCCAAAAGCTCAGCAACTCTACAGGCTGGGGTCGGGCGGGGTGATGCTCGGACCGCTGAGTTGGCCGATCCGGTCGCGTGAGGGCTAGGGCCTGGTTCCGCAAAAACGGGGTGCGGTCAGCATGCTTTTGGCCTTAGGATACTTCCCCTTGCGTTCCCATTGGCTGATTTAAGGGTGAGCTGGGTACTGGGGGTCGCGTTGGGACATGGTTACCCGAGATGGACGGCACAGTACAAACGGATTCTGTCCTGATCCGCCCTTTCACTTCCCCCTTGTCTTGGAACTTATGGCCCAGTCACGGACGGACTGCATTTGCACCTCGCCTTCCATTACGAGAGCCCTGTACGGGGGGCGCAGAACCGTCCACTGAACTGTCCCCACGAGCTCTCTGAGAGTCGGGCTGTCTGTAGGTAATGCCAGGGCCGAAGGTCAACAGCGATAGTAGGATCACAAGGGGTCTGGAGAGGGTGGAGATAAGTTAACCACGGGACCAGTTAAAGATTCATACTAAGACTGAGATTGCCCCCTCTCCAGCTTCCGCTTCTGCAGTCCCTCTCTTACGGGGGCCATGGGTTCCTTAATAACTCCTGAATGGGCAGCATGAAAACAGCGCTCCTCCCCTCGGGCTGCACACAGGCCTCCTTGCTGCATGAATAGTCAGTGCAGTCCTCTCCTGTTCTGGAGTGCTGCCTCACATGAGGAGGTGAGGGATTCTTGCAGGTGGATTCTGGGTTTTTCAACTCTTTCTATGTCTAGCTCAATGGCTGCTCTTAGGGATCCATAGTTCTTGTGTGACAAGCGAGGATACCCCGGTTCCTGCCCCTGTTAGTCCCAGCCTCGAGAGGGCGGCCAGAGTTAGGGCTGAAACAGGTTCCCTCCTACTTCCGGGTCAGCAGACCCCAATCTGCTAAGTGTTTCCTCCCCCGAATGGTATCCTAGCTTGGGGATAAGCTGGACGAGTATGTAGAAACCTTCTCTTGAGGAGGTGCGGGTTTGGGGGTGGACGCTGGAACAGGCCCACCACGCATTTTCGGGCGGAGCAGGTCAGCTGTCCCACCGGGGACTGTGGAGTGTCATTACGAAGATGTGAGCGTTCAGGGGGCACTCGGCCATGCAGGCACCTCGCCCGGGTACCCCCTGGAGGGCTGGTCTCCCCGTGCCCTACTGCCACCTGCAGGAGCTGGTCTCCGCCCCTTCCGCACTCGGCCGTGTATTCTGATCCCCCAGATATTGTCAGTGTCCCCTCCTGTCGCTTCTTCCCTGGTTCCGTGAGGGGTGCCCGCACGGGTTGCAGCGACCCGGACCGGGCGGCGCCTTCGCCCGCGTTCGGGGCGTCCGGTCACCAGCCCTCGGGGGAGTCCACCAGATGTGCCCGGTCGATACACGGGACCAGGAGACGCAGACATAGATGCGTCCCCACATGGGTCGGGAGCGTGGCCTCGAGTGACCGGGGCCAACATAGAGGTGGAATTGCTGCCGGTTTTGGGGCTATTGGGGGCCCCATGGGCGGTTCAGGCAGGGGCGTACGGGACCTGGGGGAAGAACTCCTGGAGGTCCACTGTGCGTGACCGTGACTGCGTGTGACCACTGACTGCGTGTGACCACTGACTGCGTGTGACCACTGACTGCGTGTGACCACTGACTGCGTGTGACCACTGACTGCGTGTGACCACTGACTGTGCGTGACCGTGACTGCGTGTGACCACGGACTCCGTGTCCTCTGCTCTGTTTGCCTCGCAGAGAACTGGGCACCGTGGGTGCGGTCGCCTTGGACTGCCGGGGAGACGTGGCCTACGCCACCTCGACCGGGGGCCTCGTGAACAAGATGGTGGGCCGTGTCGGGGACTCCCCCATTGCAGGTAGGCCCAACAGGCGACTCCTGTCCCCTCCGCCGCCCCTGGTTCTGTTCTCGGGTTTCCCGCCCCTTCCTCAGTGCCCAGTCTCGGGGGGGGGGGCAGTCCTGCTCTGGTCCTTGGGGGCCGGGCCGATGGGCTGGCAGGGGCGGGGGGCAGCGCAGATCAGCACCCTCAGGTTGCCCCCAAGCTACCCACGGCCTCTCTAGCTCTTTTCTGAGGGCCTCAGACTGAGTCCCAGAGGGTTAAGTACACGGACCTCTTCCCGGGCTGGGCGCTGGGCTGGGCGCTGAGGAGCTGAGAGGGCGTTTCCAGGTCTGACGGGCACCAAAGTGGCACCTGCTGACCCAGGACCATGCTCTCTGCTCAGGATTGAGGCAGGTGCCCTGTTCCTGGGGGAGTTGGGGGTGGGAGCGCATGTGTCAGCTGTGCTGACTGTCCTGGTGTAGCTGCCCGGGAAAGGTCAGGAGGTCAGGCACCCCCCAAATCCTCCCTCCCCCCCGCCCCAGGTTGCCTTCATCCTGGTTTCAGGGCGGTCACACGGCACCTTTGCATCCCAAGGTCATGGATGCTTCTCTGACCTGGTCTGTGCTTGGGCACTTAGCGCATGTAGAATTAACTTGTACTATGTATTTAAGCTTTTTAAAAACTACTTTTTTATTGGTTCTGGAGAGGAAGGGAGAGGGAGAGGGAGAGAGAGAAACATCACTGAGAGAGAATCATGGACCGGCTGCCTCTGCACGCCCCACACTGGGGATGGAGCCCGCATCCTGGGCCTGTGCCCCGGGGCTGGGGATCGAACCCTGACCTCCTGGTTCTTCGCTGGCGCCGAGCCACGGAGCCGGCCAGCGGGCGGCGCGTCCCCCTCTTGCTCAGGAGCAGCGTTTCTGCACAGGGTCGGGGGGCTACGCCGACAACGGCATCGGAGCCGTCTCCAGCACGGGGCACGGCGAGAGCATAATGAAGGTGAACCTGGCCCAGCTGGCGCTCTCCCACGTGGAGAAGGGTAGGTGCCCAGGCCGGGCGCCCGGACACGGGGCAGCGGGAGCTGATGTGGAGGGGAGGTGGCCTCACCTTCCTGGGCTGCAGGCATGGCTCAGGGCGCCCCTGTGGACTCGCCCACCTCTGTCGGGTCTGGACGCGCGTTCACGCTCCTGTCCCTCGGGCAGCAGCGGCTCCGAGCCGGCGGGGAGGGCAGGGGGAGGGCGTGCAGAGCGAGGCCGGCCTGCGGCTCTCGGGCGGACTTGGGTCCCCAGGGACGCTGTCCACACTGTGGTCCCCGCCCGCACACGGGTCCCCCGGGTTCTGGGAGTGACGTGGCGCGTCTCGCCCTGTCCCCGCTTTCAGGAAAGACGGCGGAGGCGGCGGCGGTGGCGGCGCTGGGCTACATGAAGTCCAGGGTCCAAGGTGAGGGTGGTGTCATCATGCTCACCAGAGCGGGCAACTGGACGGCCCAGTGGACCACGGAGTCCATGGCCTGGGCGGCCGCCAAGGACAACCAGCTGCACGTGGGCATCAATGTCGGCGACACCAGGGTCACCTCCCTGCCCTGAGCCGAGGCCGCCTGCCGGCGCGGCCTGCAGGTGGCGCCGTTCCCCGGCCGGAGATCGCAGCTTGACCCCTGAGCCAGAACCCGAAATCCCCCCATCTTCCCGTGTCCACCCACCGTCCCCCACCAGCGGGGTGTGGGCCGTGTGGCCGGCACGGCGAAGGCTTGGGGGAGGAGGATCCCGTCAGCCTCTCCCCCCGGGGGCGGCGCTTCTGCTCTGACGGGCCTGCACGGCTTACCTCTCAGGAAGGAAACCGCTTAACCAGCAACCCCACAGCCACTAATAAAATGTTTGCAAGCACAGTGTGGTCCGAGTCACGTGGACACGCCAGACTCCCTGGTGCAGGCTCCCTGGTCTGCCGGGACGGGGGGGAGGGCAGGCAGGCAAGCTCACTGGGTGTCTCTCCTCGAGTGCGAGCCCACTGGGTGTCACTCCTCAGGTGCGAGCCCACTAGGTGTCACTCCTCAGGTGCGAGCCCACTGGGTGTCTCTCCTCGAGTGCGAGCCCACTGGGTGTCACTCCTCAGGTGCGAGCCCACTGGGTGTCACTCCTCAGGTGCGAGCCCACTGGGTGTCACTCCTCAGGTGCGAGCCCACTGGGTGTCACTCCTCAGGTGCGAGCCCACTGGGTGTCACTCCTCAGGTGCGAGCCCACTGGGTGTCTCTCCTCGAGTGCGAGCCCACTGGGTGTCACTCCTCAGGTGCGAGCCCACTGGGTGTCACTCCTCAGGTGCGAGCCCACTGGGTGTCACTCCTCAGGTGCGAGCCCACTGGGTGTCACTCCTCAGGTGCACAGAGGGCACCAGCGCGTTTCCCGCTTCTCCACTCGGCGCTATCTGTGGTCACTCACTAGAGGCCACTTCCCCTGGGGGTTCCCCAAAGTGCACCCAGTGAAGCAGAAAGAGACCTTTCCTGGGGGGGCCGCCACACGGCTGTTCTTCCCAACGTGAACACTAGGTGGCATCAGAGAAGCGAGTTTCCTGGGGACCCCCAAGGGGTGTTCTCTGTCACCTCCCACTCAGACTCTAGAGGACTCTGCTGCTGTCATTCACTCGTTGCGCCCTAGATGGCAGCAGAGGTGCGGCTCCCGGCCTTTACTTCCCTGGGATTTCAGTGATGTAGGATGCGCGGTACCTGGAGGCAGGGGAGCGTTTCCTGTAACCCACTCGGTGTCCCCCCACCCCCTCCAGTCTGGCAGCTGAGAAGGGCTTCTCCTGGTGATCGCACTCAGGTGCACCCGGGCCCTCGCCAGCGTGGCCCAGTGGATAGATCCTCGGCCTGCAGACTGAAAGGTCCCCGTTCAGTTCCGGTCAAGGGCACGTGTCCGGCTGAGGGCTCCCATCCCCAGTGCTGGGCGTGCAGGAGGCAGCCGATGAATGGTTCTCTCATCCCCGATGTGTCTCTCTCTCTCTCTGAAATCAATAAAAAGGTATTTTTTAAAAGATGCAGACTAGAGGCCACAGAATGGCGTTTCCCGCTCACGTTCACGAAGCTATGTTGTTTTTTTTTAATGTATTTCATTAATATTTTTTTTCACAGACAGGAAGGGAGAGGATGAGAGTCAGAAACATCGATCAGCTGCCTCTTGCACACCCCCTGCTGGGTATGTACCCGCAGCCAAGGCACATGCCCTTGACCGGAATCGAACCTGAGACCCTTCAGTCGGAAGGCCCAGGCTTTATCCACTGAGCCACACCGGCCAGGGCTTTATGGTATTTTTTTTTGTTAAACAGGGAGAGCAAAATAGCTCACAGGAATCTGGGGGTCAGTGCTGCAGGGGACAAGGGGTGTTTTCCCCTCCCATCTTCACCTGAGGTCCATCACAACAGACCCTGACCATTTAGTTAAAGCATGCAAAAGCCTGAGCAAGTACATCAGCTGCTTTACTGCGATTGAGGGAGGGGGCCGGGGAGGAGGTCAGAGTGCAATGGAGGGAGGGGGCCGGTGAGGAGGTCAGAGTGCAATGGAGGGAGGGCGGAGAACTCTGCGCAGTCGGTAGAGGTGCTGGGACCCGGTCGCTGTTCTAGAGGAGCGGAGTCTGGGGTCAGGGGTCAGCAGCGGCCCCCCGTTTCCGAGGCCTCCGGTCTCCCGGGGCCTCAGGTCCCCCAGGGCACCGTGCACCCGCACCCCCACGGCCTTCGGGCAGCTGTGTCTGCCCCGTGACGGGCGGCCGTCACCATGGGCCGGACCCGCTCCCGGGCGAACCCTGTGGCTCTCAGGAGGCTCTGCTCCGTTTCCCGCGGGGAGGGCGCCGCGGGTCGCGCGCTGCGCCCCAGGACGGCCCGGCCCGCCAGCCGTGGGGCCGTAGGGTCGCTGTTGTCCGTCCCCCCGCCTCCCGGGGCTTTCCCCGGCGCCGGATCCCCTGGCGGCCGCTCCAAGAGGGAGGGGCCAGTCCGTGCCCAGCCGGCCCCGGGAGCGGCGGGAGGCGGCGGCGGCGGAGGCAGAGGGCCGCCGAGCAGTGTTTGGTTTCTAAGGTTGGGAAGCCGGTGGGTGTCAGCCGGGTCTGAGGAGAAGCGGTCACAGATAGCGAAGCGGGAGCGGGGAGATCTAACTGCCCAGGGACACGGGCACCGCCAACTTGGACCGCCCAACGCCCGCCCCTCGCCCTGAATTAGCCAATCATGAGAGCCTGTGCGTCCGCGCGCCAATCAGGAGGGCGGGGTCACGTGGCAAACTGCACTTGGGCACCAGCCGCGGCTCGGTTCGCTCAGACCACGAGCTGTCACTGCCGCGCGCGGAGGCAAAGATGCAGTCTGCGCCCGGCTCCCAGGTGGGTTTTGTTTTTAGGATTTTTACATCTTTTCCTGGCAACCCCGACAGGGTCCCTGGGCCTGGGGGGTCGTGCTGGGCGGCTCGCTGTGAAGCCCCGCTGAGCGCGCCCCCAGCCCCGGGCGGCACCCTTCCCGACCAGCACCCCTCCCGGGACAGCACTCCTCCCGGGCAGCACCCCACCCGGGCAGCACCCTTCTCGGGCAGTATCCCTCCCGGCCAGCACCCCTCCCGGCCAGCACCCCACCCGGGGCAGCACCCCTCCCGGGACAACACCCCTCCCGGGACAGCACCCTTCCCGGCCAGCACCCCTCCCGGGGCAGCACCCCTCCCGGGACAACACCCCTCCCGGACAGCACCCCTCCCGGGGCAGCACCCCTCCCGGGACAACACCCCTCCCGGGACAGCACCCTTCCCGGCCAGCACCCCTCCCGGGACAGCACCCCTCCCGGCCAGCACCCCTCCCGGGACAGCACCCCTCCCGGTCAACACCCCTCCCGGTCAGCACCCCTCCCGGGGCAGCAGGCGTTCCTGGGAAGCCGGGGCTCGGCAGACCTGGCAGTGGAGGGGTCCCCGGCGGTCAGCTCAGTCCCGTGAGACCGATTCACCCACAAGGCTCTTCCCCCACGTCCCTGGCCGGCCCCGCTCGGGTCAGGGGCTGGGGTGCGCCCTGGAGGCAGCGGGGGAGCGGGGAGCAGGGGACACCTCCTTCCTCCCGGAGGGCGCTGCCCGAGCTGTGCCCCGCCCTCCTCCGAGTGGAAGCTGAAGGCCGGACCCGGTCCCCCATCGAGTCTCCCCAGGGGCGCGGTGTCCCGGGCCCCCTAAAACGAACCTCTCTGTCTCCCCAACCCCCGGCTCCGGGGACATGAAGACCTTGATCCTGGTGCACGGGGGTGCGGGCAGCCGGATCTCCAAGGACTCCGAAGAGCGGGTGCGCCAGGGTTTGGCCCGAGCCGCCGCCTTGGGGTATCGCGTCCTGACCGAGGGGGGCCCCGCGCTGGACGCCGTGGAGGCCGCCGTGGCCGCGCTGGAGGACGACCCCGAGTTCAACGCCGGTGCGCTGGGGGTGGGGGGCCCTGTGCTCGGAGGGGGAGGGTGGGGGTGGTGGTAAGGCTGCATGTTCCTCGTTATTTGTTGGCCAATTTGCTTTAAGAATTTTGATATCTTCCCCCCTCCCTTAAACCTGCTTCCTGAATTCATATCCCAAGAAGCATTTTTGAAAAAAGATTCTTTTATTGATTTTTTTACCGAGAGGAAGGGAGAGAGGGATAGAGAGAAACATCCATCAGCTTCCTCCTGCACACCCCCCACTGGGGATGTGGCCGCAGCCAAGGTACATGCCCTTGACCGGAATCGAACCCGGGACCCTTCAGTCTGCAGGCCGACGCTCTACCCACTGAGCCACACCGGTTCGGCTATGCTCATTTTTATTTTATTTTATTTTAAATACACTGATTGAATTTTGAGGGAGAAAGTGAGTAGGAAGAGCAGGAAGCTTTGATGAGAGAAACATGGATTGGTTGCCTCTGCCCGCCCCCTACTGGGGATCCAGCCCCAGGAGCCCAGGTTGTGGTCTCCATCCCCAGTGGGCGGGCAGGAGGCAGCTGGTCCATGATTCTCTCTCATCATTGATGCTTCTCTCCCCCTCGCTCCCCCCCCTACCCCCGCCTCTGACATCAGTGAAGTGAATGTTGCTCTGGCTCTGGGGTGGAGGGCAATGGGGCAGGCGGCTCAGGACAGCCGGAAGCCATGTCCACATCCATCCTTCTTGCTTTCACCCCCTTTGTGCCCAGGCCATGGGTCCGTCCTGAACGCACGTGGGGACGTGGAGATGGACGCCAGCATCATGAGTGGAAAAGACCTGTCTCTGGGCGCCGTGTGTGCGGTCCGCGGCATCGCCAACCCCATCCGGCTGGCGCGGCTGGTCATGGAGAAGGTGCGTGACCGGCAGCCTGTCCCTCGGCTCCATCCCTCCCCGAGGGGACCACGGTCCGACGGCTCCGTCCCTCCCCGTGGGGACCACCGGGTCCGACGCTCAGTCCCTCCCCGTGGGGACCACCGGGTCCGACGCTCAGTCCCTCCCCGTGGGGACCACAGGGTCCGACGGCTCCGTCCCCCCCGTGGGGACCACAGGGTCCGACGGCTCCGTCCCTCCCCGTGGGGACCACAGGGTCCGACGGCTCCATCCCTCCCCATGGGGACCACAGGGTCCGACGGCTCCATCCCTCCCCGTGGGGACCACAGGGTCCGACGCTCAGTCCCTCCCCGTGGGGACCACAGGGTCCGACGGCTCCGTCCCTCCCCGTGGGGACCACAGGGTCCGACGGCTCCATCCCTCCCCGTGGGGACCACAGGGTCCGACGCTCAGTCCCTCCCCGTGGGGACCACAGGGTCCGACGGCTCCGTCCCCCCCGTGGGGACCACAGGGTCCGACGGCTCCGTCCCTCCCCGTGGGGACCACAGGGTCCGACGGCTCCATCCCTCCCCGTGGGGACCACAGGGTCCGACGGCTCCGTCCCCCCCGTGGGGACCACAGGGTCCGACGGCTCCGTCCTCCCCGTGGGGACCACAGGGTCCGACGGCTCCGTCCCTCCCCGTGGGGACCACAGGGTCCGACGGCTCCGTCCCCCCCCTGGGGACCACAGGGTCCGACGGCTCCGTCCCTGCCCTGTGGGGACCACAGGGTCCGACGGCTCCGTCCCTGCCCTGTGGGGACCACAGGGTCCGACGGCTCCGTCCCTCCCCGTGGGGACCACAGGGTCCGACGGCTCCGTCCCCCCCGTGGGGACCACAGGGTCCGACGGCTCCGTCCCTCCCCGTGGGGACCACAGGGTCCGACGGCAGGGACACCCGAGGTCACTCCATGTGAGGACGGAGGGAGGCAGGGTCCCGACCGGACGAGGTGACTGACAGGAACAGGCGAGCACTTTGTTCTCACGTCACCGTCCTGCTCGGCACTCGGGGCAGCAAACATCCATGGGGATGAGGAAAGACACCGGGAGCCACACACCCCACCACGCCGGCTCTTTGGTGTGTGTCTGACGGGAAGCTCAGAGCCAGGCTCTCTCCACACAGCTCGGGGCACCAACATGGGTGTTTCTGAGGCTTGGCACCCAGAGCGGGCAGGCGGGCTTAGCAGCACCCTTAGGCACAGTTAACAGGACCTCAATGTTTTAAAAATCGAACCCGTGTCCCCTCCTCCCGCCCAGACGCCTCACTGCATCCTCGCGGGGGCGGGCGCCGCTGAATTCGCAGCCGCCATGGGGGTCCCCGCGGTGCCCGGGGAGCAGCTGGTGACGGAGAGCAGGAGGAAAGAGCTTGAGCAAGAGAAGCAGAAGGCGGCTCAGGTTCCGGACCAGGAGAAGTAAGTGCCCTGGGGCCCAGGGCGGGCTGTGGGCTCGATCCCCAGTGATCCTCTCTCATCATTGACATCTCTCCCTCTTCCTCCTTTTCTCTGAAACCCTTACCAATATTTAAAACAATAAAAAAGTAAGTGCCACTGAGGCTCACGTCTGGGGAGTCGGACAAGCGGGAATGTTTGGCGAATGTTTGATAACTTGACTTTTAAAAAAACATAATCTTACTCATTTCAGAGAGGAAGGGAGAGAGAGAGAGAGCGACGTCAATGAAGAGAGAATCATGGACCGGCTGCCTCCTGCACGCCTCCCCCATGGGGATCAAGTCCACAGCCTGGGCACGTGCCCTTGCCTGGAATCGAACCTGGGACCTGTTATGCCCAGCTTTCCAGATCCCCAAAGACCACCGGGGAGCCGAGTCCAATGCAAAAGCAAAGAGCCTTTATTGAGGCTCGAGCTCGGCCTCTCCGCCCCCACAGACACAGCTGCAGGATGCCAGGTGCCCCGAGTTCCAAAAGCTCAGCAACTCTACAGGCTGGGGTCGGGCGGGGTGATGCTCGGACCGCTGAGTTGGCCGATCCGGTCGCGTGAGGGCTAGGGCCTGGTTCCGCAAAAACGGGGTGCGGTCAGCATACATTTGGCCTTAGGATACTTCCCCTTGCGTTCCCATTGGCTGATTTAAGGGTGAGCTGGGTACCGGGGGTCGCGTGGGGACATGGTTACCCGAGATGGACGGCACAGTACAAAGGGATTCTGTCCTTCTCTGCCCTTTCACTTCCCCCTTGTCTTGGAACTTATGGCCCAGTCACGGACGGACTGCATTTGCACCTCGCCTTCCGTTACGAGAGCCCTGTACGGGGGGCGCACAACCGTCCACTGAACCGCCCCCACCCGCTCTCTGAGAGTCGGGCTGTCTGTAGGTGATGCCAGGACCGAAGGTCAACAGCATTAGTAGGATCACAAGGGGTCTGGCGAGGGTGGAGATAAGTTAACCACGGGACCAGTTAAAGATTTGTACCAAGACTGAGATTGCCCCTCTCCAGCTTCCGCTTCTTCAGTCCCTCTCTTACGGGGGCCATGGGTTCCTTAATAACTCCTGAATGGGCAGCATGAAAACAGCGCTCCTCCCCTCGGGCTGCACACAGGCCTCCTTGCTGCATGAATAGTCAGTGCAGTCCTCTCCTGTTCTGGAGTGCTACCTCAGATGAGGAGGTGAGGGATTCTTGCAGGTGGATACTGGGTTTTTCAACTCTTTCTATGTCTAGCTCAATGGCTGCTCTTAAGGATCCATAGTTCTTGTGTGACAAGCGAGGATACCCCGGTTCCTGCCCCTGTTAGTCCCAGCCTCAAGAGCGTGGCCAGAGTTAGGGCTGAAACAGGTTCCCTCCTACTTCGGGGTCAGCAGACCCCAATCTGCTAAGTGTTTCCTCCCCCGAATGGTATCCTAGCTTGGGGATAAGCTGGACGAGTATGTAGAAACCTTCCCTTGAGGAGGTGAGGGATTGGGGGTGGATGCTGGAACAGGCCCACCACGCATTTTCGGGCGGAGCAGGTCAGCTGCCCCACCGGGGACTGTAGAGTGTCATTACGAAGATGGGAGCGTTCAGGGGGCACTCGGCCATGCAGGCACCTGGCCCGGGTTCCGCCTGGAGGGCTGGTCTCCCGTGCCCTGCTGCCACCTGCAGGAGCTGGTCTCCGCCCCTTCCACACTCGGCCGTGTATTCTGATCCCCAGATATTGTCAGTGTCCCCTCCTGTCGCTTCTTCCCTGGTTCCGTGAGGGGTGCCCGCACGGGTTGCAGCGGCCCGGACCGGGCGGCGCCTTCGCCCGCCTTCGGGGTGTCAGGTCACCAGCCCTCGGGGGAGTCCACCAGATGTGCCCGGTCGATACACGGGACCAGGAGACGCAGACATAGATGCGTCCCCACATGGGTCGAGAGCGTGGCCTCGAGTGACCGGGGCAAACATAGAAGTGAATTGCTGCTGGTTTTGGGGCTATTGGGGGCCCCATGGGCGGTCAGGGCAGGGGCGTACGGGACCTGGGGGAAGAACTCCTGGAGGTCCACTGTGCGTGACCGTGACTGCGTGTGACCACTGACTGCGTGTGACCACGGACTCCGTGTCCTCTGCTCTGTCTGCCTCGCAGAGAACTGGGCACCGTGGGTGCGGTCGCCTTGGACTGCCGGGGAGACGTGGCCTACGCCACCTCGACCGGGGGCCTCGTGAACAAGATGGTGGGCCGTGTCGGGGACTCCCCCATTGCAGGTAGGCCCAACAGGCGACTCCTGTCCCCTCCGCCGCCCCTGGTTCTGTTCTCGGGTTTCCCGCCCCTTCCTCAGTGCCCAGTCTCGGGGGCGGGGGCGGTGCCGCTCTGGTCCTTGGGGGCGGGGCCGCTGGGCTGGCTGGGGGCGGGGGGCAGCGCAGATCAGTCCCCTCAGGTTGCCCCCAAGCTACCCACGGCCTCTCTAGCTCTTTTCTGAGGGCCTCAGACTGAGTCCCAGAGGGTTAAGTACACGGACCTCTCCCGGGCTGGGCGCTGAGGAGCTGAGAGGGCGTTTCCAGGTCTGACGGGCACGAAAGTGACACCTGCTAACCCAGGAACCTGCTCTCTGCTCAGGATTGAGACAGGTGCCCTGTTCCTGGGGGGGTTGGGGGTGGGAGCGCATGTGTCAGCTGTGCTGACTGTCCTGGTGTAGCTGCCCGGGAAAGGTCAGGAGATCAGGCACCCCCCAAATCCTCCCTCCCCCCCGCCCCAGGTTGCCTTCATCCT
Source organism: Antrozous pallidus (assembly GCA_027563665.1). Classification (NCBI taxonomy): domain Eukaryota; kingdom Metazoa; phylum Chordata; class Mammalia; order Chiroptera; family Vespertilionidae; genus Antrozous; species Antrozous pallidus. The sequence continues at coordinate 84,694,085 of CM050522.1, forward strand.
GGTTTCAGGGCGGTCACACGGCACCTTTGCATCCCAAGGTCATGAATGCTTCTCTGACCTGGTCTGTGCTTGGGGACTTAGCGCTTGTGGCATTAACTTGTACTATGTATTTAAGCTTTTTAAAAACTACTTTTTTATTGGTTCTGGAGAGGAAGGGAGAGGGAGAGGGAGAGAGAGAAACATCACTGAGAGAGAATCATGGACCGGCTGCCTCTGCACGCCCCACACTGGGGATGGAGCCCGCATCCTGGGCCTGTGCCCCGGGGCTGGGGATCGAACCCTGACCTCCTGGTTCTTCGCTGGCGCCGAGCCTCGGAGCCGGCCAGCGGGCGGCGCGTCCCCCTCTTGCTCAGGAGCAGCGTTTCTGCACAGGGTCGGGGGGCTACGCCGACAACGGCATCGGAGCCGTCTCCAGCACGGGGCACGGCGAGAGCTTCCTGAAGGTGAACCTGGCCCGGCTGGCGCTCTCCCACGTGGAGAAGGGTAGGTGCCCAGGCCGGGCGCCCGGACACGGGGCAGCGGGAGCTGATGTGGAGGGGAGGTGGCCTCACCTTCCTGGGCTGCAGGCATGGCTCAGGGCGCCCCTGTGGACTCGCCCACCTCTGTCGGGTCTGGACGCGCGTTCACGCTCCTGTCCCTCGGGCAGCAGCGGCTCCGAGCCGGCGGGGAGGGCAGGGGGAGGGCGTGCAGAGCGAGGCCGGCCTGCGGCTCTCGGGCGGACTTGGGTCCCCAGGGACGCTGTCCACGCTGTGGTCCCCGCCCGCACACCGGTCCCCCGGGTTGCGGGAGTGACGTGGCGTCTCGCCCTGTCCCCGCTTTCAGGAAAGACGGCGGAGGCGGCGGCGGTGGCGGCGCTGGGCTACATGAAGTCCAGGGTCCAAGGTGAGGGTGGTGTCATCATGCTCACCAGAGCGGGCGACTGGACGGCCCAGTGGACCACGGAGTCCATGGCCTGGGCGGCCGCCAAGGACAACCAGCTGCACGTGGGCATCAATGTCGGCGACACCAGGGTCACCTCCCTGCCCTGAGCCGAGGCCGCCTGCCGGCGCGGCCTGCAGGTGGCGCTGTTCCCCGGCCAGAGATCGCAGCTTGACCCCTGAGCCAGAACCCGAATTCCCCCCATCTTCCCGTGTCCACCCACCGTCCCCCACCAGCGGGGTGTGGGCCGTGTGGCCGGCACGGCGAAGGCTTGGGGGAGGAGGATCCCGTCAGCCTCTCCCCCCGGGGGCGGCGCTTCTGCTCTGACGGGCCTGCACGGCTTACCTCTCAGGAAGGAAACCGCTTAACCAGCAACCCCACAGCCACTAATAAAATGTTTGCAAGCACAGTGTGGTCCGAGTCACGTGGACACGCCAGACTCCCTGGTGCAGGCTCCCTGGTCTGCCGGGACGGGGGGGGGAGGGCGGGCAGGCAAGCTCAATGGGTGTCACTCCTCAGGTGCGAGCCCACTGGGTGTCACTCCTCAGGTGCGAGCCCACTGGGTGTCACTCCTCAGGTGCGAGCCCACTGGGTGTCTCTCCTGGAGTGCGAGCCCACTGGGTGTCACTCCTCAGGTGCGAGCCCACTGGGTGTCACTCCTCAGGTGCGAGCCCACTGGGTGTCACTCCTCAGGTGCGAGCCCACTGGGTGTCACTCCTCAGGTGCGAGCCCACTGGGTGTCTCTCCTCGAGTGCGAGCCCACTGGGTGTCACTCCTCAGGTGCACAGAGGGCACCAGCGCGTTTCCCGCTTCTCCACTCGGCGCTATCTGTGGTCACTCACTAGAGGCCACTTCCCCTGGGGGTTCCCCAAAGTGCACCCAGTGAAGCAGAAAGAGACCTTTCCTGGGGGGGCCGCCACACGGCTGTTCTTCCCAACGTGAACACTAGGTGGCATCAGAGAAGCGAGTTTCCTGGGGACCCCCAAGGGGTGTTCTCTGTCACCTCCCACTCAGACTCTAGAGGACTCTGCTGCTGTCATTCACTCGTTGCGCCCTAGATGGCAGCAGAGGTGTAGCTCCCGGCCTTTACTTCCCTGGGATTTCAGTGATGTAGGATGCGCGCTACCTGGAGGCAGGGGAGCGTTTCCTGTCACCCAATCGGTGTCCCCCCACCCCCTCCAGTCTGGCAGCTGAGAAGGGCTTCTCCTGGTGATCGCACTCAGGTGCACCCGGGCCCTCGCCAGCGTGGCCCAGTGGATAGATCCTCGGCCTGCAGACTGAAAGGTCCCCGTTCAGTTCCGGTCAAGGGCACGTGTCCGGCTGAGGGCTCCCATCCCCAGTGCTGGGCGTGCAGGAGGCAGCTGATGAATGGTTCTCTCATCCCCGATGTGTCTCTCTCTCTCTCTGAAATCAATAAAAAGGTATTTTTTAAAAGATGCAGACTAGAGGCCACAGAATGGCGTTTCCCGCTCACGTTCACGAAGCTATGTTGTTTTTTTTTAATGTATTTCATTAATATTTTTTTTCACAGACAGGAAGGGAGAGGATGAGAGTCAGAAACATCGATCAGCTGCCTCTTGCACACCCCCTGCTGGGTATGTACCCGCAGCCAAGGCACATGCCCTTGACCGGAATCGAACCTGAGACCCTTCAGTCGGAAGGCCCAGGCTTTATCCACTGAGCCACACCGGCCAGGGCTTTATGGTATTTTTTTTTGTTAAACAGGGAGAGCAAAATAGCTCACAGGAATCTGGGGGTCAGTGCTGCAGGGGACAAGGGGTGTTTTCCCCTCCCATCTTCACCTGAGGTCCATCACAACAGACCCTGACCATTTAGTTAAAGCATGCAAAAGCCTGAGCAAGTACATCAGCTGCTTTACTGCGATGGAGGGAGGGGGCCGGGGAGGAGGTCAGAGTGCAATGGAGGGAGGGGGCCGGTGAGGAGGTCAGAGTGCAATGGAGGGAGGGCGGAGAACTCTGCGCAGTCGGTAGAGGTGCTGGGACCCGGTCGCTGTTCTAGAGGAGCGGAGTCTGGGGTCAGGGGTCAGCAGCGGCCCCCCGTTTCCGAGGCCTCCGGTCTCCCGGGGCCTCAGGTCCCCCAGGGCACCGTGCACCCGCACCCCCAAGGCCTTCGGGCAGCTGTGTCTGCCCCGTGACGGGCGGCCGTCACCATGGGCCGGACCCGCTCCCGGGCGAACCCTGTGGCTCTCAGGAGGCTCTGCTCCGTTTCCCGCGGGGAGGGCGCCGCGGGTCGCGCGCTGCGCCCCAGGACGGCCCGGCCCGCCAGCCGTGGGGCCGTAGGGTCGCTGTTGTCCGTCACGCCTCCTCCCGGGGCTTTCCCCGGCGCCGGAGCCCCTGGCGGCCGCTCCAAGAGGGAGGGGCCAGTCCGTGCCCAGCCGGCCCCGGGAGCGGCGGGAGGCGGCGGCGGCGGAGGCAGAGGGCCGCCGAGCAGAGTGTTTGGTTTCTAAGGTCGGGAAGCCGGTGGGTGTCAGCCGGGTCTGAGGAGAAGCGGTCACAGATAGCGAAGCGGGAGCGGGGAGATCTAACTGCCCGGGGACACGGGCACCGCCCATTTGGACCGCCCAACGCCCGCCCCTCGCCCTGAATTAGCCAATCGTGAGAGCCTGTGCGTCCGCGCGCCAATCAGGAGGGCCGGGTCACGTGGCAAACTGCACTTGGGCACCAGCCGCGGCTCGGTTCGCTCAGACCACGGGCTGTCACTGCCGCGCGCGGAGGCAAAGATGCAGTCTGCGCCCGGCTCCCAGGTGGGTTTTGTTTTTAGGATTTTTACATCTTTTCCTGGCAACCCCGACAGGGTCTCTGGGCCTGGGGGGTCGTGCTGGGCGGCTCGCTGTGAAGCCCCGCTGAGCGCGCCCCCAGCCCCGGGCGCACCCTTCCCGACCAGCACCCCTCCCGGGACAGCACTCCTCCCGGGCAGCACCCTTCACGGGCAGCACCCCTCCCGGGCAGCACCCCTCCCGGCCAGCACCCCTCCCGGGCAGCACTCCTCCCGGGCAGCACCCCTCCCGGGCAGCACCCTTCTCGGGCAGTATCCCTCCCGGCCAGCACCCCTCCCGGGACAGCACCCCTCCCGGTCAACACCCCTCCCGGGACAGCACCCCTCCCGGTCAACACCCCTCCCGGGGCAGCACCCCTCCCGGGGCAGCACCCCTCCCGGGACAACACCCCTCCCGGGACAGCACCCTTCCCGGCCAGCACCCCTCCCGGGACAGCACCCCTCCCGGCCAGCACCCCTCCCGGTCAGCACCCCTCCCGGTCAGCACCCCACCCGGGGCAGCACCCCTCCCTGCCAGCACCCCTCCCGGTCAACACCCCTCCCGGTCAGCACCCCTCCCGGGGCAGCAGGCGTTCCTGGGAAGCCGGGGCTCGGCAGACCTGGCAGTGGAGGGGTCCCCGGCGGTCAGCTCAGTCCCGTGAGACCGATTCACCCACAAGGCTCTTCCCCCACCTCCCTGGCCGGCCCCGCTCGGGTCAGGGGCTGGGGTGCGCCCTGGAGGCAGCGGGGGAGCGGGGAGCAGGGGACACCTCCTTCCTCCCGGAGGGCGCTGCCCGAGCTGTGCCCCGCCCTCCTCCGAGTGGAAGCTGAAGGCCGGACCCGGTCCCCCATCGAGTCTCCCCAGGGGCGCGGTGTCCCGGGCCCCCTAAAACGAACCTCTCTGTCTCCCCAACCCCCGGCTCCGGGGACATGAAGACCTTGATCCTGGTGCACGGGGGTGCGGGCAGCCGGATCTCCAAGGACTCCGAAGAGCGGGTGCGCCAGGGTTTGGCCCGAGCCGCCGCCTTGGGGTATCGCGTCCTGACCGAGGGGGGCCCCGCGCTGGACGCCGTGGAGGCCGCCGTGGCCGCGCTGGAGGACGACCCCGAGTTCAACGCCGGTGCGCTGGGGGTGGGGGGCCCTGTGCTCGGAGGGGGAGGCTGGGGGTGGTGGTAAGGCTGCATGTTCCTCGTTATTTGTTGGCCAATTTGCTTTAAGAATTTTGATATCTTCCCCCTCCCTTAAACCTGCTTCCTGAATTCACATCCCAAGAAGCATTTTTGAAAAAGATTCTTTTATTGATTTTTTTACCGAGAGGAAGGGAGAGAGGGATAGAGAGAAACATCCATCAGCTTCCTCCTGCACACCCCCCACTGGGGATGTGGCCGCAGCCAAGGTACATGCCCTTGACCGGAATCGAACCCGGGACCCTTCAGTCTGCAGGCCGACGCTCTACTCACTGAGCGACACCGGTTCGGCTATGCTCATTTTTATTTTATTTTAATTACACTGATTGAATTTTGAGGGAGAAAGTGAGTAGGAAGAGCAGGAAGCTTTGATGAGAGAAACATGGATTGGTTGCCTCTGCCCGCCCCCTACTGGGGATCCAGCCCCAGGAGCCCAGGTTGTGGTCTCCATCCCCAGTGGGCGGGCAGGAGGCAGCTGGTCCATGATTCTCTCTCATCATTGATGCTTCTCTCCCTCCCCCCCTCGCTCTGCTCCCCCCCCCACCCCCGCCTCTGACATCAGTGAAGTGAATGTTCCTCTGGCTCTGGGGTGGAGGGCAATGGGGCAGGCGGCTCAGGACAGCCGGAAGCCATGTCCACATCCATCCTTCTTGCTTTCACCCCCTTTGTGCCCAGGCCATGGGTCCGTCCTGAACGCACGCGGGGACGTGGAGATGGACGCCAGCATCATGAGTGGAAAAGACCTGTCTCTGGGCGCCGTGTGTGCGGTCCGCGGCATCGCCAACCCCATCCGGCTGGCGCGGCTGGTCATGGAGAAGGTGCGTGACCGGCAGCCTGTCCCTCGGCTCCATCCCTCCCCGAGGGGACCACGGTCCGACGGCTCCGTCCCTCCCTGTGGGGACCACAGGGTCCGACGGCTCCGTCCCTCCCCGTGGGGACCACAGGGTCCGACGGCAGGGACACCCGAGGTCACTCCGTGTGAACAGAGGGAGGCAGGGTCCCGACCGGACGAGGTGACTGACAGGAACAGGCGAGGACTTTGTTCTCACGTCACCGTCCTGCTCGGCTCTCGGGGCAGCAAACATCCATGGGGATGAGGAAAGACACCGGGAGCCACACACCCCAGCACGCCGGCTCTTTGGTGTGTGTCTGACGGGAAGCTCAGAGCCAGGCTCTCTCCACACAGCTCGGGGCACCGACATGGGTGTTTCTGAGGCTTGGCACCCAGAGCGGGCAGGCGGGTTAGCGGCACCCTTAGGCACAGTTAACAGGACCTCAATGTTTTAAAAATCGAACCCGTGTCCCCTCCTCCCGCCCAGACGCCTCACTGCATCCTCGCGGGGGCGGGCGCCGCTGAATTCGCAGCCGCCATGGGGGTCCCCGCGGTGCCCGGGGAGCAGCTGGTGACGGAGAGCAGGAGGAAAGAGCTTGAGCAAGAGAAGCAGAAGGCCGCTCAGGTTCCGGACCAGGAGAAGTAAGTGCCCTGGGGCCCAGGGCGGGCTGTGGGCTCGATCCCCAGTGATCCTCTCTCATCACGGACATCTCTCCCTCTTCCTCCTTTTCTCTGAAACCCTTACCAATATTTAAAACAATAAAAAAGTAAGTGCCACTGAGGCTCACGTCTGGGGAGTCGGACAAGCGGGAATGTTTGGCGAATGTTTGATAATTTGATTTTTTAAAAAACATATTCTTACTCATTTCAGAGAGGAAGGGAGAGAGAGAGAGAGGGACGTCAATGAAGAGAGAATCATGGACCGGCTGCCTCCTGCACGCCTCCCCCATGGGGATCAAGTCCACAGCCTGGGCACGTGCCCTTGCCTGGAATTGAACCGGGGACCTGTTATGCCCAGCTTTCAAGATCCCCAAAGAGCACCGGGGAGCCGAGTCCAATGCAAAAGCAAAGAGCCTTTATTGAGGCTCGAGCTCGGCCTCTCCGCCCCCACGGACACAGCTGCAGGATGCCAGGTGCCCCGAGTTCCAAAAGCTCAGCAACTCTACAGGCTTGGGTCGGGCGGGGGTGATGCTCGGACCGCTGAGTTGGCCGATCCGGTCGCGTGAGGGCTAGGGCCTGGTTCCGCAAAAACGGGGTGCGGTCAGCATGCTTTTGGCCTTAGGATACTTCCCCTTGCGTTCCCATTGGCTGATTTAAGGGTGAGCTGGGTACTGGGGGTCGCGTGGGGACATGGTTACACGAGATGGACGGCACAGTACAAACGGATTCTGTCCTGATCCGCCCTTTCACTTCCCCCTTGTCTTGGAACTTATGGCCCAGTCACGGACGGACTGCATTTGCACCTCGCCTTCCGTTACGAGAGCCCTGTACGGGGGGCGCAGAACCGTCCACTGAACCGCCCCCACCCGCTCTCTGAGATTCGGGCTGTCTGTAGGTGATGCCAGGACCGAAGGTCAACAGCATTAGTAGGATCACAAGGGGTCTGGCGAGGGTGGAGATAAGTTAACCACGGGACCAGTTAAAGATTCATACCAAGACTGAGATTGCCCCTCTCCAGCTTCCGCTTCTGCAGTCCCTCTCTTACGGGGGCCATGGGTTCCTTAATAACTCCTGAATGGGCAGCATGAAAACAGCGCTCCTCCCCTCCGGCTGCACACAGGCCTCCTTGCTGCATGAATAGTCAGTGCAGTCCTCTCCTGTTCTGGAGTGCTACCTCAGATGAGGAGGTGAGGGATTCTTGCAGGTGGATACTGGGTTTTTCAACTCTTTCTATGTCTAGCTCAATGGCTGGTCTTAAGGATCCATAGTTCTTGTGTGACAAGCGAGGATACCCCGGTTCAGCCCTGTTAGTCCCAGCCTCAAGAGCGTGGCCAGAGTTAGGGCTGAAACAGGTTCCCTCCTACTTCGGGGGTCAGCAGACCCCAATCTGCTAAGTGTTTCCTCCCCCGAATGGTATCCTAGCTTGGGGATAAGCTGGACGAGTATGTAGAAACCTTCCTTTGAGGAGGTGAGGGTTTGGGGGTGGACGCTGGAACAGGCCCACCACGCATTTTCGGGCGGAGCAGGTCAGCTGCCCCACCGGGGACTGTAGAGTGTCATTACGAAGATGTGAGCGTTCAGGGGGCACTCGGCCATGCAGGCACCTCGCCCGGGTTCCGCCTGGAGGGCTGGTCTCCCCGTGCCCTGCTGCCACCTGCAGGAGCTGGTCTCCGCCCCTTCCACACTCGGCCGTGTATTCTGATCCCCAGATATTGTCAGTGTCCCCTCCTGTCGCTTCTTCCCTGGTTCCGTGAGGGGTGCCCGCACGGGTTGCAGCGGCCCGGACCTGGCGGCCCCTTTGCCCGCCTTCGGGGTGTCAGGTCACCAGCCCTCGGGGAGTCCACCAGATGTGCCCGGTCGATACACGGGACCAGGAGACGCAGACATAGATGCGTCCCCACATGGGCGGGAGCGTGGCCTCGAGTGACCGGGGCAAACGTAGAGGTGGAATTGCTGCCGGTTTTGGGGCTATTGGGGGCCCCATGGGCGGTCAGGGCAGGGGCGTACGGGACCTGGGGGAAGAACTCCTGGAGGTCCACTGTGCGTGACCGTGACTGCGTGTGACCACGGACTCCGTGTCCTCTGCTCTGTTTGCCTCGCAGAGAACTGGGCACCGTGGGTGCGGTTGCCTTGGACTGCCGGGGAGACGTGGCCTACGCCACCTCGACCGGGGGCCTCGTGAACAAGATGGTGGGCCGTGTCGGGGACTCCCCCATTGCAGGTAGGCCCAACAGGCGACTCCTGTCCCCTCCGCCGCCCCTGGTTCTGTTCTCGGGTTTCCCGCCCCTTCCTCAGTGCCCAGTCTCGGGGGTGGGGGCGGTGCCGCTCTGGTCCTTGGGGGCCGGGCCGCTGGGTGGCGGGGGCGGGGGGCAGCGAAGATCAGCACCCTCAGGTTGCCCCCAAGCTACCCACGGCCTCTCTAGCTCCAGTCTGAGGGCCTCAGACTGAGTCCCAGAGGGTTAAGTACACGGACCTCTCCCGGGCTGGGCGCTGGGTTGGGCGCTGAGGAGCTGAGAGGGCGTTTCCAGGTCTGACAGGCACCAAAGTGGCACAAACTGACCCAGGACCATGCTCTCTGCTCAGGATTGAAGCAGGTGCCCCCTTCCTGGCGGGGTTGGGGGTGGGAGCGCATGTGTCAGCTGTGCTGACTGTCCTGGTGTAGCTGCCCAGGAAAGGTCAGGAGATCAGGCACCCACCAAACCTCCCTCCCCCCCGCCCCAGGTTGCCTTCATCCTGGTTTCAGGGCGGTCACACGGCACCTTTGCATCCCAAGGTCATGAATGCTTCTCTGACCTGGTCTGTGCTTGGGGACTTCGCGCTTGTGGCATTAACTTGTACTATGTATTCAAGCTTTTTAAAAACTACTTTTTTATTGGTTCTGGAGAGGAAGGGAGAGGGAGAGGGAGAGGGAGAAACATCACTGGGAGAGAATCATGGACCGGCTGCCTCTGCACGCCCCACACTGGGGATGGAGCCCGCATCCTGGGCCTGTGCCCCGGGGCTGGGCATCGAACCCTGACCTCCTGGTTCTTCGCTGGCGCCGAGCCACGGAGCCGGCCAGCGGGCGGCGCGTCCCCCTCTTGCTCAGGAGCAGCGTTTCTGCACAGGGTCGGGGGGCTACGCCGACAACGGCATCGGAGCCGTCTCCAGCACGGGGCACGGCGAGAGCTTCCTGAAGGTGAACCTGGCCCGGCTGGCGCTCTCCCACGTGGAGAAGGGTAGGTGCCGAGGCCGGGCGCCCGGACCCGGGGAGCGGGAGCTGATGTGGACGGGAGGCGGGCCTCACCCTCCTGGGCTGCAGGCGGGGCTCAGGGCGCCCCTGTGGACTCGCCCACCTCTGTCGGGTCTGGACGCGCGTTCACGCTCCTGTCCCTCGGGCAGCAGCGGCTCCGAGCCGGCGGGCAGGGCAGGGGGAGGGCGTGCAGAGCGAGGCCGGCCTGCGGCTCTCGGGCGGACTTGGGTCCCCAGGGACGCTGTCTACGCTGTGGTCCCCGCCCGCACACGGGTCCCCCGGGTTGCGGGAGTGATGTGGCGTCTCGCCCTGTCCCCGCTTTCAGGAAAGACGGCGGAGGCGGCGGCGGTGGCGGCGCTGGGCTACATGAAGTCCAGGGTCCAAGGTGAGGGTGGTGTCATCATGCTCACCAGAGCGGGCGACTGGACGGCCCAGTGGACCACGGAGTCCATGGCCTGGGCGGCCGCCAAGGACAACCAGCTGCACGTGGGCATCAATGTCGGCGACACCAGGGTCACCTCCCTGCCCTGAGCCGAGGCCGCCTGCCGGCGCGGCCTGCAGGTGGCGCTGTTCCCCGGCCGGAGATCGCAGCTTGACCCCTGAGCCAGAACCCGAAATCCCCCCATCTTCCCGTGTCCACCCACCGTCCCCCACCAGCGGGGTGTGGGCCGTGTGGCCGGCACGGCGAAGGCTTGGGGGAGGAGGATCCCGTCAGCCTCTCCCCCCGGGGGCGGCGCTTCTGCTCTGACGGGCCTGCACGGCTTACCTCTCAGGAAGGAAACCGCTTAACCAGCAACCCCACAGCCACTAATAAAATGTTTGCAAGCACAGTGTGGTCCGAGTCACGTGGACACGCCAGACTCCCTGGTGCAGGCTCCCTGGTCTGCCGGGACGGGGGGGAGGGCGGGCAGGCAAGCTCAATGGGTGTCTCTCCTCAGGTGCGAGCCCACTGGGTGTCACTCCTCAGGTGCGAGCCCACTGGGTGTCACTCCTCAGGTGCGAGCCCACTGGGTGTCTCTCCTCGAGTGCGAGCCCACTGGGTGTCACTCCTCAGGTGCGAGCCCACTGGGTGTCACTCCTCAGGTGCGAGCCCACTGGGTGTCACTCCTCAGGTGCGAGCCCACTGGGTGTCACTCCTCAGGTGCGAGCCCACTGGGTGTCACTCCTCAGGTGCGAGCCCACTGGGTGTCACTCCTCAGGTGCGAGCCCACTGGGTGTCACTCCTCAGGTGCACAGAGGGCACCAGCGCGTTTCCCGCTTCTCCACTCGGCGCTATCTGTGGTCACTCACTAGAGGCCACTTCCCCTGGGGGTTCCCCAAAGTGCACCCAGTGAAGCAGAAAGAGACCTTTCCTGGGGTGGCCGCCACACGGCTGTTCTTCCCAACGTGAACACTAGGTGGCATCAGAGAAGCGAGTTTCCTGGGGACCCCCAAGGGGTGTTCTCTGTCACCTCCCACTCAGACTCTAGAGGACTCTGCTGCTGTCATTCACTCGTTGCGCCCTAGATGGCAGCAGAGGTGCGGCTCCCGGCCTTTACTTCCCTGGGATTTCAGTGATGTAGGATGCGAGCTACCTGGAGGCAGGGGAGCGTTTCCTGTCACCCACTCGGTGTCCCCCCACCCCCCCCAGTCTGGCAGCGGAGAAGGGCTTCTCCTGGTGATCGCACTCAGGTGCACCCGGGCCCTCGCCAGCGTGGCCCAGTGGATAGATCCTCGGCCTGCAGACTGAAAGGTCCCCGTTCAGTTCCGGTCAAGGGCACGTGTCCGGCTGAGGGCTCCCATCCCCAGTGCTGGGCGTGCAGGAGGCAGCTGATGAATGGTTCTCTCATCCCCGATGTGTGTCTCTCTCTCTCTGAAATCAATAAAAAGGTATTTTTTAAAAGATGCAGACTAGAGGCCACAGAATGGCGTTTCCCGCTCACGTTCACGAAGCTATGTTGTTTTTTTTTAATGTATTTCATTAATATTTTTTTTCACAGACAGGAAGGGAGAGGATGAGAGTCAGAAACATCGATCAGCTGCCTCTTGCACACCCCCTGCTGGGTATGTACCCGCAGCCAAGGCACATGCCCTTGACCGGAATCGAACCTGAGACCCTTCAGTCGGAAGGCCCAGGCTTTATCACTGAGCCACACCGGCCAGGGCTTTATGGTATTTTTTTTTGTTAAACAGGGAGAGCAAAATAGCTCACAGGAATCTGGGGGTCAGTGCTGCAGGGGACAAGGGGTGTTTTCCCCTCCCATCTTCACCTGAGGTCCATCACAACAGACCCTGACCATTTAGTTAAAGCATGCAAAAGCCTGAGCAAGTACATCAGCTGCTTTACTGCGATGGAGGGATGGGGCCGGGGAGGAGGTCAGAGTGCAATGGAGGGAGGGGGCCGGTGAGGAGGTCAGAGTGCAATGGAGGGAGGGCGGAGAACTCTGCGCAGTCGGTAGAGGTGCTGGGACCCGGTCGCTGTTCTAGAGGAGCGGAGTCTGGGGTCAGGGGTCAGCAGCGGCCCCCCGTTTCCGAGGCCTCCGGTCTCCCGGGGCCTCAGGTCCCCCAGGGCACCGTGCACCCGCACCCCCAAGGCCTTCGGGCAGCTGTGTCTGCCCCGTGACGGGCGGCCGTCACCATGGGCCGGACCCGCTCCCGGGCGAACCCTGTGGCTCTCAGGAGGTTCTGCTCCGTTTCCCGCGGGGAGGGCGCCGCGGGTCGCGCGCTGCGCCCCAGGACGGCCCGGCCCGCCAGCCGTGGGGCCGTAGGGTCGCTGTTGTCCGTCCCCCCGCCTCCCGGGGCTTTCCCCGGCGCCGGAGCCCCTGGCGGCCGCTCCAAGAGGGAGGGGCCAGTCCGTGCCCAGCCGGCCCCGGGAGCGGCGGGAGGAGGCGGCGGCGGAGGCAGAGGGCCGCCGAGCAGAGTGTTTGGTTTCTAAGGTTGGGAAGCCGGTGGGTGTCAGCCGGGTCTGAGGAGAAGCGGTCACCGATAGCGAAGCGGGAGCGGGGAGATCTAACTGCCCAGGGACACGGGCACCGCCAACTTGGACCGCCCAACGCCCGCCCCTCGCCCTGAATTAGCCAATCGTGAGAGCCTGTGCGTCCGCGCGCCAATCAGGAGGGCCGGGTCACGTGGCAAACTGCACTTGGGCACCAGCCGCGGCTCGGTTCGCTCAGACCACGAGCTGTCACTGCCGCGCGCGGAGGCAAAGATGCAGTCTGCGCCCGGCTCCCAGGTGGGTTTTGTTTTTAGGATTTTTACATCTTTTCCTGGCAACCCCGACAGGGTCCCTGGGCCTGGGGGGTCGTGCTGGGCGGCTCGCTGTGAAGCCCCGCTGAGCGCGCCCCCAGCCCCGGGCGGCACCCTTCCCGACCAGCACCCCTCCCGGGACAGCACTCCTCCCGGGCAGCACCCCTCCCGGGCAGCACCCCTCCCGGTCAACACCCCTCCAGGGACAGCACCCCTCCCGGGACAGCACCCCTCCCGGCCAGCACCCCACCCGGGGCAGCACCCCTCCCGGGACAGCACCCCTCCCGGTCAACACCCCTCCCGGGGCAGCACCCCTCCCAGGACAGCACCCCTCCCGGCCAGCACCCCACCCGGGGCAGCACCCCTCCCGGCCAGCACCCCTCCCGGGACAGCACCCCTCCCGGTCAACACCCCTCCCGGTCAGCACCCCTCCCGGCCAGCACCCCTCCCGGGACAGCACCCCTCCCGGTCAACACCCCTCCAGGGACAGCACCCCTCCCGGGACAGCACCCCTCCCGGCCAGCACCCCACCCGGGGCAGCACCCCTCCCGGGACAGCACCCCTCCCGGTCAACACCCCTCCCGGGGCAGCACCCCTCCCGGGACAGCACCCCTCCCGGGACAGCACCCCTCCCGGGACAGCACCCCTCCCGGTCAACACCCCTCCCGGTCAGCACCCCTCCCGGCCAGCACCCCTCCCGGGACAGCACCCCTCCCGGTCAACACCCCTCCCGGTCAGCACCCCTCCCGGGGCAGCAGGCGTTCCTGGGAAGCCGGGGCTCGGCAGACCTGGCAGTGGAGGGGTCCCCGGCGGTCAGCTCAGTCCCGTGAGACCGATTCACCCACAAGGCTCTTCCCCCACCTCCCTGGCCGGCCCCGCTCGGGTCAGGGGCTGGGGTGCGCCCTGGAGGCAGCGGGGGAGCGGGGAGCAGGGGACACTTCCTTCCTCCCGGAGGGCGCTGCCCGAGCTGTGCCCCGCCCTCCTCCGAGTGGAAGCTGAAGGCCGGACCCGGTCCCCCATCGAGTCTCCCCAGGGGCGCGGTGTCCCGGGCCCCCTAAAACGAACCTCTCTGTCTCCCCAACCCCCGGCTCCGGGGACATGAAGACCTTGATCCTGGTGCACGGGGGTGCGGGCAGCCGGATCTCCAAGGACTCCGAAGAGCGGGTGCGCCAGGGTTTGGCCCGAGCCGCCGCCTTGGGGTATCGCGTCCTGACCGAGGGGGGCCCCGCGCTGGACGCCGTGGAGGCCGCCGTGGCCGCGCTGGAGGACGACCCCGAGTTCAACGCCGGTGCGCTGGGGGTGGGGGGCCCTGTGCTCCGAGGGGGAGGGTGGGGGTGGTGGTAAGGCTGCATGTTCCTCGTTATTTGTTGGCCAATTTGCTTTAAGAATTTTGATATCTTCCCCCTCCCTTAAACCTGCTTCCTGAATTCACATCCCAAGAAGCATTTTTGAAAAAAGATTCTTTTATTGATTTTTTTACCGAGAGGAAGGGAGAGAGGGATAGAGAGAAACATCCATCAGCTTCCTCCTGCACACCCCCCACTGGGGATGTGGCCGCAGCCAAGGTACATGCCCTTGACCGGAATCGAACCCGGGACCCTTCAGTCTGCAGGCCGACGCTCTACTCACTGAGCGACACCGGTTCGGCTATGCTCATTTTTATTTTATTTTAATTACACTGATTGAATTTTGAGGGAGAAAGTGAGTAGGAAGAGCAGGAAGCTTTGATGAGAGAAACATGGATTGGTTGCCTCTGCCCGCCCCCTACTGGGGATCAGCCCCAGGAGCCCAGGTTGTGGTCTCCATCCCCAGTGGGCGGGCAGGAGGCAGCTGGTCCACGATTCTCTCTCTCCCCCTCGCTCCCCCCCCCTTCCCCCGCCTCTGACATCAGTGAAGTGAATGTTCCTCTGGCTCTGGGGTGGAGGGCAATGGGGCAGGCGGCTCAGGACAGCCGGAAGCCATGTCCACATCCATCCTTCTTGCTTTCACCACCTTTGTGCCCAGGCCATGGGTCCGTCCTGAACGCACGCGGGGACGTGGAGATGGACGCCAGCATCATGAGTGGAAAAGACCTGTCTCTGGGCGCCGTGTGTGCGGTCCGCGGCATCGCCAACCCCATCCGGCTGGCACGGCTGGTCATGGAGAAGGTGCGTGACCGGCAGCCTGTCCCTTGGCTCCATCCCTCCCCGAGGGGACCACGGTCCGACGGCTCCGTCCCTCCCCGTGGGGACCACAGGGTCCGACGGCTCCATCCCTCCCCGTGGGGACCACAGGGTCCGACGGCTCCATCCCTCCCCGTGGGGACCACAGGGTCCGACGCTCAGTCCCTCCCCGTGGGGACCACAGGGTCCGACGGCTCCGTCCCCCCCGTGGGGACCACAGGGTCCGACGGCTCCGTCCCTCCCCGTGGGGACCACAGGGTCCGACGGCTCCGTCCCCCCCCTGGGGACCACAGGGTCCGACGGCTCCGTCCCTCCCGTGGGGACCACAGGGTCCGACGGCTCCGTCCCCCCCGTGGGGACCACAGGGTCCGACGGCTCCGTCCCTCCCTGTGGGGACCACAGGGTCCGACGGCTCCGTCCCTCCCCGTGGGGACCACAGGGTCCGACGGCAGGGACACCCGAGGTCACTCCATGTGAGGACGGAGGGAGGCAGGGTCCCGACCGGACGAGGTGACTGACAGGAACAGGCGAGCACTTTGTTCTCACGTCACCGTCCTGCTCGGCACTCGGGGCAGCAAACATCCATGGGGATGGGGAAAGACACCGGGAGCCACACACCCCAGCACGCCGGCTCTTTGGTGTGTGTCTGACGGGAAGCTCAGAGCCAGGCTCTCTCCACACAGCTCGGGGCACCAACATGGGTGTTTCTGAGGCTTGGCACCCAGAGCAGGCAGGCGGGCTTAGCAGCACCCTTAAGCACAGTTAACAGGACCTCAATGTTTTAAAAATCGAACCCGTGTCCCCTCCTCCCGCCCAGACGCCTCACTGCATCCTCGCGGGGGCGGGCGCCGCTGAATTCGCAGCCGCCATGGGGTCCCCGCGGTGCCCGGGGAGCAGCTGGTGACGGAGAGCAGGAGGAAAGAGCTTGAGCAAGAGAAGCAGAAGGCGGCTCAGGTTCCGGACCAGGAGAAGTAAGTGCCCTGGGGCCCAGGGCGGGCTGTGGGCTCGATCCCCAGTGATCCTCTCTCATCACTGACATCTCTCCCTCTTCCTCCTTTTCTCTGAAACCCTTACCAATATTTAAAACAATAAAAAGTAAGTGCCACTGAGGCTCACGTCTGGGGAGTCGGACAAGCGGGAATGTTTGGCGAATGTTTGATAACTTGACTTTTAAAAAAACATAATCTTACTCATTTCAGAGAGGAAGGGAGAGAGAGAGAGAGCGACGTCAATGAAGAGAGAATCATGGACCGGCTGCCTCCTGCACGCCTCCCCCATGGGGATCAAGTCCACAGCCTGGGCACGTGCCCTTGCCTGGAATCGAACCTGGGACCTGTTATGCCCAGCTTTCCAGATCCCCAAAGACCACCGGGGAGCCGAGTCCAATGCAAAGCAAAGAGCCTTTATTGAGGCTCGAGCTCGGCCTCTCCGCCCCCACAGACACAGCTGCAGGATGCCAGGTGCCCCGAGTTCCAAAAGCTCAGCAACTCTACAGGCTGGGGTCGGGCGGGGTGATGCTCGGACCGCTGAGTTGGCCGATCCGGTCGCGTGAGGGCTAGGGCCTGGTTCCGCAAAAACGGGGTGCGGTCAGCATACATTTGGCCTTAGGATACTTCCCCTTGCGTTCCCATTGGCTGATTTAAGGGTGAGCTGGGTACCGGGGGTCGCGTGGGGACATGGTTACCCGAGATGGACGGCACAGTACAAAGGGATTCTGTCCTTCTCTGCCCTTTCACTTCCCCTTGTCTTGGAACTTATGGCCCAGTCACGGACGGACTGCATTTGCACCTCGCCTTCCGTTACGAGAGCCCTGTACGGGGGGCGCACAACCGTCCACTGAACCGCCCCCACCCGCTCTCTGAGAGTCGGGCTGTCTGTAGGTGATGGCAGGACCGAAGGTCAACAGCATTAGTAGGATCACAAGGGGTCTGGCGAGGGTGGAGATAAGTTAACCACGGGACCAGTTAAAGATTTGTACCAAGACTGAGATTGCCCCTCTCCAGCTTCCGCTTCTTCAGTCCCTCTCTTACGGGGGCCATGGGTTCCTTAATAACTCCTGAATGGGCAGCATGAAAACAGCGCTCCTCCCCTCGTGCTGCACACAGGCCTCCTTGCTGCATGAATAGTCAGTGCAGTCCTCTCCTGTTCTGGAGTGCTGCCTCACATGAGGGAGGTGAGGGATTCTGGCAGGTGGATACTGGGTTTTTCAACTCTTTCTATGTCTAGCTCAATGGCTGCTCTTAGGGATCCATAGTTCTTGTGTGACAAGCGAGGATACCCCGGTTCCTGCCCCTGTTAGTCCCAGCCTCAAGAGCGTGGCCAGAGTTAGGGCTGAAACAGGTTCCCTCCTACTTCGGGGTCAGCAGACCCCAATCTGCTAAGTGTTTCCTCCCCCGAATGGTATCCTAGCTTGGGGATAAGCTGGACGAGTATGTAGAAACCTTCCTTTGAGGAGGTGAGGGATTGGGGGTGGATGCTGGAACAGGCCCACCACGCATTTTCGGGCGGAGCAGGTCAGCTGCCCCACCGGGGACTGTAGAGTGTCATTACGAAGATGTGAGCGTTCAGGGGGCACTCGGCCATGCAGGCACCTCGCCCGGGTTCCGCCTGGAGGGCTGGTCTCCCCGTGCCCTGCTGCCACCTGCAGGAGCTGGTCTCCGCCCCTTCCGCACTCGGCCGTGTATTCTGATCCCCAGATATTGTCAGTGTCCCCTCCTGTCGCTTCTTCCCTGGTTCCGTGAGGGGTGCCCGCACGGGTTGCAGCGACCCGGACCTGGCGGCGCCTTCGCCCGCCTTCGGGGTGTCCGGTCACCAGCCCTCGGGGAGTCCACCAGATGTGCCCGGTCGATACACGGGACCAGGAGACGCAGACATAGATGCGTCCCCACATGGGTCGGGAGCGTGGCCGCGAGTGACCGGGGCCAACGTAGAGGTGGAATTGCTGCTGGTTTTGGGGCTATTGGGGGCCCCTGGGCGGTCAGGGCAGGGGCGTACGGGACCTGGGGGAAGAACTCCTGGAGGTCCACTGTGCGTGACCGTGACTGCGTGTGACCACTGACTGCGTGTGACCACTGACTCCGTGTCCTCTGCTCTGTCTGCCTCGCAGAGAACTGGGCACCGTGGGTGCGGTCGCCTTGGACTGCCGGGGAGACGTGGCCTACGCCACCTCGACCGGGGGCCTCGTGAACAAGATGGTGGGCCGTGTCGGGGACTCCCCCATTGCAGGTAGGCCCAACAGGCGACTCCTGTCCCCTCCGCCGCCCCTGGTTCTGTTCTCGGGTTTCCCGCCCCTTCCTCAGTGCCCAGTCTCGGGGGCGGGGGCAGTCCTGCTCTGGTCCTTGGGGGCGGGGCCGCTGGGCTGGCAGGGGCGGGGGGCAGCGCAGATCAGCACCCTCAGGTTGCCCCCAAGCTACCCACGGCCTCTCTAGCTCCAGTCTGAGGGCCTCAGACTGAGTCCCAGAGGGTTAAGTACACGGACCTCTCCCGGGCTGGGCGCTGGGCTGGGCGCTGAGGAGCTGAGAGGGCGTTTCCAGGTCTGACAGGCACCAAAGTGGCACAAACTGACCCAGGACCATGCTCTCTGCTCAGGATTGAAGCAGGTGCCCCCTTCTGGCGGGGTTGGGGGTGGGAGCGCATGTGTCAGCTGTGCTGACTGTCCTGGTGTAGCTGCCCAGGAAAGGTCAGGAGATCAGGCACCCACCAAACCTCCCTCCCCCCCGCCCCAGGTGCCTTCATCCTGGTTTCAGGGCGGTCACACGGCACCTTTGCATCCCAAGGTCATGAATGCTTCTCTGACCGCTTCCTCAAGTCT
>CM050522.1:84713372-84778372 GCA_027563665.1 Antrozous pallidus
GAGGAGGAGAGAGAAAGAGAAGGATTAGAGGGGAGAGGAGGAGGGGGAGGGGGAGGAGGCAGGAGGGGGAGGAGGTAGAAAGGGGAGGAGGGAGAAAGGGGGGAGGAGGAGCAGGAGGGTGAGGGAGGAAGGGGAGGAGGAGGGGAGGGGGGCAGGAGGGGGAGGAGGGGGAGGAGGGAGGAGGACGAGGAGTAGGAGGAGAAGGGAGGAGGGAAGGGGGAGGAGGGGGGGGCAGGAGGGAGAGACAGCGGCACACGGACGCACTGGCCAAAGAAAAAGGCGCTCTCAGGGTTGGCACTGTTTTCCTGAGAAAAACGTCTTCCTCCGCACAGTTTGGGGAGCGTGTGCCCCACTGTCCCGAGGCCCCTGGGTCACCCACAGGCGGGCTCCTGTCCTGGGGCCCCAAGTCCACTGGAAAGTGGGGGTTGTTGGACCCGGCAGGGTCCACGTGTTGTGGGGTGCGGGCGCCAGGGAAAGCGGCCTGCGCCTCGGGAGGACCCGCCCAGGAAATAGCTGGAGGCGGAGGCTGCCCGAGTCACCCTGACACCCTGCAGCCCGGCCGCCCGGCCCGCCACATTCCTGGGTGCTGGCTGGCAGCGGCCACCTCTCACCAGTGGCTGTCCCTGGGGCCTGAGGGGAGGCAGGACACGCGTGAACCGTCCCCGCAGGGTTGTCTAAGGGGCTGGTCCTGGCCCGTGTGACCAAGATCCCCGCCCCCACCACCACCTGCTGTGCCCCCGGGCCTGGCAGGCTGCCCCAGTGTGAGTCCTAGAGAGGCCAGAGACAGAGACAGAGACAGAGACAGAGGGGGGGAGAGACAGAGAGGGAGAGAGACGGAGGGAGAGAGACAGAGGGGAGAAACAGAGAGGGGGAGGTGGAAAGGCAGAGACAGAGGGGAGACAGAGAGGGGGAGAGACAGAGGGGGAGAGACAGAGAGGGGGAGAGACAGAGAAGGGAGAGACAGAGAGGGGGAGACAGAGAGGGGGAGAGACAGAGAGGGGGAGAGACAGAATTAAAAGAGGGGGAGATAGAGAGGGGGAGAGACAGAGGGGGAGAGACAGAGAGGGGGGAGGAGACTGAGACAGAGCGCAGCCAACAGAGAGGGGATAGACAGAGAGGGGGAAGACAGAGACAGAGGGGAGAGACGGAAGAGGGGGAGATAAGCGAGGGGAGAGACAGAGGGGGAGAGACAGAGGGGGAGAGACAGAGAGGGGGCGAGAGACAGAGAGGCAGGGGAGAGACAGAGGGGGAGAGACAGAGAGGGGAGAGAGACAGAGAGGGAGAGACAGAGGGGGGACGAGACAGAGAGGGCTGAGGAGCAGAGAGGGGGGAGAGACAGAGGGAGAGAGAGAGAGAGGGGGGAGAGACAGAGAGGGGCGAGAGAGAGAGAGGGGAGAGAGACAGAGAGGGGCGAGAGAGAGAGAGGGGCGAGAGAGAGAGAGGGGGAGAGAAAGGTGGGAGACAGAGACAAGCCCTCCATGTCACAGCTACATGTAAAAAAAAGTTATACAATCAATTGTCCTTGGTTTTGCAATGATAAATGAAAAACGTTTAAAACTCTCCAGTCATCTTGTGCCAACCAATAAAAACCAGTATTTCCTGCAAAAAAACAAAAACAAAAAAAAACCAACTCTCCAGACAAACAAGGTATGCAAGAATTCTTATGTTGTTCTTTTTTTTAAAATGTTTTGATTTTTACAGAGAGGAAGAGCAAGCAATAGAAAATTAGAAACATCGGTTGGCCGAATCTGCACACCCCTCACTGGGGATGTGCCCGCAGACAAGGCACATGCCCTTAAACCGGAATCGAACCTGGGACCTTTCAGTCGAAGGCCTGGCTTTATCCACTGAGCTACACAGGCCAGGGCTTTATGTTCCTTTTTTGTTAAACAGGGAGAGCAAAATAGCTCACAGGAATCTGGGGGTCAGTGCTGCAGGGGACAAGGGGTGTTTTTCCCCTCCATCTTCACCTGAGGTCCATCAGAACAGACCCCTGACCATTTAGTTAAAGCATGCAAATGCCTGAGCAAGTACATCAGCTGCTTTACTGCGATGGAGGGAGGGGAAGAGGAGGTCAGAGTGCAATGGAAGGGAGGGGGCGGGGGAGGAGGTCAGAGTGCAATGGAGGGAGGGGGCGGGGGAGGAGGTCAGAGTGCAATGGAGGGAGGGGCGGGGAGGAGGGCAGAATGGAGAACTCTGCGCAGTCGGTAGAGGTGCTGGGACCCGGTCGCTGTTCTTTAGAGAGAGTGCCCCGTGGTCCGAGGAGCGGAGTCTGGGCTCAGGGGTCAGCAGCGGCTCCCCGTTTCCGGGGCCTCAGGGCCCCCGGGACACCGTGCACCCGCACCCCCACGGCGGCGGGCAGCTGTGTCTGCCCCGTGAGGGACGCCGGCACCATGGGGCCGGACCCGCTCCCGGGCGGACCCTGTGGCTCTCGGGAGGCTCTGCTCCGTTTACCGCGGGGCGGCGCCTCCGGGTCGCCAGCTGCGCCCCAGGACGGCCCGGTCCGCCAGCCGTGGAGCCGTAGGGTCGCAGTTGTCCGTCCCGCCGCCTCCGGGGGCTTTCCCCGGCGCCGGAGCCCCCGGCGGCCCGCACGACAGAGGAGGGGCCAGTCCGGGCATAGCCGGCCCGGGGAGCGGCCCGGGAAGCAGCGGGAGGCGGAGGGAGGCGGGAGCGGCCCGGGAGCGGCGGGAGGCGGCGGCAGCGGAGGCAGAGGGCCGCCGAGCAGAGTGTTTGGTTTCTAAGGTCGGGAAGCCGGTGGATGTCAGCCAGGTCTGAGGAGAAGCGGTCACAGATAGCGAAGCGGGAGCGGGGAGATCAAACGGCCCAACACCCGCCCAACACCCGCCCCGCCCCCTGAACCAGCCAATCGCGAGAGCCTGTGCGCCCGCGCGCCAATCAGGAGGGCCGGGTCACGTGGGAAACTGCACTTGGGCACCAGCCGCCGGCGCGGTTCGCTCAGACCACGGGCTGTCACTGCCGCGCGCGGAGGCAAAGATGCAGTCTGCGCCCGGCTCCCAGGTGGGTTTCGTTTTTAGGATTTTTACATCTTTTCCTCGCAACACCACAGGGTCCCTGGGCCTGGGGGGTCGTGCTGGGCGGCTCGCTGTGAAGCCCCGCTGAGCGTGCCCCCTGCCCCGGGCGGCACCCTTCCCGGCCAGCACCCCTCCCGGGGCAGCAGCCCTCCCGGCCAGCACCCCTCCCGGCCAGCACCCTTCCGGCAGCACCCCTCCCGGCCAGCACCCCTCCCAGGCAGCACCCCTTCCGGACAGCACCCTCCCGGGCAGCACTCCTCTCGGGCAGCACCCCACCGGGACAGCACCCCTCCCAGGTTGCACCCCTCCCGGGACAGCACCCCTCCCGGGCAGCACCCCTCCCGAGACAGCACACCTCCATGCCAGAACCCCTCCCTGGAAAGCACCCCTTCCGGGGCAGCACCCCTTCCGGGCAGGCGTTCTTGGAAGCCAGGGCTGAGGGAGGAGGTAGAAACGGCCTGCGGGGCTCAGCGCGCCCGGCAGTGGTGGGGGCCCTGGCGGTCAGACCAGGCCCGTGAGGACCCAGAACCCCGCAAGGCTCTCCCCCGCACCTCCCTGGCCGGCCCCCGCACGGGTCAGGGGCTGGGGTGCGCCCTGGAGGCAGCGAGGGAGGGGGGAGCACGGGACACCTCCTTCCTCCCTGAGGGCTCTGCCCGAGCTGTGCCCCGCCCTCCTCCGAGTGGAAGCCGGAAGCCGGACCCGGTCCCCCACCGAGTCTCCCCAAGGGGCGCGCGGAGTCCTGGGCCCCCTAAAACGACCCTCTCTGTCTCCCTAACCCCTGGCTCGGGAACATGAAGACCTTGATCGTGGTGCACGGAGGTGCGGGCAGCCGGGTCTCCAAGGACTCCGAAGAGCGGGTGCGCCAGGGTGTGGCCCGAGCCGCCGCCTTGGGGTACCGCGTCCTGACCCAGGGGGGCCCCGCGCTGGACGCCGTGGAGGCCGCCGTGGCCGCGCTGGAGGACGACCCCGAGTTCAACGCCGGTGCGTTTGCCCCGCCCGGAGGGGCCAGATCTCCCTGGGGGTGGGGGGCCCTGTGCTCGGAGGGGGAGGGTGGGGGTGGTGGTAAGGCTGCATGTTCCTTGTTACCTGTTGGCCAAATTGCTTTAAGAATTTTGAAATCTTTCCCCCGTTTAAACCTGCTTCCTAGAATTCACATCCCAAGAAGCATTTTTTCAAAAAAGATTTTTTAATTGATTTTTTTACCGAGAGGAAGGGAGAGGGATAGAGAGAAACATCCATCAGCTTCCTCCTGCACACCCCCCACTGGGGATGTGCCCACAACCAAGGTACATGCCCTTGACCGGAATCGAATCCGGGACCGTTCAGTCTGCAGGCCGACGCTCTACTCACTGAGCGACACCGGTTCGGCTATGCTCATTTTTATTTTATTTTATTTTAATTACACTTATTGAATTTTGAGGGAGAAAGTGAGTAGGAAGAGCAAGAAGCTTTGATGAGAGAAACATGGATTGGTTGCCTCTGCCCGCCCCCTACTGGGGATCCAGCCCCAGGAGCCCAGGTTGTGGTCTCCATCCCCAGTGGGCGGGCAGGAGGCAGCTGGTCCATGATTCTCTCTCATCATTGATGCTTCTCTCCCTCCCCCCCTCGCTCTGCTCCCCCCCCCCCCACCCCACCTCTGACATCAGTGAAGTGAATGTTCCTCTGGCTCTGGGGTGGAGGGCAATGGGGCAGGCGGCTCAGGACTGCCGGAAGCCATGTCCACATCCATCCTTCTTGCTTTCACCCCCTTTGTGCCCAGGCCATGGGTCCGTCTTGAACGCACGCGGGGACGTGGAGATGGACGCCAGCATCATGAGTGGAAAAGACCTGTCTCTGGGCGCCGTGTGTGCGGTCCGCGGCATCGCCAACCCCATCCGGCTGGCGCGGCTGGTCATGGAGAAGGTGGGTGACCGGCAGCCTTTCCCTCGGCTCCATCCCTACCCGTGGGGACCACAGGGTCCGACGGCTCCGTCCCTCCCCGTGGGGACCACAGGGTCCGACGGCTCCGTCCCCCCCCTGGGGACCACAGGGTCCGACGGCTCCGTCCCTCCCCGTGGGGACCACAGGGTCCGACGGCTCCGTCCCTCCCCGTGGAGACCACAGGGTCCGACGGCTCCGTCCCTCCCCGTGGGGACCACAGGGTCCGACGGCTCCGTCCCTCCCCGTGGGGACCAGAGGGTCCGACGGCAGGGACACCGAGGTCACTCCGAGTGAACGGAGGGAGGCAGGGTCCCGACCGCACGAGGTGACTGACAGGAACAGGCGAGCACTTTGTTCTCACGTCACCGTCCTGCTCGGCACTCGGGGCAGCAAACATCCATGGGGATGGGAAAGACACCGGGAGCCACACACCCCAGCACGCCGGCTCTTTGGTGTGTGTCTGACGGGAAGCTCAGAGCCAGGCTCTCTCCACACAGCTCGGGGCACCAACATGGGTGTTTCTGAGGCTTGGCACCCAGAGCGGGCAGGCGGGCTTAGCGGCACCCTTAGGCACAGTTAACAGGACCTCAATGTTTTAAAAATCGAACCCGTGTCCCCTCCTCCCGCCCAGACGCCTCACTGCATCCTCGCGGGGGCGGGCGCCGCTGAATTCGCAGCCGCCATGGGGGTCCCCGCGGTGCCCGGGGAGCAGCTGGTGACGGAGAGCAGGAGGAAAGAGCTTGAGCAAGAGAAGCAGAAGGCGGCTCAGGTTCCTGACCAGGAGAAGTAAGTGCCCTGGGGCCCAGGGCGGGCTGTGGGCTCGATCCCCAGTGATCCTCTCTCATCAGTGACATCTCTCCCTCTTCCTCCTTTTCTCTGAAACCCTTACCAATATTTAAAACAATAAAAAAGTAAGTGCCACTGAGGCTCACGTCTGGGGAGTCGGACAAGCGGGAATGTTTGGCGAATGTTTGATAACTTGACTTTTAAAAAAACATAATCTTACTCATTTCAGAGAGGAAGGGAGAGAGAGAGAGAGCAACATCAATAAAGAGAGAATCATGGACCAGCTGCCTCCTGCACGCCTCCCCCATGGGGATCAAGTCCACAGCCTGGGCACGTGCCCTTGCCTGGAATCGAACCGGGGACCTGTTATGCCCAGCTTTCCAGATCCCCAAAGACCACCAGGGAGCCGAGTCCAATGCAAAAGCAAAGAGCCTTTATTGAGGCTCGAGCTCGGCCTCTCCGCCCCCACGGACACAGCTGTAGGATGCCAGGTGTCCCGAGTTCCAAAAGCTCAGCAACTCTACAGGCTGGGGTCGGGCGGGGTGATGCTCGGACCGCTGAGTTGGCCGATCGGTCGCGTGAGGGCTAGGGCTGGTTCGCAAAAACGGGGTGCGGTCAGCAGACATTTGGCCTTAGGATACTTCCCCTTGCGTTCCCATTGGCTGATTTTAAGGGTGAGCTGGGTACCGGGGGTCGCGTGGGGACATGGTTACCCGAGATGGACGGCACAGTACAAAGGGATTCTGTCCTTCTCTGCCCTTTCACTTCCCCCTTGTCTTGGAACTTATGGCCCAGTCACGGACGGACTGCATTTGCACCTCGCCTTCCGTTACGAGATCCCTGTACGGGGGGCGCACAACCGTCCACTGAACCGTCCCCACGCACTCTCTGAGAGTCGGGCTGTCTGTAGGTGATGCCAGGACCGAAGGTCAACAGCATTAGTAGGATCACAAGGGGTCTGGTGAGGGTGGAGATAAGTTAACCACGGGACAGTTAAAGATTTGTACCAAGACTGAGATTGCCCCTCTCCAGCTTCCGCTTCTTCAGTCCCTCTCTTACGGGGGCCATGGGTTCCTTAATAACTCCTGAATGGGCAGCATGAAAACAGCGCTCCTCCCCTCAGGCTGCACACAGGCCTCCTTGCTGCATGAATAGTCAGTGCAGTCCTCTCCTGTTCTGGAGTGCTGCCTCACATGAGGGAGGTGAGGGATTCTGGCAGGTGGATACTGGGTTTTTCAACGCTTTCTATGTCTAGCTCAATGGCTGCTCTTAGGGATCCATAGTTCTTGTGTGACAAGCGAGGATACCCCGGTTTCAGCCCTGTTAGTCCCAGCCTCAAGAGCGTGGCCAGAGTTAGGGCTGAAACAGGTTCCCTCCTACTTCGGGGGTCAGCAGACCCCAATCTGCTAAGTGTTTCCTCCCCCGAATGGTATCCTAGCTTGGGGATAAGCTGGACGAGTATGTAGAAACCTTCCTTTGAGGAGGTGAGGGTTTGGGGCGTGGACGCTGGAACAGGCCCACCACGCATTTTCGGGCGGAGCAGGTCAGCTGCCCCACCGGGGACTACAGAGTGTCATTACGAAGATGTGAGCGTTCAGGGGGCACTCGGCCATGCAGGCACCTTGCCTGGGTACCCCCTGGAAAGCTAGTCTAGCAGTGCCCTGCTGCCACCTGCAGGAGCTGGTCTCCGCCCCTTCCGCACTCGGCCGTGTATTCTGATCCCCAGATATTGTCAGTGTCCCCTCCTGTCGCTTCTTCCCTGGTTCCGTGAGGGGTGCCCGCACGGGTTGCAGCGACCCGGACCTGGCGGCCCCTTCGCCCGCCTTCGGGGTGTCAGGTCACCAGCCCTCGGGGGAGTCCACCTGATGTGCCCGGTCGATACACGTGACCAGTAGACGCAGACATAGATGCGTCCCCACATGGGTCGGGAGCGTGGCCTCGAGTGACCGGGGCAAACGTAGAGGTGGAATTGCTGCTGGTTTTGGGGCTATTGGGGGCCCCATGGGCGGTTCGGGCAGGGGCGTACGGGACCTGGGGGAAGAACTCCTGGAGGTCCACTGTGCGTGACCGTGACTGCGTGTGACCACGGACTCCGTGTCCTCTGCTCTGTTTGCCTCGCAGAGAACTGGGCACCGTGGGTGCGGTTGCCTTGGACTGCCGGGGAGACGTGGCCTACGCCACCTCGACCGGGGGCCTCGTGAACAAGATGGTGGGCCGTGTCGGGGACTCCCCCATTGCAGGTAGGCCCAACAGGCGACTCCTGTCCCCTCCGCCGCCCCTGATTCTGTTCTAGGTTTTCCCGCCCCTGCCTCAGTGCCCAGTCTCCGGGGCGGGGGCGGTGCTGCTCTGGTCCTTGGGGGCGGGGCCGCTGGGCTGGCTGGGGGCGGGGGGGCAGCGCAGATCAGTCCCCTCAGGTTGCCCCCAAGCTACCCACGGCCTCTCTAGCTCCAGTCTGAGGGCCTCAGACTGAGTCCCAGAGGGTTAAGTTCATGGACCTCTCCCGGGCTGGGCGCTGGGCTGGGCGCTGAGGAGCTGAGAGGGCGTTTCCAGGTCTGACGGGCACCAAAGTGGCACCTACTAACCCAGGAACATGCTCTCTGCTCAGGATTGAGGCAGGTGCCCTGTTCCTGGGGGGGTTGGGGGTGGGAGCGCATGTGTCAGCTGTGCTGACTGTCCTGGTGTAGCTGCCCAGGAAAGCTCAGGAGATCAGGCACCCCCCAAACCTCCCTCCCCCTCCCCGCCCCCAGGTTGCCTTCATCCTGATTTCAGGGCGGGTCACACGGCACCTTTGCATCCCAAGGTCATGGATGCTTCTCTGACCTGGTCTGTGCTTGGGGACTTAGTGCACGTGGCATTAACTTGTACTATGTATTTAAGCTTTTTAAAAAATACTTTTTTTAAATATATTTCATTGATTTTTTACAGAGCAGAAGGGAGAGGGATAGAAAGTCAGAAACATCGATGAGAGAGAGACATCAATCAGCTGCCTCTTGCACACCCCCTACTGGGGATGTGCCCGCAGCCAAGGTACATGCCCTTGCCGGAATCGAACCCGGGACCCTTCAGTCCGCACGTCCGACGCTCTATCCACTGAGCCAAACCGGTGTCGGCTAAAAACTACTTTTTATTGGTTCTGGAGAGGAAGGGAGAGGGAGAGGGAGAGGGAGAAACATCACTGGGAGAGAATCATGGACCGGCTGCCTCTGCACACCCCACACTGGGGATGGAGCCCGCATCCTGGGCCTTTTCCCCAGGGCTGGGCATCGAACCCTGACCTCCTGGTTCTTCGCTGGCGCCGAGCCACGGAGCCGGCCAGCGGGCGGCGCGTCCCCCTCTTGCTCAGGAGCAGCGTTTCTGCACAGGGTCGGGGGGCTACGCCGACAACGGCATCGGAGCCGTCTCCAGCACGGGGCACGGCGAGAGCTTCCTGAAGGTGAACCTGGCCCGGCTGGCGCTCTCCCACGTGGAGCAGGGTAGGTGCCCAGGCCGGGCGCCCGGACACGGGGCAGCGGGAGCTGATGTGGAGGGGAGGTGGCCTCACCCTCCTGGGCTGCAGGCGAGGCTCAGGGCGCCCCTGTGGACTCGCCCACCTCTGTGGGGTCTGGACGCGCGTTCACGCTCCTGTCCCTCGGGCAGCAGCGGCTCCGAGCCGGCGGGGAGGGCAGGGGGAGAGCGTGCAGAGCGAGGCCGGCCTGCGGCTCTCGGGCGGACTTGGGTCCCCAGGGACGCTGTCTACGCTGTGGTCCCCGCCCGCACACGGGTCCCCCAGGTTCCGGGAGTGACGTGGCGCGTCTCGCCCTGTCCCCGCTTTCAGGAAAGACGGCGGAGGCGGCGGCGGTGGCGGCGCTGGGCTACATGAAGTCCAGGGTCCAAGGTGAGGGTGGTGTCATCATGCTCACCAGAGCGGGCGACTGGGCGGCCCAGTGGACCTCGGAGTCCATGGCCTGGGCGGCCGCCAAGGACAACCAGCTGCACGTGGGCATCAATGTCGGCGACACCAGGGTCACCTCCCTGCCCTGAGCCGAGGCCGCCTGCCGGCGCGGCCTGCAGGTGGCGCTGTTCCCCAGCCGGAGATCGCAAGCTTGACCCCTGAGCCAGAACCCAAATTCCCCCCATCTTCCCGTGTCCACCCACCGTCCCAAACTCCCCCCCCGCCCGGAGTTGGCGAGGGGCGCGGTCGGAAGCGATGGGAGACGTGCCCACAGTGAGACCAAACGCCCGAGTGAGGACGACAGGCGGGAGCCGTCTCTGGAGCTGCCCCGTCTCTGGTGGAAAGAACCCACTTGGGGTTAACGCCCCCGAGAGGCCCTCGCGCAGGGAGCTGACTCGGAGACCCCGAGGGGCCGTCGTGCGCCAGGCTGGCACAACCGTCGGGTAGAAGACGAGGACGGCCAGGCCCTCGCTGACTGACAGAGAAGCTTCCAGACGTTAAAGGATCCTCGGCAACTGAGCTCCCGGAGCGGAGGGGGAAGGCCGATGGCACACTGGCTCCCAACCTCTGCCCTCCCTCCCCAGGGGGCCGTTGGCTGAGATGGCTGTGACCGGGGCACAGTGCCGCCAGGGCCACGGGGACCCCCGACCAGCGGGGTGTGGGCCGTGTGGCCGGCACGGCGAAGGCTTGGGAGGGGAGGATCCCGTCAGCCTCTCCCCCCGGGGGCGGCGCTTCTGCTCTGACGGGCCTGCAGGGCTTACCTCTCAGGAAGGAAACCGCTTAACCAGCAACCCCACAGCCACTAATAAAATGTTTGCAAGCACAGTGTGGTCCGAGTCACGTGGACACGCCAGACTCCCTGGTGCAGGCTCCCTGGTCTGCCGGACGGGCGGGGGGGGGGGGGTGGTGGGGGTTGGGCAAGCTCAATGGGTGTCTCTCCTCGAGTGCGAGCACACTGGGTGTCTCTCCTCAGGTGCGAACACACTGGGTGTCACTCCTCAGGTGCGAGCCCACTCGGTGTCACTCCTCGAGTGCGAGCCCACTGGGTGTCACTCATCAGGTGCGAGCCCACTGGGTGTCTCTCCTAAAGTGCACAGAGGGCACCAGCGCTTTTCCCCCTTCTCCACTTGGCGCTGTCTCTCCTCACTCACTACCAGGCCACTTCCCCTGGGGGTTCCCCAAAGTGCTCTCAGTGAAGCAGAAAGAGACCTTTCCTGGGGGGGCCGCCACACGGCTGTTCTTCACAACGTGAACACTAGGTGGCATCAGAGAAGCGAGTTTCCTGGGGACCCCCAAGGGGTGTTCTCTGTCACCTCCCACTCAGACTCTAGAGGACTCTGCTGCTGTCATTCACTCCTTGCGCCCTAGATGGCAGCAGAGGTGCGGCTCCCGGCCTCTACTTCCCTGTGTTTTCAAGGATGCTGGATGCTTGCTAGCTGGCCGCAGGGGCTGGTTTTCTGTAACCCACTCGGTGTCCCCCCCCTCTCCCCAAGCCCCCCCAGTCTGGCAGCGGAGAAGGGCTTCTCCTGGTGATCGCACTCAGGTGCACCCTGGCCCTCGCCAGCGTGG
Organism: Antrozous pallidus; assembly: GCA_027563665.1. Classification (NCBI taxonomy): domain Eukaryota; kingdom Metazoa; phylum Chordata; class Mammalia; order Chiroptera; family Vespertilionidae; genus Antrozous; species Antrozous pallidus. Next base: position 84,724,611 of record CM050522.1, read on the forward strand.
CCCAGTGGATAGATCCTCGGCCTGCAGACTGAAAGGTCCCCGTTCAGTTCCGATCAAGGGCACGTGTCCGGCTGAGGGCTCCCATCCCCAGTGCGGGGCGTGCGGGAGGCAGCCGATGAATGGTTCTCTCATCCCCGATGTTCTCTCTCCCTCTCTGAAATCAATAAAAAGGTATTTTTTAAAAGATGCAGACTAGAGGCCACAGATTGCCCTTTCCTGCTCATGTTCACGAAGCTGTGTGTGTTTTTTTTAAATGTATTTCATTGATTTTTTTTTTTCACAGAGAGGAAGGGAGAGGGATAGAGAATCAGAAACATCTATCAGCTGCCTCTTGCACAGCCCTCACTGGGGATGTGCCCGCAGACAAGGCACGTGCCCTTGACCGGAATCGAACTTGGGACCTTTCGGTCCGAAGGCCCCGGCTTTATCCACTGAGCCACACGGGCCAGGGCTTTATGGTATTTTTTTGTAAAACAGGGAGAGCAAAATAGCTCACAGGAATCTGGGGGTCAGAGCTGCACGGGGAAAGGGGTGTTTTCCCCTCCCATCTTCACCTGAGGTCCATCAGAACAGACCCTGACCATTTAGTTAAAGCATGCAAATGCCTGAGCAAGTACATCAGCTGCTTTACTGCGATGGAGGGAGGGGAAGAGGAGGTCAGAGTGCCATGGAGGGAGGGGAAGAAGAGGTCAGAGTGCAATGGAGGTAGGGCGGAGAACTATGCGCAGTCCTTAGAGGCACTGGTACAAGGTCGCTGTTCTTTAGAGGAAGTGCCCGGTGGTCCGAGGAGCGGAGTCTGGGGTCAGGGGTCAGCAGCGGGCCCCCGTTTCCGGGGCCTCAGTTCCCACGGGGCACCGTGCACCCGCACCCCCACCGCCGTCGGGCAGGTGTGTCTGCCGTGAGGGGCGCTGTCACCATGGGCCGGACCCGCTCCCGGGCGGACCCTGTGGCTCTCGGGAGGCTCTGCTCCGTTTCCCGCGGGGCGGGCGCCTCCGGATCCCGAGCCCCGTCTCAGGACGGCCCGGCCCGCCAGCCGTGGGACCGTAGGGTCGATGTTGTCAGTCACGCCTCCTCCCGGGGCTTTCCCCGGCGCCGGAGCCCCAGGCGGCCGCTCCACGGGGGAGGGGCCAGTCCGGGCCCAGCCGGCCCCGGGAGCGGCGGGAGGCGGCGGCAGCGGAGGCAGAGGGCCGCCGAGCAGAGTGTTTGGTTTCTAAGGTTGGGAAGCCGGTGGATGTCAGCCAGGTCTGAGGAGAAGCGGTCACGAAATGCGAAGCGGGAGCGGGGAGATCTAACTGCCCAGGGACACGGGCACCGCCCATTTGGACCGCCCAACGCCCGCCCCTCGCCCTGAATTAGCCAATCATGAGAGCCTGTGCGTCCGCGCGCCAATCAGGAGGGCTGGGTCACGTGGGAAACTGCACTTGGGCACCAGCCGCCGGCGCGGTTTGCTCAGACCACGAGCTGTCACTGCCGCGCGCGGAGGCAAAGATGCAGTCTGCACCCGGCTCCCAGGTGGGTTTTGTTTTTAGGATTTTTACATCTTTTCCTCGCAACCCCGACAGGGTCCCTGGGCCTGGGGGGTCGTGCTGGGCGGCTCGCTGTGAAGCCCCGCTGAGCGCGCCCCCTGCCCCGGGCGGCACCCTTCTCGGCCAGCACCCCTCCCGGGCTGCACCCCTCCCGGGGCAGCACCCCTCCCGGGGCAGCACCCTTCCCGGGCAGCACCCGTCCCGGGGCAGCACCCCTTCCGGAGCAGCACCCTTCCCGGGCAGCACCCGTCCCGGGGCAGCACCCCTTCCGGAGCAGCACCCTTCCCGGGCAGCACCCCTCCCGGGCAGCACCCGTCCCGGGCAGCACCCCACCCGGCCAGCACCCCTCCCGGGCAGCACTCCTCCGGGGCAGCACCCGTCCCGGGCAGCACCCTTCCCGGGGCAGGCGTTCCTGTGAAGCCAGGACTGAGGGACTAGATAGAAACGGCCTGCGGAGCTCGGTGGACCGGGCCCCCTAAAACGACCCTTTCTGTCTCCCCAACCCCTGACTCCGGGGACGTGAAGACCTTGATCCTGGTGCACGGGGGCGCGGGCAGCCGAGTCTCCAAGGACTCCGAAGAGCGGGTGCGCCAGGGTGTGGCCCGAGCCGCCGCCTTGGGGTACCGCGTCCTGACCGAGGGGGGCCCCGCGCTGGACGCCGTGGAGGCCGCCGTGGCCGCGCTGGAGGACGACCCCGAGTTCAACGCCGGTGCGTTTGCCCCGCCCGGAGGGGCCAGACCTCCCTGGGGGTGGGGGGCCCTGTGCTCGGAGGGGGAGGGTGGGGGTGGTGGTAAGGCTGCATGTTCCTCGTTACCTGTTGGCCAAATTGCTTTAAGAATTTTGAAATCTTTCCCCCGTTTAAACCTGCTTCCTAGAATTCACATCCCAAGAAGCATTTTTTAAAAAAGATTCTTTTATTGATTTTTTTTACCGAGAGGAAGGGAGAGGGATAGAGAGAAACATCCATCAGCTTCCTCCTGCACACCCCCCACTGGGGAGGTGGCCGCAGCCAAGGTCCATGCCCTTGACCGGAATCGAACCCGGGACCTTTCGGTCCGCAGGCCGACGCTCTACTCACTGAGCCACACCGGTTCGGCTATGCTCATTTTTTAAATTTTATTTTAAATACACTTTTTGAATTTTGAGGGAGAAAGTGAGTAGGAAGAGCAAGAAGCTTTGATGAGAGAAACATGGATTGGTTGCCTCTGCCCGCCCCCTACTGGGGATCAGCCCCAGGAGCCCAGGTTGTGGTCAACATCCCCAGTGGGCGGGCAGGAGGCAGCTGGTCCTTGATTCTCTCTCATCATTGATGCTTCTCTCTCTCCCCCCCTCGCTCTCCTCCCCCCCCCCCCCCCCCACCTCTGACATCAGTGAAGTGAATGTTCCTCTGGCTCTGGGGTGGAGGGCAATGGGGCAGGCGGCTCAGGACTGCCGGAAGCCATGTCCACATCCATCCTTCTTGCTTTCACCCCCTTTGTGCCCAGGCCATGGGTCCGTCCTGAACGCACGTGGGGACGTGGAGATGGACGCCAGCATCATGAGTGGAAAAGACCTGTCTCTGGGCGCCGTGTGTGCGGTCCGGGGCATCGCCAACCCCATCCGGCTGGCGCGGCTGGTCATGGAGAAGGTGGGTGACCGGCAGCCTTTCCCTCGGCTCCATCCCTCCCCGTGGGGACCACAGGGTCCGACGGCTCCGTCCCTCCCGTGGGGACCACAGGGTCCGACGGCTCCGTCCCTCCCCGTGGGGACCACAGGGTCCGATGGCAGGGACACCCGAGGTCACTCCGTGTGAGGACGGAGGGAGGCAGGGTCCTGACCGGACGAGGTGACTGACAGGAACAGGCGAGGACTTTGTTCTCACGTCACCGTCCTGCTCGGCACTCGGGTCAGCAAACATCCATGGGGATGAGGAAAGACACCGGGAGCCACACACCCCACCACGCCGGCTCTTTGGTGTGTGTTTGACGGGAAGCTCAGAGCCAGGCTCTCTCCACACAGCTCGGGGCACCGACTTGGGTGTTTCTGAGGCTTGGCACCCAGAGCGGGCAGGCGGGTTAGCGGCACCCTTAGGCACAGTTAACAGGACCTCAACGTTTTAAAAATCGAACCCGTGTCCCCTCCTCCCGCCCAGACGCCTCACTGCATCCTCGCGGGGGCGGGCGCCGCTGAATTCGCAGCCGCCATGGGGGTCCCCGCGGTGCCCGGGGAGCAGCTGGTGACGGAGAGCAGGAGGAAAGAGCTTGAGCAAGAGAAGCAGAAGGCGGCTCAGGTTCCGGACCAGGAGAAGTAAGTGCCCTGGGGCCCAGGGCGGGCTGTGGGCTCGATCCCCAGTGATCCTCTCTCATCAGTGACATCTCTCCCTCTTCCTCCTTTTCTCTGAAACCCTTACCAATATTTAAAACAATAAAAAAGTAAGTGCCACTGAGGCTCACGTCTGGGGAGTCGGACAAGCGGGAATGTTTGGCGAATGTTTGATAACTTGACTTTTAAAAAACATATTCTTACTCATTTCAGAGAGCAAGGGAGAGAGAGAGAGCGACATCAATGAAGAGAGAATCATGGACCGGCTGCCTCCTGCACGCCTCCCCCATGGGGATCAAGTCCACAGCCTGGGCACGTGCCCTCGCCTGGAATCGAACCGGGGACCTGTTATGCCCAGCTTTCCAGATCCCCAAAGAGCACCGGGGAGCCGAGTCCAATGCAAAAGCAAAGAGCCTTTATTGAGGCTCGAGCTCGGCCTCTCCGCCCCCACGGACACAGCTGCAGGATGCCAGGTGTCCCGAGTTCCAAAAGCTCAGCAACTCTACAGGCTGGGGTCGGGCGGGGTGATGCTCGGACCGCTGAGTTGGCCGATCCGGTCGCGTGAGGGCTAGGGCCTGGTTCCGCAAAAACGGGGTGCGGTCAGCATACATTTGGCCTTAGGTTACTTCCCCTTGCGTTCCCATTGGCTGATTTAAGGGTGAGCTGGGTACCGGGGGTCGCGTCGGGACATGGTTACCCGAGATGGACGGCACAGTACAAACGGATTCTGTCCTGATCTGCCCTTTCACTTCCCCCCTTGTCTTGGAACTTATGGCCCAATCATGGACGGACTGCATTTGCACCTCGCCTCCCGTTACGAGAGGCCTGTACGGGGGGCGCAGAACCGTCCACTGAACCGTCCCCACGCACTCTCTGACAGTCGGGCTGTCTGTTGGTGATGCCAGAGCCGAAGGTCAACAGCGTTAGTAGGATCACAAGGGGTCTGGCGAGGGTGGAAATAGGTTAAACACGGGACCAGTTAAAGATTCATACCAAGACTGAGATTGCCCCCTGTCCAGCTTCCGCTTCTTCAGTCCCTCTCTTACGGGGGCCATGGGTTCCTTAATAACTCCTGAATGGGCAGCATGAAAACAGCGCTCCTCCCCTCGGGCTGCACACAGGCCTCCTTGCTGCATGAATAGTCAGTGCAGTCCTCTCCTGTTCTGGAGTGCTACCTCAGATGAGGAGGTGAGGGATTCTGGCAGGTGGATACTGGGTTTTTCAACTCTTTCTATGTCTAGCTCAATGGCTGCTCTCAGGGATCCATAGTTCTTGTGTGACAAGCGAGGATATCCCGGTTCCGGCCCTGCTAGTCCCAGCCTCGAGAGGGCGGCCAGAGTTAGGGCTGAAACAGGTTCCCTCCTACTTCGGGGTAAGCAGACCCCAATCTGCTAAGTGTTTCCTCCCCCGAATGGTATCCTAGCTTGGGGATAAGCTGGACGAGTATGTAGAAACCTTCTCTTGAGGAGGTGAGGGATTGGGGGTGGACGCTGGAACAGGCCCACCACGCATTTTCGGGCGGAGCAGGTCAGCTGTCCCACCGGGGACTGTGGAGTGTCATTACGAAGATGTGAGCGTTCAGGGGGCACTCGGCCATGCAGGCACCTTGCCTGGGTACCCCTGGAAAGCTAGTCTAGCAGTGCCCTGCTGCCACCTGCAGGAGCTGGTCTCCGCCCCTTCCGCACTCGGCCGTGTATTCTGATCCCCCAGATATTGTCAGTGTCCCCTCCTGTCGCTTCTTCCCTGGTTCCGTGAGGGGTGCCCGCACGGGTTGCAGCGGCCCGGACCTGGCGGCGCCTTCGCCCGCCTTCGGGGTGTCAGGTCACCAGCCCTCGGGGGAGTCCACCAGATGTGCCCGGTCGATACACGGGACCAGGAGACGCAGACATAGATGCGTCCCCACATGGGTCGGGAGCGTGGCCTCGAGTGACCGGGGCAAACATAGAGGTGGAATTGCTGCTGGTTTGGGGGCTATTGGGGGCCCCTGGGCGGTCAGGGCAGGGGCGTACGGGACCTGGGGGAAGAACTCCTGGAGGTCCACTGTGCGTGACCGTGACTGCGTGTGACCACGGACTGCGTGTCCTCTGCTCTGTTTGCCTCGCAGAGAACTGGGCACCGTGGGTGCGGTCGCCTTGGACTGCCGGGGAGACGTGGCCTACGCCACCTCGACCGGGGGCCTCGTGAACAAGATGGTGGGCCGTGTCGGGGACTCCCCCATTGCAGGTAGGCCCAACAGGCGACTCCTGTCCCCTCCGCCGCCCCTGGTTCTGTTCTCGTGTTTCCCGCCCCTTCCTCAGTGCCCAGTCTCGGGGGCGCGGGCAGTCCTGCTCTGGTCCTTGGGGGCCGGGCCGATGGGCTGGCAGGGGCGGGGGGCAGCGCAGATCAGCACCCTCAGGTTGCCCCCAAGCTACCCACGGCCTCTCTAGCTCCAGTCTGAGGGCCTCAGACTGAGTCCCAGAGGGTTAAGTTCATGGACCTCTCCCGGGCTGGGCGCTGGGCTGGGCGCTGAGGAGCTGAGAGGGCGTTTCCAGGTCTGACGGGCACCAAAGTGGCACAAACTGACCCAGGACCATGCTCTCTGCTCAGGATTGAAGCAGGTGCCCCCTTCCTGGCGGGGTTGGGGGTGGGAGCGCATGTGTCAGCTGTGCTGACTGTCCTGGTGTAGCTGCCCAGGAAAGGTCAGGAGATCAGGCACCCCCCAAACCTCCCTCCCCCTCCCAGCCCCAGGTTGCCTTCATCCTGGTTTCAGGGCGGTCACACGGCACCTTTGCATCCCAAGGTCATGAATGCTTCTCTGACCTGGTCTGTGCTTGGGCACTTAGCGCTTGTGGCATTAACTTGTACTATGTATTTAAGCTTTTTAAAAAAATACTTTTTATTGGTTCTGGAGAGGAAGAGAGAGGGAGAGGGAGAGGGAGAAACATCACTGAGAGAGAATCATGGACCGGCTGCCTCTGCACGCCCCACACTGGGGATGGAGCCCACAACCTGGGCCTGTGCCCCGGGGCTGGGGATCGAACCCTGACCTCCTGGTTCTTCGCTGGCACCGAGCCTCGGAGCCGGCCAGCGGGCGGCGCGTCCCCCTCTTGCTCAGGAGCAGCGTTTCTGCACAGGGTCGGGGGGCTACGCCGACAACGGCATCGGAGCCGTCTCCAGCACGGGGCACGGCGAGAGCTTCCTGAAGGTGAACCTGGCCCGGCTGGCGCTCTCCCACGTGGAGCAGGGTAGGTGCCCAGGCCGGGCGCCCGGACACGGGGCAGCGGGAGCGGATGTGGACGGGAGGTGGCCTCACCCTCCTGGGCTGCAGGCGGGGCTCAGGGCGCCCCTGTGGACTCGCCCACCTCTGTGGGGTCTGGACGCGCGTTCACGCTCCTGTCCCTCGGGCAGCAGCGGCTCCGAGCCGGCGGGGAGGGCAGGGGGAGGGCGTGCAGAGCGAGGCCGGCCTGCGGCTCTCGGGCGGACTTGGGTCCGCAGGGACGCTGTCTACGCTGTGGTCCCCGCCCGCACACCGGTCCCCCCGGGTTCCGGGAGTGACGTGGCGTCTCGCCCTGTCCCCGCTTTCAGGAAAGACGGCGGAGGCGGCGGCGGTGGCGGCGCTGGGCTACATGAAGTCCAGGGTCCAAGGTGAGGGTGGTGTCATCTTGCTCACCAGAGCGGGCGACTGGACGGCCCAGTGGACCACGGAGTCCATGGCCTGGGCGGCCGCCAAGGACAACCAGCTGCACGTGGGCATCAATGTCGGCGACACCAGGGTCACCTCCCTGCCCTGAGCCGAGGCCGCCTGCCGGCGCGGCCTGCAGGTGGCGCTGTTCCCCGGCCGGAGATCGCAGCTTGACCCCTGAGCCAGAACCCAAATTCCCCCCATCTTCCCGTGTCCACCCACCGTCCCCCACCAGCGGGGTGTGGGCCGTGTGGCCGGCACGGCGAAGGCTTGGGGGAGGAGGATCCCGTCAGCCTCTCCCACCGGGGGCGGCGCTTCTGCTCTGACGGGCCTGCAGGTCTTACCTCTCAGGAAGGAAACCGCTTAACCAGCAACCCCACAGCCACTAATAAAATGTTTGCAAGCACAGTGTGGTCCGAGTCACGTGGACACGCCAGACTCCCTGGTGCAGGCTCCCTGGTCTGCCGGGACGGGGGGGAGGGCGGGCAGGCAAGCTCACTGGGTGTCACTCCTCAGGTGCGAGCCCACTGGGTGTCACTCCTCAGGTGCGAGCCCACTGGGTGTCACTCCTCAGGTGCGAGCCCACTGGGTGTCTCTCCTCGAGTGCGAGCCCACTGGGTGTCACTCCTCAGGTGCACAGAGGGCACCAGCGCGTTTCCCGCTTCTCCACTCGGCGCTATCTGTGGTCACTCACTAGAGGCCACTTCTCCTGGGGGTTCCCCAAAGTGCACCCAGTGAAGCAGAAAGAGACCTTTCCTGGGGGGGCCGCCACACGGCTGTTCTTCCCAACGTGAACACTAGGTGGCATCAGAGAAGCGAGTTTCCTGGGGACCCCCAAGGGGTGTTCTCTGTCACCTCCCACTCAGACTCTAGAGGACTCTGCTGCTGTCATTCACTCGTTGCGCCCTAGATGGCAGCAGAGGTGTAGCTCCCGGCCTTTACTTCCCTGGGATTTCAGTGATGTAGGATGCGCGCTACCTGGAGGCAGGGGAGCGTTTCCTGTCACCCAATCGGTGTCCCCCCACCCCCTCCAGTCTGGCAGCTGAGAAGGGCTTCTCCTGGTGATCGCACTCAGGTGCACCCGGGCCCTCGCCAGCGTGGCCCAGTGGATAGATCCTCGGCCTGCAGACTGAAAGGTCCCCGTTCAGTTCCGGTCAAGGGCACGTGTCCGGCTGAGGGCTCCCATCCCCAGTGCTGGGCGTGCAGGAGGCAGCTGATGAATGGTTCTCTCATCCCCGATGTGTCTCTCTCTCTCTCTGAAATCAATAAAAAGGTATTTTTTAAAAGATGCAGACTAGAGGCCACAGAATGGCGTTTCCCGCTCACGTTCACGAAGCTATGTTGTTTTTTTTTAATGTATTTCATTAATATTTTTTTTCACAGACAGGAAGGGAGAGGATGAGAGTCAGAAACATCGATCAGCTGCCTCTTGCACACCCCCTGCTGGGTATGTACCCGCAGCCAAGGCACATGCCCTTGACCGGAATCGAACCTGAGACCCTTCAGTCGGAAGGCCCAGGCTTTATCCACTGAGCCACACCGGCCAGGGCTTTATGGTATTTTTTTTTGTTAAACAGGGAGAGCAAAATAGCTCACAGGAATCTGGGGGTCAGTGCTGCAGGGGACAAGGGGTGTTTTCCCCTCCCATCTTCACCTGAGGTCCATCACAACAGACCCTGACCATTTAGTTAAAGCATGCAAATGCCTGAGCAAGTACATCAGCTGCTTTACTGCGATGGAGGGATGGGGCCGGGGAGGAGGTCAGAGTGCAATGGAGGGAGGGGGCCGGTGAGGAGGTCAGAGTGCAATGGAGGGAGGGCGGAGAACTCTGCGCAGTCGGTAGAGGTGCTGGGACCCGGTCGCTGTTCTAGAGGAGCGGAGTCTGGGGTCAGGGGTCAGCAGCGGCCCCCCGTTTCCGAGGCCTCCGGTCTCCCGGGGCCTCAGGTCCCCCAGGGCACCGTGCACCCGCACCCCCAAGGCCTTCGGGCAGCTGTGTCTGCCCCGTGACGGGCGGCCGTCACCATGGGCCGGACCCGCTCCCGGGCGAACCCTGTGGCTCTCAGGAGGTTCTGCTCCGTTTCCCGCGGGGAGGGCGCCGCGGGTCGCGCGCTGCGCCCCAGGACGGCCCGGCCCGCCAGCCGTGGGGCCGTAGGGTCGCTGTTGTCCGTCCCCCCGCCTCCCGGGGCTTTCCCCGGCGCCGGAGCCCCTGGCGGCCGCTCCAAGAGGGAGGGGCCAGTCCGTGCCCAGCCGGCCCCGGGAGCGGCGGGAGGCGGCGGCGGCGGAGGCAGAGGGCCGCCGAGCAGAGTGTTTGGTTTCTAAGGTTGGGAAGCCGGTGGGTGTCAGCCGGGTCTGAGGAGAAGCGGTCACAGATAGCGAAGCGGGAGCGGGGAGATCTAACTGCCCAGGGACACGGGCACCGCCAACTTGGACCGCCCAACGCCCGCCCCTCGCCCTGAATTAGCCAATCGTGAGAGCCTGTGCGTCCGCGCGCCAATCAGGAGGGCCGGGTCACGTGGCAAACTGCACTTGGGCACCAGCCGCCGGCGCGGTTCGCTCAGACCACGAGCTGTCACTGCCGCGCGCGGAGGCAAAGATGCAGTCTGCGCCCGGCTCCCAGGTGGGTTTTGTTTTTAGGATTTTTACATCTTTTCCTGGCAACCCCGACAGGGTCCCTGGGCCTGGGGGGTCGTGCTGGGCGGCTCGCTGTGAAGCCCCGCTGAGCGCGCCCCCAGCCCCGGGCGGCACCCTTCCCGACCAGCACCCCTCCCGGGACAGCACTCCTCCCGGGCAGCACCCCTCCCGGGCAGCACCCTTCTCGGGCAGTATCCCTCCCGGCCAGCACCCCTCCCGGCCAGCACCCCACCCGGGGCAGCACCCTTCCCGGCCAGCACCCCTCCCGGGACAGCACTCCTCCCGGGCAGCACCCCTCCCGGCCAGCACCCTTCCCGACCAGCACCCCTCCCGGGCTGCACCCCTCCCGGGCAGCACCCTTCCCGACCAGCACCCCTCCCGGGCTGCACCCCTCCCGGGCAGCACCCTTCCCGGCCAGCACCCCTCCCGGGACAGCACTCCTCCCGGGCAGCACCCCTCCCGGGCAGCACCCCTCCCGGGACAGCACCCCTCCCGGTCAACCCCCCTCCCGGGACAGCACCCCTCCCGGGACAGCACCCCTCCCGGGGCAGCACCCCTCCCGGGGCAGCACCCCGCCCGGGACAACACCCCTCCCGGGACAGCACCCCTCCCGGCCAGCACCCCTCCCGGCCAGCACCCCACCCGGGGCAGCACCCCTCCCGGCCAGCACCCCTCCCGGGACAGCACCCCTCCCGGTCCACACCCCTCCCGGTCAGCACCCCTCCCGGCCAGCACCCCTCCCGGGACAGCACCCCTCCCGGTCAACACCCCTCCCGGTCAACACCCCTCCCGGGACAGCACCCCTCCCGGTCAACACCCCTCCCGGTCAGCACCCCTCCCGGGGCAGCAGGCGTTCCTGGGAAGCCGGGGCTCGGCAGACCTGGCAGTGGAGGGGTCCCCGGCGGTCAGCTCAGTCCCGTGAGACGGATTCACCCACAAGGCTCTTCCCCCACCTCCCTGGCCGGCCCCGCTCGGGTCAGGGGCTGGGGTGCGCCCTGGAGGCAGCGGGGGAGCGGGGAGCAGGGGACACCTCCTTCCTCCCGGAGGGCGCTGCCCGAGCTGTGCCCCGCCCTCCTCCGAGTGGAAGCTGAAGGCCGGACCCGGTCCCCCATCGAGTCTCCCCAGGGGCGCGGTGTCCCGGGCCCCCTAAAACGAACCTCTCTGTCTCCCCAACCCCCGGCTCCGGGGACATGAAGACCTTGATCCTGGTGCACGGGGGTGCGGGCAGCCGGATCTCCAAGGACTCCGAAGAGCGGGTGCGCCAGGGTTTGGCCCGAGCCGCCGCCTTGGGGTATCGCGTCCTGACCGAGGGGGGCCCCGCGCTGGACGCCGTGGAGGCCGCCGTGGCCGCGCTGGAGGACGACCCCGAGTTCAACGCCGGTGCGCTGGGGGTGGGGGGCCCTGTGCTCGGAGGGGGAGGATGGGGGTGGTGGTAAGGCTGCATGTTCCTCGTTATTTGTTGGCCAATTTGCTTTAAGAATTTTGATATCTTCCCCCTCCCTTAAACCTGCTTCCTGAATTCACATCCCAAGAAGCATTTTTGAAAAAAGATTCTTTTATTGATTTTTTTACCGAGAGGAAGGGAGAGAGGGATAGAGAGAAACATCCATCAGCTTCCTCCTGCACACCCCCCACTGGGGATGTGGCCGCAGCCAAGGTACATGCCCTTGACCGGAATCGAACCCGGGACCCTTCAGTCTGCAGGCCGACACTCTACTCACTGAGCGACACCGGTTCGGCTATGCTCATTTTTATTTTATTTTAATTACACTGATTGAATTTTGAGGGAGAAAGTGAGTAGGAAGAGCAGGAAGCTTTGATGAGAGAAACATGGATTGGTTGCCTCTGCCCGCCCCCTACTGGGGATCCAGCCCCAGGAGCCCAGGTTGTGGTCTCCATCCCCAGTGGGCGGGCAGGAGGCAGCTGGTCCACGATTCTCTCTCTCCCCCTCGCTCCCCCCCCTACCCCCGCCTCTGACATCAGTGAAGTGAATGTTGCTCTGGCTCTGGGGTGGAGGGCAATGGGGCAGGCGGCTCAGGACTGCCGGAAGCCATGTCCACATCCATCCTTCTTCCTTTCACCCCCTTTGTGCCCAGGCCATGGGTCCGTCCTGAACGCACGTGGGGACGTGGAGATGGACGCCAGCATCATGAGTGGAAAAGACCTGTCTCTGGGCGCCGTGTGTGCGGTCCGGGGCATCGCCAACCCCATCCGGCTGGCGCGGCTGGTCATGGAGAAGGTGCGTGACTGGCAGCCTGTCCCTCGGCTCCATCCCTCCCCGAGGGGACCACGGTCCGACGGCTCTGTCCCTCCCCGTGGGGACCACAGGGCCCGACGGCTCCGTCCCTCCCCGTGGGGACCACAGGGTCCGACGGCTCCGTCCCCCCCGTGGGGACCACAGGGTCCGACGGCTCCGTCCCCCCCGTGGGGACCACCGGGTCCGACGCTCAGTCCCTCCCCGTGGGGACCACAGGGTCTGACGGCTCCGTCCCTCCCCGTGGGGACCACAGGGTCCGACGGCTCCGTCCCCTCTGTGGGGACCACAGGGTCCGACGGCTCCATCCCTCCCCGTGGGGACCACAGGGTCCGACGGCTCCATCCCTCCCCGTGGGGACCACAGGGTCCGACGGCTCCATCCCTCTCCGTGGGGACCACAGGGTCCAACGCTCAGTCCCTCCCCGTGGGGACCACAGGGTCCGACAGCTCCGTCCCCCCCGTGGGGACCACAGGGTCTGACGCTCAGTCCCTCCCAGTGGGGACCACAGGGTCCGACGGCTCCGTCCCCCCCGTGGGGAGCACAGGGTCCGACGGCTCCATCCCTCCCCGTGGGGACCACAGGGTCCGACGCTCAGTCCCTCCCCGTGGGGACCACAGGGTCCGACGGCTCCGTCCCCCCCGTGGGGAGCACAGGGTCCGACGGCTCCATCCCTCCCCGTGGGGACCACAGGGTCCGACGCTCAGTCCCTCCCCGTGGGGACCACAGGGTCCGACGGCTCCGTCCCCCCCGTGGGGAGCACAGGGTCCGACGGCTCCATCCCTCCCCGTGGGGACCACAGGGTCCGACGCTCAGTCCCTCCCCGTGGGGACCACAGGGTCCGACGGCAGGGACACCCGAGGTCACTCCGTGTGAGGACGGAGGGAGGCAGGGTCCCGACCGGACGAGGTGACTGACAGGAACAGGCGAGCACTTTGTTCTCACGTCACCGTCCTGCTCGCCACTCGGGTCAGCAAACATCCATGGGGATGGGGAAAGACACCGGGAGCCACACACCCCACCACGCCGGCTCTTTGGTGTGTGTCTGACGGGAAGCTCAGAGCCAGGCTCTCTCCACACAGCTCGGGGCACCAACATGGGTGTTTCTGAGGCTTGGCACCCAGAGCGGGCAGGCGGGTTAGCGGCACCCTTAGGCACAGTTAACAGGACCTCAATGTTTTAAAAATCGAACCCGTGTCCCCTCCTCCCGCCCAGACGCCTCACTGCATCCTCGCGGGGGCGGGCGCCGCTGAATTCGCAGCCGCCATGGGGGTCCCCGCGGTGCCCGGGGAGCAGCTGGTGACGGAGAGCAGGAGGAAAGAGCTTGAGCAAGAGAAGCAGAAGACGGCTCAGGTTCCTGACCAGGAGAAGTAAGTGCCCGGGGCCCAGGGCGGGCTGTGGGCTCGATCCCCAGTGATCCTCTCTCATCACTGACATCTCTCCCTCTTCCTCCTTTTCTCTGAAACCCTTACCAATATTTAAAACAATAAAAAAGTAAGTGCCACTGAGGCTCACGTCTGGGGAGTCGGACAAGCGGGAATGTTTGGCGAATGTTTGATAACTTGACTTTTAAAAAAACATAATCTTACTCATTTCAGAGAGGAAGGGAGAGAGAGAGAGAGCGACGTCAATGAAGAGAGAATCATGGACCGGCTGCCTCCTGCACGCCTCCCCCATGGGGATCAAGTCCACAGCCTGGGCACGTGCCCTTGCCTGGAATCGAACCTGGGACCTGTTATGCCCAGCTTTCCAGATCCCCAAAGACCACCAGGGAGCCGAGTCCAATGCAAAAGCAAAGAGCCTTTATTGAGGCTCGAGCTCGGCCTCTCCGCCCCCACAGACACAGCTGCAGGATGCCAGGTGCCCCGAGTTCCAAAAGCTCAGCAACTCTACAGGCTGGGGTCGGGCGGGGTGATGCTCGGACCGCTGAGTTGGCCGATCCGGTCGCGTGAGGGCTAGGGCCTGGTTCCGCAAAAACGGGGTGCGGTCAGCAGACATTTGGCCTTAGGATACTTCCCCTTGCGTTCCCATTGGCTGATTTAAGGGTGAGCTGGGTACTGGGGGTCGCGTGGGGACATGGTTACCCGAGATGGACGGCACAGTACAAAGGGATTCTGTCCTTCTCTGCCCTTTCACTTCCCCCTTGTCTTGGAACTTATGGCCCAGTCACGGACGGACTGCATTTGCACCTCGCCTTCCGTTACGAGAGCCCTGTACGGGGGGCGCACAACCGTCCACTGAACCGCCCCCACCCGCTCTCTGAGAGTCGGGCTGTCTGTAGGTGATGCCAGGACCGAAGGTCAACAGCATTAGTAGGATCACAAGGGGTCTGGCGAGGGTGGAGATAAGTTAACCACGGGACCAGTTAAAGATTTGTACCAAGACTGAGATTGCCCCTCTCCAGCTTCCGCTTCTTCAGTCCCTCTCTTACGGGGGCCATGGGTTCCTTAATAACTCCTGAATGGGCAGCATGAAAACAGCGCTCCTCCCCTCGTGCTGCACACAGGCCTCCTTGCTGCATGAATAGTCAGTGCAGTCCTCTCCTGTTCTGGAGTGCTACCTCAGATGAGGAGGTGAGGGATTCTTGCAGGTGGATACTGGGTTTTTCAACTCTTTCTATGTCTAGCTCAATGGCTGCTCTTAGGGATCCATAGTTCTTGTGTGACAAGCGAGGATACCCCGGTTCCTGCCCCTGTTAGTCCCAGCCTCAAGAGCGTGGCCAGAGTTAGGGCTGAAACAGGTTCCCTCCTACTTCGGGGTCAGCAGACCCCAATCTGCTAAGTGTTTCCTCCCCCGAATGGTATCCTAGCTTGGGGATAAGCTGGACGAGTATGTAGAAACCTTCCCTTGAGGAGGTGAGGGATTGGGGGTGGATGCTGGAACAGGCCCACCACGCATTTTCGGGCGGAGCAGGTCAGCTGTCCCACCGGGGACTGTGGAGTGTCATTACGAAGATGGGCGCGTTCAGGGGGCACTCGGCCATGCAGGCACCTCGCCCGGGTTCCGCCTGGAGGGCTGGTCTCCCCGTGCCCTGCTGCCACCTGCAGGAGCTGGTCTCCGCCCCTTCCGCACTCGGCCGTGTATTCTGATCCCCAGATATTGTCAGTGTCCCCTCCTGTCGCTTCTTCCCTGGTTCCGTGAGGGGTGCCCGCACGGGTTGCAGCGACCCGGACCTGGCGGCGCCTTCGCCCGCCTTCGGGGTGTCAGGTCACCAGCCCTCGGGGGAGTCCACCAGATGTACCCGGTCGATACACGGGACCAGGAGACGCAGACATAGATGCGTCCCCACATGGGTCGGGAGCGTGGCCTCGAGTGACCGGGGCAAACGTAGAGGTGGAATTGCTGCTGGTTTTGGGGCTATTGGGGGCCCCATGGGCGGTTCGGGCAGGGGCGTACGGGACCTGGGGGAAGAACTCCTGGAGGTCCACTGTGCGTGACCGTGACTGCGTGTGACCACTGATTGCGTGTGACCACTGACTGCGTGTGACCACTGACTCCGTGTCCTCTGCTCTGTCTGCCTCGCAGAGAACTGGGCACCGTGGGTGCGGTCGCCTTGGACTGCCGGGGAGACGTGGCCTACGCCACCTCGACCGGGGGCCTCGTGAACAAGATGGTGGGCCGTGTCGGGGACTCCCCCATTGCAGGTAGGCCCAACAGGCGACTCCTGTCCTCTCCGCCGCCCCTGGTTCTGTTCTCGGGTTTCCCGCCCCTTCCTCAGTGCCCAGTCTCGGGGGTGGGGGCGGTGCTGCTCTGGTCCTTGGGGGCCGGGCCACTGGGTGGCGGGGGCGGGGGGCAGCGCAGATCAGCACCCTCAGGTTGCCCCCAAGCTACCCACGGCCTCTCTAGCTCCAGTCTGAGGGCCTCAGACTGAGTCCCAGAGGGTTAAGTACACGGACCTCTTCCCGGGCTGGGCGCTGGGCTGGGCGCTGAGGAGCTGAGAGGGCGTTTCCAGGTCTGACGGGCACGAAAGTGACACCTGCTAACCCAGGAACATGCTCTCTGCTCAGGATTGAGACAGGTGCCCTGTTCCTGGGGGGGTTGGGGGTGGGAGCGCATGTGTCAGCTGTGCTGACTGTCCTGGTGTAGCTGCCCGGGAAAGGTCAGGAGATCAGGCACCCCCCAAATCCTCCCTCCCCCCCGCCCCAGGTTGCCTTCATCCTGGTTTCAGGGCGGTCACACGGCACCTTTGCATCCCAAGGTCATGGATGCTTCTCTGACCTGGTCTGTGCTTGGGGACTTAGCACTTGTGGCATTAACTTGTACTATGTATTTAAGCTTTTTAAAAACTACTTTTTTATTGGTTCTGGAGAGGAAGGGAGAGGGAGAGGGAGAGAGAGAAACATCACTGAGAGAGAATCATGGACCGGCTGCCTCTGCACGCCCCACACTGGGGATGGAGCCTGCATCCTGGGCCTGTGCCCCGGGGCTGGGGATCGAACCCTGACCTCCTGGTTCTTCGCTGGCGCCGAGCCTCGGAGCCGGCCAGCGGGCGGCGCGTCCCCCTCTTGCTCAGGAGCAGCATTTCTGCACAGGGTCGGGGGGCTACGCCGACAACGGCATCGGAGCCGTCTCCAGCACGGGGCACGGCGAGAGCTTCCTGAAGGTGAACCTGGCCCGGCTGGCGCTCTCCCACGTGGAGAAGGGTAGGTGCCCAGGCCGGGCGCCCGGACACGGGGCAGCGGGAGCTGATGTGGAGGGGAGGTGGCCTCACCTTCCTGGGCTGCAGGCATGGCTCAGGGCGCCCCTGTGGACTCGCCCACCTCTGTCGGGTCTGGACGCGCGTTCACGCTCCTGTCCCTCGGGCAGCAGCGGCTCCGAGCCGGCGGGGAGGGCAGGGGGAGGGCGTGCAGAGCGAGGCCGGCCTGCGGCTCTCGGGCGGACTTGGGTCCCCAGGGACGCTGTCCACACTGTGGTCCCCGCCCGCACACGGGTCCCCCGGGTTCCGGGAGTGACGTGGCGCGTCTCGCCCTGTCCCCGCTTTCAGGAAAGACGGCGGAGGCGGCGGCGGTGGCGGCGCTGGGCTACATGAAGTCCAGGGTCCAAGGTGAGGGTGGTGTCATCATGCTCACCAGAGCGGGCGACTGGACGGCCCAGTGGACCACGGAGTCCATGGCCTGGGCGGCCGCCAAGGACAACCAGCTGCACGTGGGCATCAATGTCGGCGACACCAGGGTCACCTCCCTGCCCTGAGCCGAGGCCGCCTGCCGGCGCGGCCTGCAGGTGGCGCTGTTCCCCGGCCGGAGATCGCAGCTTGACCCCTGAGCCAGAACCCGAATTCCCCCCATCTTCCCGTGTCCGCCCACCGTCCCCCACCAGCGGGGTGTGGGCCGTGTGGCCGGCACGGCGAAGGCTTGGGGGAGGAGGATCCCGTCAGCCTCTCCCCCCGGGGGCGGCGCTTCTGCTCTGACGGGCCTGCACGGCTTACCTCTCAGGAAGGAAACCGCTTAACCAGCAACCCCACAGCCACTAATAAAATGTTTGCAAGCACAGTGTGGTCCGAGTCACGTGGACACGCCAGACTCCCTGGTGCAGGCTCCCTGGTCTGCCGGGACGGGGGGGGAGGGCGGGCAGGCAAGCTCAATGGGTGTCACTCCTCAGGTGCGAGCCCACTGGGTGTCTCTCCTCAGGTGCGAGCCCACTGGGTGTCTCTCCTCGAGTGCGAGCCCACTGGGTGTCACTCCTCAGGTGCACAGAGGGCACAAGCGCGTTTCCCGCTTCTCCACTCGGCGCTATCTGTGGTCACTCACTAGAGGCCACTTCCCCTGGGGGTTCCCCAAAGTGCACCCAGTGAAGCAGAAAGAGACCTTTCCTGGGGGGGCCGCCACACGGCTGTTCTTCCCAACGTGAACACTAGGTGGCATCAGAGAAGCGAGTTTCCTGGGGACCCCCAAGGGGTGTTCTCTGTCACCTCCCACTCAGACTCTAGAGGACTCTGCTGCTGTCATTCACTCGTTGCGCCCTAGATGGCAGCAGAGGTGTGGCTCCCGGCCTTTACTTCCCTGGGATTTCAGTGATGTAGGATGCGCGCTACCTGGAGGCAGGGGAGCGTTTCCTGTAACCCACTCGGTGTCCCCCCACCCCCTCCAGTCTGGCAGCTGAGAAGGGCTTCTCCTGGTGATCGCACTCAGGTGCACCCGGGCCCTCGCCAGCGTGGCCCAGTGGATAGATCCTCGGCCTGCAGACTGAAAGGTCCCCGTTCAGTTCCGGTCAAGGGCACGTGTCCGGCTGAGGGCTCCCATCCCCAGTGCTGGGCGTGCAGGAGGCAGCTGATGAATGGTTCTCTCATCCCCGATGTGTCTCTCTCTCTCTCTGAAATCAATAAAAAGGTATTTTTTAAAAGATGCAGACTAGAGGCCACAGAATGGCGTTTCCCGCTCACGTTCACGAAGCTATGTTGTTTTTTTTTAATGTATTTCATTAATATTTTTTTTCACAGACAGGAAGGGAGAGGATGAGAGTCAGAAACATCGATCAGCTGCCTCTTGCACACCCCCTGCTGGGTATGTACCCGCAGCCAAGGCACATGCCCTTGACCGGAATCGAACCTGAGACCCTTCAGTCGGAAGGCCCAGGCTTTATCCACTGAGCCACACCGGCCAGGGCTTTATGGTATTTTTTTTTGTTAAACAGGGAGAGCAAAATAGCTCACAGGAATCTGGGGGTCAGTGCTGCAGGGGACAAGGGGTGTTTTCCCCTCCCATCTTCACCTGAGGTCCATCACAACAGACCCTGACCATTTAGTTAAAGCATGCAAAAGCCTGAGCAAGTACATCAGCTGCTTTACTGCGATGGAGGGAGGGGGCCGGGGAGGAGGTCAGAGTGCAATGGAGGGAGGGGGCCGGTGAGGAGGTCAGAGTGCAATGGAGGGAGGGCGGAGAACTCTGCGCAGTCGGTAGAGGTGCTGGGACCCGGTCGCTGTTCTAGAGGAGCGGAGTCTGGGGTCAGGGGTCAGCAGCGGCCCCCCGTTTCCGAGGCCTCCGGTCTCCCGGGGCCTCAGGTCCCCCAGGGCACCGTGCACCCGCACCCCCAAGGCCTTCGGGCAGCTGTGTCTGCCCCGTGACGGGCGGCCGTCACCATGGGCCGGACCCGCTCCCGGGCGAACCCTGTGGCTCTCAGGAGGCTCTGCTCCGTTTCCCGCGGGGAGGGCGCCGCGGGTCGCGCGCTGCGCCCCAGGACGGCCCGGCCCGCCAGCCGTGGGGCCGTAGGGTCGCTGTTGTCCGTCCCCCCGCCTCCCGGGGCTTTCCCCGGCGCCGGAGCCCCTGGCGGCCGCTCCAAGAGGGAGGGGCCAGTCCGTGCCCAGCCGGCCCCGGGAGCGGCGGGAGGCGGCGGCGGCGGAGGCAGAGGGCCGCCGAGCAGAGTGTTTGGTTTCTAAGGTTGGGAAGCCGGTGGGTGTCAGCCGGGTCTGAGGAGAAGCGGTCACAGATAGCGAAGCGGGAGCGGGGAGATCTAACTGCCCAGGGACACGGGCACCGCCAACTTGGACCGCCCAACGCCCGCCCCTCGCCCTGAATTAGCCAATCGTGAGAGCCTGTGCGTCCGCGCGCCAATCAGGAGGGCCGGGTCACGTGGCAAACTGCACTTGGGCACCAGCCGCCGGCGCGGTTCGCTCAGACCACGAGCTGTCACTGCCGCGCGCGGAGGCAAAGATGCAGTCTGCGCCCGGCTCCCAGGTGGGTTTTGTTTTTAGGATTTTTACATCTTTTCCTGGCAACCCCGACAGGGTCCCTGGGCCTGGGGGGTCGTGCTGGGCGGCTCGCTGTGAAGCCCCGCTGAGCGCGCACCCAGCCCCGGGCGGCACCCTTCCCGACCAGCACCCCTCCCGGGACAGCACTCCTCCCGGGCAGCACCCTTCACGGGCAGCACCCCTCCCGGCCAGCACCCCTCCCGGCCAGCACCCCTCCCGGGCAGCACTCCTCCCGGGCAGCACCCCTCCCGGGCAGCACCCTTCTCGGGCAGTATCCCTCCCGGCCAGCACCCCTCCCGGGACAGCACCCCTCCCGGTCAACACCCCTCCCGGGACAGCACCCCTCCCGGGACCGCACCCCTCCCGGTCAACACCCCTCCCGGGGCAGCACCCCTCCCGGGGCAGCACCCCTCCCGGGACAACACCCCTCCCGGGACAGCACCCTTCCCGGCCAGCACCCCTCCCGGGACAGCACCCCTCCCGGGCAGCACCCCTCCCGGGGCAGCACCCCTCCCGGCCAGCACCCCTCCCGGGCAACACCCCTCCCGGTCAGCACCCCTCCCGGGGCAGCAGGCGTTCCTGGGAAGCCGGGGCTCGGCAGACCTGGCAGTGGAGGGGTCCCCGGCGGTCAGCTCAGTCCCGTGAGACCGATTCACCCACAAGGCTCTTCCCCCACCTCCCTGGCCGGCCCCGCTCGGGTCAGGGGCTGGGGTGCGCCCTGGAGGCAGCGGGGGAGAGGGGAGCAGGGGACACCTCCTTCCTCCCGGAGGGCGCTGCCCGAGCTGTGCCCCGCCCTCCTCCGAGTGGAAGCTGAAGGCCGGACCCGGTCCCCCATCGAGTCTCCCCAGGGGCGCGGTGTCCCGGGCCCCCTAAAACGAACCTCTCTGTCTCCCCAACCCCCGGCTCCGGGGACATGAAGACCTTGATCCTGGTGCACGGGGGTGCGGGCAGCCGGATCTCCAAGGACTCCGAAGAGCGGGTGCGCCAGGGTTTGGCCCGAGCCGCCGCCTTGGGGTATCGCGTCCTGACCGAGGGGGGCCCCGCGCTGGACGCCGTGGAGGCCGCCGTGGCCGCGCTGGAGGACGACCCCGAGTTCAACGCCGGTGCGCTGGGGGTGGGGGACCCTGTGCTCCGAGGGGGAGGGTGGGGGTGGTGGTAAGGCTGCATGTTCCTCGTTATTTGTTGGCCAATTTGCTTTAAGAATTTTGAAATCTTCCCCCTCCCTTAAACCTGCTTCCTGAATTCACATCCCAAGAAGCATTTTTCAAAAAAGATTCTTTTATTGATTTTTTTACCGAGAGGAAGGGAGAGAGGGATAGAGAGAAACATCCATCAGCTTCCTCCTGCACACCCCCCACTGGGGATGTGGCCGCAGCCAAGGTACATGCCCTTGACCGGAATCGAACCCGGGACCCTTCAGTCTGCAGGCCGACGCTCTACTCACTGAGCGACACCGGTTCGGCTATGCTAATTTTTATTTTATTTTAATTACACTGATTGAATTTTGAGGGAGAAAGTGAGTAGGAAGAGCAGGAAGCTTTGATGAGAGAAACATGGATTGGTTGCCTCTGCCCGCCCCCTACTGGGGATCCAGCCCCAGGAGCCCAGGTTGTGGTCTCCATCCCCAGTGGGCGGGCAGGAGGCAGCTGGTCCACGATTCTCTCTCTCCCCCTCGCTCCCCCCCCTACCCCCGCCTCTGACATCAGTGAAGTGAATGTTGCTCTGGCTCTGGGGTGGAGGGCAATGGGGCAGGCGGCTCAGGACAGCCGGAAGCCATGTCCACATCCATCCTTCTTCCTTTCACCCCCTTTGTGCCCAGGCCATGGGTCCGTCCTGAACGCACGTGGGGACGTGGAGATGGACGCCAGCATCATGAGTGGAAAAGACCTGTCTCTGGGCGCCGTGTGTGCAGTCCGCGGCATCGCCAACCCCATCCGGCTGGCACGGCTGGTCATGGAGAAGGTGCGTGACCGGCAGCCTGTCCCTTGGCTCCATCCCTCCCCGAGGGGACCACGGTCCGACGGCTCCGTCCCTCCCCGTGGGGACCACCGGGTCCGACGCTCAGTCCCTCCCCGTGGGGACCACAGGGTCTGACGGCTCCGCCCCCCCTGTGGGGACCACAGGGTCCGACGGCTCCATCCCTCCCCGTGGGGACCACAGGGTCCGACGGCTCCATCCCTCCCCGTGGGGACCACAGGGTCCGACGGCTCCATCCCTCCCCGTGGGGACCACAGGGTCCGACGGCTCCATCCCTCCCCGTGGGGACCACAGGGTCCGACGGCTCCGTCCCCCCGTGGGGACCACAGGGTCCGACGGCTCCATCCCTCCCCGTGGGGACCACAGGGTCCGACGCTCAGTCCCTCCCCGTGGGGACCACAGGGTCCGACGGCTCCGTCCCCCCCGTGGGGACCACAGGGTCCGACGGCTCCGTCCCTCCCCATGGGGACCACAGGGTCCGACGGCTCCGTCCCCCCCCTGGGGACCACAGGGTCCGACGGCTCCGTCCCTCCCCGTGGGGACCACAGGGTCCGACGGCTCCGTCCCTCCCCGTGGGGACCACAGGGTCCGACGGCTCCGTCCCCCCCGTGGGGACCACAGGGTCCGACGGCTCCGTCCCTCCCCGTGGGGACCACAGGGTCCGACGGCTCCGTCCCTCCCCGTGGGGACCACAGGGTCCGACGGCTCCGTCCCTCCCCGTGGGGACCACAGGGTCCGACGGCAGGGACACCCGAGGTCACTCCATGTGAGGACGGAGGGAGGCAGGGTCCCGACCAGACGAGGTGACTGACAGGAACAGGCGAGCACTTTGTTCTCACGTCACCGTCCTGCTCGGCACTCGGGGCAGCAAACATCCATGGGGATGGGGAAAGACACCGGGAGCCACACACCCCAGCACGCCGGCTCTTTGGTGTGTGTCTGACGGGAAGCTCAGAGCCAGGCTCTCTCCACACAGCTCGGGGCACCAACATGGGTGTTTCTGAGGCTTGGCACCCAGAGCGGGCAGGCGGGCTTAGCAGCACCCTTAGGCACAGTTAACAGGACCTCAATGTTTTAAAAATCGAACCCGTGTCCCCTCCTCCCGCCCAGACGCCTCACTGCATCCTCGCGGGGGCGGGCGCCGCTGAATTCGCAGCCGCCATGGGGGTCCCCGCGGTGCCCGGGGAGCAGCTGGTGACGGAGAGCAGGAGGAAAGAGCTTGAGCAAGAGAAGCAGAAGGCGGCTCAGGTTCCTGACCAGGAGAAGTAAGTGCCCGGGGCCCAGGGCGGGCTGTGGGCTCGATCCCCAGTGATCCTCTCTCATCACGGACATCTCTCCCTCTTCCTCCTTTTCTCTGAAACCCTTACCAATATTTAAAACAATAAAAAAGTAAGTGCCACTGAGGCTCACGTCTGGGGAGTCGGACAAGCGGGAATGTTTGGCGAATGTTTGATAACTTGACTTTTAAAAAAACATAATCTTACTCATTTCAGAGAGGAAGGGAGAGAGAGAGAGAGCGACGTCAATGAAGAGAGAATCATGGACCGGCTGCCTCCTGCACGCCTCCCCCATGGGGATCAAGTCCACAGCCTGGGCACGTGCCCTTGCCTGGAATCGAACCTGGGACCTGTTATGCCCAGCTTTCCAGATCCCCAAAGACCACCAGGGAGCCGAGTCCAATGCAAAAGCAAAGAGCCTTTATTGAGGCTCGAGCTCGGCCTCTCCGCCCCCACAGACACAGCTGCAGGATGCCAGGTGCCCCGAGTTCCAAAAGCTCAGCAACTCTACAGGCTGGGGTCGGGCGGGGTGATGCTCGGACCGCTGAGTTGGCCGATCCGGTCGCGTGAGGGCTAGGGCCTGGTTCCGCAAAAACGGGGTGCGGTCAGCATACATTTGGCCTTAGGATACTTCCCCTTGCGTTCCCATTGGCTGATTTAAGGGTGAGCTGGGTACCGGGGGTCGCGTGGGGACATGGTTACCCGAGATGGACGGCACAGTACAAAGGGATTCTGTCCTTCTCTGCCCTTTCACTTCCCCCTTGTCTTGGAACTTATGGCCCAGTCACGGACGGACTGCATTTGCACCTCGCCTTCCGTTACGAGAGCCCTGTACGGGGGGCGCACAACCGTCCACTGAACCGCCCCCACCCGCTCTCTGAGAGTCGGGCTGTCTGTAGGTGATGCCAGGACCGAAGGTCAACAGCATTAGTAGGATCACAAGGGGTCTGGCGAGGGTGGAGATAAGTTAACCACGGGACCAGTTAAAGATTTGTACCAAGACTGAGATTGCCCCTCTCCAGCTTCCGCTTCTTCAGTCCCTCTCTTACGGGGGCCATGGGTTCCTTAATAACTCCTGAATGGGCAGCATGAAAACAGCGCTCCTCCCCTCGGGCTGCACACAGGCCTCCTTGCTGCATGAATAGTCAGTGCAGTCCTCTCCTGTTCTGGAGTGCTGCCTCACATGAGGGAGGTGAGGGATTCTTGCAGGTGGATACTGGGTTTTTCAACGCTTTCTATGTCTAGCTCAATGGCTGCTCTTAGGGATCCATAATTCTTGTGTGACAAGCGAGGATACCCCGGTTCCTGCCCCTGTTAGTCCCAGCCTCGAGAGGGCGGCCAGAGTTAGGGCTGAAACAGGTTCCCTCCTACTTCCGGGTCAGCAGACCCCAATCTGCTAAGTGTTTCCTCCCCCGAATGGTATCCTAGCTTGGGGATAAGCTGGACGAGTATGTAGAAACCTTCCCTTGAGGAGGTGAGGGTTTGGGGGTGGACGCTGGAACAGGCCCACCACGCATTTTCGGGCGGAGCAGGTCAGCTGCCCCACCGGGGACTGTAGAGTGTCATTACGAAGATGTGAGCGTTCAGGGGGCACTCGGCCATGCAGGCACCTCGCCCGGGTTCCGCCTGGAGGGCTGGTCTCCCCGTGCCCTGCTGCCACCTGCAGGAGCTGGTCTCCGCCCCTTCCGCACTCGGCCGTGTATTCTGATCCCCAGATATTGTCAGTGTCCCCTCCTGTCGCTTCTTCCCTGGTTCCGTGAGGGGTGCCCGCACGGGTTGCAGCGGCCCGGACCGGGCGGCGCCTTCGCCCGCCTTCGGGGTGTCAGGTCACCAGCCCTCGGGGGAGTCCACCAGATGTGCCCGGTCGATACACGGGACCAGGAGACGCAGACATAGATGCGTCCCCACATGGGTCGGGAGCGTGGCCTCGAGTGACCGGGGCAAACATAGAGGTGGAATTGCTGCTGGTTTTGGGGCTATTGGGGGCCCCATGGGCGGTCAGGGCAGTGGCGTACGGGACCTGGGGGAAGAACTCCTGGAGGTCCACTGTGCGTGACCGTGACTGCGTGTGACCACGGACTCCGTGTCCTCTGCTCTGTTTGCCTCGCAGAGAACTGGGCACCGTGGGTGCGGTTGCCTTGGACTGCCGGGGAGACGTGGCCTACGCCACCTCGACCGGGGGCCTCGTGAACAAGATGGTGGGCCGTGTCGGGGACTCCCCCATTGCAGGTAGGCCCAACAGGCGACTCCTGTCCCCTCCGCCGCCCCTGATTCTGTTCTCGGTTTTCCCGCCCCTTCCTCAGTGCCCAGTCTCGGGGGCGGGGGCGGTGCTGCTCTGGTCCTTGGGGGCGGGGCCGCTGGGCTGGCTGGGGGCGGGGGGCAGCGCAGATCAGTCCCCTCAGGTTGCCCCCAAGCTACCCACGGCCTCTCTAGCTCCAGTCTGAGGGCCTCAGACTGAGTCCCAGAGGGTTCAGTACACAGACCTCTTCCCGGGCTGGGCGCTGAGGAGCTGAGAGGGCGTTTCCAGGTCTGACGGGCACCAAAGTGGCACCTACTAACCCAGGAACATGCTCTCTGCTCAGGATTGAGGCAGGTGCCCTGTTCCTGGGGGGGTTCGGGGTGGGAGCGCATGTGTCAGCTGTGCTGACTGTCCTGGTGTAGCTGCCCAGGAAAGCTCAGGAGATCAGGCACCCCCCAAACCTCCCTCCCCCTCCCCGCCCCAGGTTGCCTTCATCCTGATTTCAGGGCGGTCACACGGCACCTTTGCATCCCAAGGTCATGGATGCTTCTCTGACCTGGTCTGTGCTTGGGGACTTAGTGCACGTGGCATTAACTTGTACTATGTATTTAAGCTTTTTAAAAAATACTTTTTTTTAAATATATTTTATTGATTTTTTACAGAGCAGAAGGGAGAGGGATAGAAAGTCAGAAACATCGATGAGAGAGAGACATCAATCAGCTGCCTCTTGCACACCCCCTACTGGGGATGTGCCCGCAGCCAAGGTACATGCCCTTGCCGGAATCGAACCCGGGACCCTTCAGTCCGCAGTCCGACGCTCTATCCACTGAGCCAAACCGGTGTCGGCTAAAAACTACTTTTTATTGGTTCTGGAGAGGAAGGGAGAGGGAGAGGGAGAGGGAGAAACATCACTGGGAGAGAATCATGGACCGGCTGCCTCTGCACACCCCACACTGGGGATGGAGCCCGCATCCTGGGCCTTTTCCCCGGGGCTGGGCATCGAACCCTGACCTCCTGGTTCTTCGCTGGCGCCGAGCCACGGAGCCGGCCAGCGGGCGGCGCGTCCCCCTCTTGCTCAGGAGCAGCGTTTCTGCACAGGGTCGGGGGGCTACGCCGACAACGGCATCGGAGCCGTCTCCAGCACAGGGCACGGCGAGAGCTTCCTGAAGGTGAACCTGGCCCGGCTGGCGCTCTCCCACGTGGAGCAGGGTAGGTGCCCAGGCCGGGCGCCCGGACACGGGGCAGCGGGAGCTGATGTGGACGGGAGGTGGCCTCACCCTCCTGGGCTGCAGGCATGGCTCAGGGCGCCCCTGTGGACTCGCCCACCTCTGTGGGGTCTGGACGCGCGTTCACGCTCCTGTCCCTCGGGCAGCAGCGGCTCCGAGCCGGCGGGGAGGGCAGGGGGAGGGCGTGCAGAGCGAGGCCGGCCTGCGGCTCTCGGGCGGACTTGGGTCCCCAGGGACGCTGTCTACGCTGTGGTCCCCGCCCGCACACGGGTCCCCCGGGTTGCGGGAGTGACGTGGCGCGTCTCGCCCTGTCCCCGCTTTCAGGAAAGACGGCGGAGGCGGCGGCGGTGGCGGCGCTGGGCTACATGAAGTCCAGGGTCCAAGGTGAGGGTGGTGTCATCATGCTCACCAGAGCGGGCGACTGGACGGCCCAGTGGACCACGGAGTCCATGGCCTGGGCGGCCGCCAAGGACAACCAGCTGCACGTGGGCATCAATGTCGGCGACACCAGGGTCACCTCCCTGCCCTGAGCCGAGGCCGCCTGCCGGCGCGGCCTGCAGGTGGCGCTGTTCCCCGGCCGGAGATCGCAGCTTGACCCCTGAGCCAGAACCCAAAGTCCCCCCATCTTCCCGGGTCCACCCACCGTCCCCCACTCCCCCCCCCCCCGGAGTTGGCGAGGGGCGCGGTCGGAAGCGATGGGAGACGTGCCCACAGTGAGACCAAACGCCCGAGTGAGGACGACAGGCGGGAGCCGTCTCTGGAGCTGCCCCGTCTCTGGTGGAAAGAACCCACTTGGGGTTAACGCCCCCGAGAGGCCCTCGCGCAGGGAGCTGACTCGGAGACCCCGAGGGGCCGTCGTGTGCCAGGCTGGCCCGGCCGCCGGGTAGAAGACGGGGAGGGCCAGGCCCTCGCCGACTGACAGAGAAGCTTCCAGACGTTAAAGGATCCTCGGCAACTGAGCTCCCGGAGCGGAGGGTGAAGGCCGAAGGCACACTGGCTCCCAACCTCTGGCCTCCCTCCCCAGGGGGGCCGTTGGCTGAGATGGCTGTGACCGGGGCACAGTGCCGCCAGGGCCACGGGGACCCCCGACCAGCGGGGTGTGGGCCGTGTGGCCGGCACGGCGAAGGCTTGGGGGAGGAGGATCCCGTCAGCCTCTCCCCCCGGGGGCGGCGCTTCTGCTCTGACGGGCCTGCACGGCTTACCTCTCAGGAAGGAAACCGCTTAACCAGCAACCCACAGCCACTAATAAAATGTTTGCAAGCACAGTGTGGTCCGAGTCACGTGGACACGCCAGACTCCCTGGTGCAGGCTCCCTGGTCTGCCGGACGGGGCGGGGGGTGGGGGGGTTGGGGGTTGGGCAAGCTCAATGGGTGTCTCTCCTCAGGTGCGAACACACTGGGTGTCACTCCTCAGGTGCGAGCCACTCGGTGTCACTCCTCGAGTGCGAGCCCACTGGGTGTCACTCATCAGGTGCGAGCCCACTGGGTGTCTCTCCTAAAGTGCACAGAGGGCACCAGCGCTTTTCCCCCTTCTCCACTTGGCGCTGTCTCTCCTCACTCACTACCAGGCCACTTCCCCTGGGGGTTCCCCAAAGTGCACCCAGTGAAGCAGAAAGAGACCTTTCCTGGGGGGGCCGCCACACGGCTGTTCTTCCCAACGTGAACACTAGGTGGCATCAGAGAAGCGAGTTTCCTGGGGACCCCCAAGGGGTGTTCTCTGTCACCTCCCACTCAGACTCTGGAGGACTCTGCTGCTGTCATTCACTCCTTGCGCCCTAGATGGCAGCAGAGGTGCGGCTCCCGGCCTCTACTTCCCTGTGTTTTCAAGGATGCTGGATGCTTGCTAGCTGGCCGCAGGGGCTGGTTTTCTGTAACCCACTCGGTGTCCCCCCCCTCTCCCCAAGCCCCCCAGTCTGGCAGCGGAGAAGGGCTTCTCCTGGTGATCGCACTCAGGTGCACCCTGGCCCTCGCCAGCTTGGCGCAGTGGATAGAGCGTTTGCCTGCAGACTGAAAGGTCCCCGTTCAGTTCCGATCAAGGGCACGTGTCCGGCTGAGGGCTCCCATCCCCAGTGCGGGGCGTGCAGGAGGCAGCCGATGAATGGTTCTCTCATCCCCGATGTGTCTCTCTCCCTCTCTGAAATCAATAAAAAGGTATTTTTTAAAAGATGCAGACTAGAGGCCACAGATTGCCCTTTCCCGCTCATGTTCACGAAGCTGTGTGTGTTTTTTTTAAATGTATTTCATTGATTTTTTTTTTTCACAGAGAGGAAGGGAGAGGGATAGAGAATCAGAAACATCTATCAGCTGCCTCTTGCACAGCCCTCACTGGGGATGTGCCCGCAGACAAGGCACATGCCCTTGACCGGAATCGAACTTGGGACCTTTCGGTCCGAAGGCCCCGGCTTTATCCACTGAGCCACACGGGCCAGGGCTTTATGGTATTTTTTTGTTAAACAGGGAGAGCAAAATAGCTCACAGGAATCTGGGGGTCAGAGCTGCACGGGGAAAGGGGTGTTTTTCCCCTCCCATCTTCACCTGAGGTCCATCAGAACAGACCCTGACCATTTAGTTAAAGCATGCAAATGCCTGAGCAAGTACATCAGCTGCTTTACTGCGATGGAGGGAGGGGAAGAGGAGGTCAGAGTGCAATGGAGGTAGGGCGGAGAACTATGCGCAGTCCTTAGAGGCACTGGTACAAGGTCGCTGTTCTTTAGAGGAAGTGCCCGGTGGTCCGAGGAGCGGAGTCTGGGGTCAGGGGTCAGCAGCGGGCCCCCGTTTCCGGGGCCTCAGTTCCCACGGGGCACCGTGCACCCGCACCCCCACCGCCGTCGGGCAGGTGTGTCTGCCGTGAGGGGCGCTGTCACCATGGGCCGGACCCGCTCCCGGGCGGACCCTGTGGCTCTCGGGAGGCTCTGCTCCGTTTCCCGCGGGGCGGGCGCCTCCGGATCCCGAGCCCCGTCTCAGGACGGCCCGGCCCGCCAGCCGTGGGGCCGTAGGGTCGATGTTGTCAGTCACGCCTCCTCCCGGGGCTTTCCCCGGCGCCGGAGCCCCAGGCGGCCGCTCCACGGGGGAGGGGCCAGTCCGGGCCCAGCCGGCCCCGGGAGCGGCGGGAGGCGGCGGCAGCGGAGGCAGAGGGCCGCCGAGCAGAGTGTTTGGTTTCTAAGGTTGGGAAGCCGGTGGATGTCAGCCAGGTCTGAGGAGAAGCGGTCACGAAATGCGAAGCGGGAGCGGGGAGATCAAACTGCCCGGGGACACGGGCACCGCCCATTTGGACCGCCCAACGCCCGCCCCTCGCCCTGAATTAGCCAATCATGAGAGCCTGTGCGTCCGCGCGCCAATCAGGAGGGCCGGGTCACGTGGGAAACTGCACTTGGGCACCAGCCGCCGGCGCGGTTTGCTCAGACCACGAGCTGTCACTGCCGCGCGCGGAGGCAAAGATGCAGTCTGCACCCGGCTCCCAGGTGGGTTTTGTTTTTAGGATTTTTACATCTTTTCCTGGCAACCCCGACAGGGTCCCTGGGCCTGGGGGGTCGTGCTGGGCGGCTCGCTGTGAAGCCCCGCTGAGCGCGCCCCCTGCCCCGGGCGGCACCCTTCTCGGCCAGCACCCCTCCCGGGCTGCACCCCTCCCGGGGCAGCACCCTTCCCGGGCAGCACCCGTCCCGGGGCAGCACCCCTTCCGGAGCAGCACCCTTCCCGGGCAGCACCCGTCCCGGGGCAGCACCCCTTCCGGAGCAGCACCCTTCCCGGGCAGCACCCCTCCCGGGCAGCACCCGTCCCGGGCAGCACTCCTCCGGGGCAGCACCCGTCCCGGGCAGCACCCTTCCCGGGGCAGGCGTTCCTGTGAAGCCAGGACTGAGGGACTAGATAGAAACGGCCTGCGGAGCTCGGTGGACCGGGCCCCCTAAAACGACCCTTTCTGTCTCCCCAACCCCTGACTCCGGGGACGTGAAGACCTTGATCCTGGTGCACGGGGGCGCGGGCAGCCGAGTCTCCAAGGACTCCGAAGAGCGGGTGCGCCAGGGTGTGGCCCGAGCCGCCGCCTTGGGGTACCGCGTCCTGACCGAGGGGGGCCCCGCGCTGGACGCCGTGGAGGCCGCCGTGGCCGCGCTGGAGGACGACCCCGAGTTCAACGCCGGTGCGTTTGCCCCGCCCGGAGGGGCCAGACCTCCCTGGGGGTGGGGGGCCCTGTGCTCGGAGGGGGAGGGTGGGGGTGGTGGTAAGGCTGCATGTTCCTCGTTACCTGTTGGCCAAATTGCTTTAAGAATTTTGAAATCTTTCCCCCGTTTAAACCTGCTTCCTAGAATTCACATCCCAAGAAGCATTTTTTAAAAAAGATTCTTTTATTGATTTTTTTACCGAGAGGAAGGGAGAGGAATAGAGAGAAACATCCATCAGCTTCCTCCTGCACACCCCCCACTGGGGAGGTGGCCGCAGCCAAGGTCCATGCCCTTGACCGGAATCGAACCCGGGACCTTTCGGTCCGCAGGCCGACGCTCTACTCACTGAGCCACACCGGTTCGGCTATGCTCATTTTTTAAATTTTATTTTAAATACACTTATTGAATTTTGAGGGAGAAAGTGAGTAGGAAGAGCAAGAAGCTTTGATGAGAGAAACATGGATTGGTTGCCTCTGCCCGCCCCCTACTGGGGATCAGCCCCAGGAGCCCAGGTTGTGGTCTCCATCCCCAGTGGGCGGGCAGGAGGCAGCTGGTCCTTGATTCTCTCTCATCATTGATGCTTCTCTCTCTCCCCCCCTGGCTCTCCTCCCCCCCCCCACCTCTGACATCAGTGAAGTGAATGTTCCTCTGGCTCTGGGGTGGAGGGCAATGGGGCAGGCGGCTCAGGACTGCCGGAAGCCATGTCCACATCCATCCTTCTTGCTTTCACCCCCTTTGTGCCCAGGCCATGGGTCCGTCCTGAACGCACGCGGGGACGTGGAGATGGACGCCAGCATCATGAGTGGAAAAGACCTGTCTCTGGGCGCCGTGTGTGCGGTCCGGGGCATCGCCAACCCCATCCGGCTGGCGCGGCTGGTCATGGAGAAGGTGGGTGACCGGCAGCCTTTCCCTCGGCTCCATCCCTCCCCGTGGGGACCACAGTCCGACGGCTCCGTCCCTCCCAGTGGGGACCACCGGGTCCGACGCTCAGTCCCTCCCCGTGGGGACCACAGGGCCCGACGGCTCCGTCCCTCCCCGTGGGGACCACAGGGTCCGATGGCAGGGACACCCGAGGTCACTCCGTGTGAGGACGGAGGGAGGCAGGGTCCTGACCGGACGAGGTGACTGACAGGAACAGGCGAGGACTTTGTTCTCACGTCACCGTCCTGCTCTGCCCTGGGTCAGCAAACATCCATGGGGATGAGGAAAGACACCGGGAGCCACACACCCCACCACGCCGGCTCTTTGGTGTGTGTTTGACGGGAAGCTCAGAGCCAGGCTCTCTCCACACAGCTCGGGGCACCGACTTGGGTGTTTCTGAGGCTTGGCACCCAGAGCGGGCAGGCGGGCTTAGCGGCACCCTTAGGCACAGTTAACAGGACCTCAACGTTTTAAAAATCGAACCCGTGTCCCCTCCTCCCGCCCAGACGCCTCACTGCATCCTCGCGGGGGCGGGCGCCGCTGAATTCGCAGCCGCCATGGGGGTCCCCGCGGTGCCCGGGGAGCAGCTGGTGACGGAGAGCAGGAGGAAAGAGCTTGAGCAAGAGAAGCAGAAGGCGGCTCAGGTTCCGGACCAGGAGAAGTAAGTGCCCTGGGGCCCAGGGCGGGCTGTGGGCTCGATCCCCAGTGATCCTCTCTCATCACTGACATCTCTCCCTCTTCCTCCTTTTCTCTGAAACCCTTACCAATATTTAAAACAATAAAAAAGTAAGTGCCACTGAGGCTCACGTCTGGGGAGTCGGACAAGCGGGAATGTTTGGCGAATGTTTGATAACTTGACTTTTAAAAAAACATATTCTTACTCATTTCAGAGAGCAAGGGAGAGAGAGAGAGCGACATCAATGAAGAGAGAATCATGGACCGGCTGCCTCCTGCACGCCTCCCCCATGGGGATCAAGTCCACAGCCTGGGCACGTGCCCTCGCCTGGAATCGAACCGGGGACCTGTTATGCCCAGCTTTCCAGATCCCCAAAGAGCACCGGGGAGCCGAGTACAATGCAAAAGCAAAGAGCCTTTATTGAGGCTCGAGCTCGGCCTCTCCGCCCCCACGGACACAGCTGCAGGATGCCAGGTGCCCCGAGTTCCAAAAGCTCAGCAACTCTACAG
Organism: Antrozous pallidus; assembly: GCA_027563665.1. Classification (NCBI taxonomy): domain Eukaryota; kingdom Metazoa; phylum Chordata; class Mammalia; order Chiroptera; family Vespertilionidae; genus Antrozous; species Antrozous pallidus. The sequence goes on from CM050522.1 coordinate 84,757,649, forward strand.
GCTGGGGTCGGGCGGGGTGATGCTCGGACCGCTGAGTTGGCCGATCCGCATCGCGTGAGGGCTAGGGCCTGTTTCCGCAAAAATGGGGTGCGGTCAGCATACATTTGGCCTTAGGTTACTTCCCCTTGCGTTCCCATTGGCTGATTTAAGGGTGAGCTGGGTACCGGGGGTCGCGTCGGGACATGGTTACCCGAGATGGACGGCACAGTACAAACGGATTCTGTCCTGATCTGCCCTTTCACTTCCCCCTTGTCTTGGAACTTATGGCCCAATCATGGACGGACTGCATTTGCACCTCGCCTCCCGTTACGAGAGGCCTGTACGGGGGGCGCAGAACCGTCCACTGAACCGTCCCCACGCACTCTCTGACAGTCGGGCTGTCTGTTGGTGATGCCAGAGCCGAAGGTCAACAGCGTTAGTAGGATCACAAGGGGTCTGGCGAGGGTGGAAATAGGTTAACCACGGGACCAGTTAAAGATTCATACCAAGACTGAGATTGCCCCCTGTCCAGCTTCCGCTTCTTCAGTCCCTCTCTTACGGGGGCCATGGGTTCCTTAATAACTCCTGAATGGGCAGCATGAAAACAGCGCTCCTCCCCTCGGGCTGCACACAGGCCTCCTTGCTGCATGAATAGTCAGTGCAGTCCTCTCCTGTTCTGGAGTGCTACCTCACATGAGGAGGTGAGGGATTCTTGCAGGTGGATACTGGGTTTTTCAACTCTTTCTATGTCTAGCTCAATGGCTGCTCTTAGGGATCCATAGTTCTTGTGTGACAAGCGAGGATACCCCGGTTCCTGCCCCTGTTAGTCCCAGCCTCAAGAGGGCAGCCAGAGTTAGGGCTGAAACAGGTTCCCTCCTACTTCGGGGGTCAGCAGACCCCAATCTGCTAAGTGTTTCCTCCCCCGAATGGTATCCTAGCTTGGGGATAAGCTGGACGAGTATGTAGAAACCTTCTCTTGAGGAGGTGAGGGATTGGGGGTGGATGCTGGAACAGGCCCACCACGCATTTTCGGGCGGAGCAGGTCAGCTGCCCCACCGGGGACTGTAGAGTGTCATTACGAAGATGTGAGCGTTCAGGGGGCACTCGGCCATGCAGGCACCTCGCCCGGGTTCCGCCTGGAGGGCTGGTCTCCCCGTGCCCTGCTGCCACCTGCAGGAGCTGGTCTCTCCCCCTTCCGCACTCGGCCGTGTATTCTGATCCCCCAGATATTGTCAGTGTCCCCTCCTGTCGCTTCTTCCCTGATTCCGTGAGGGGTGCCCGCACGGGTTGCAGCGACCCGGACCTGGCGGCGCCTTCGCCCGCTTTCGGGGTGTCCGGTCACCAGCCCTCGGGGGAGTCCACCAGATGTGCCCGGTCGATACACGGGACCAGGAGACGCAGACATAGATGCGTCCCCACATGGGTCGGGAGCGTGGCCTCGAGTGACCGGGGCAAACGTAGAGGTGGAATTGCTGCCGGTTTTGGGGCTATTGGGGGCCCCATGGGCGGTTAGGGCAGGGGCGGATGGGACGTGGGGGAAGAACTCCTGGAGGTCCACTGTGAGTGACCGTGACTGCGTGTGACCACTGACTGCGTGTCCTCTGCTCTGTTTGCCTCGCAGAGAACTGGGCACCGTGGGTGCGGTCGCCTTGGACTGCCGGGGAGACGTGGCCTACGCCACCTCGACCGGGGGCCTCGTGAACAAGATGGTGGGCCGTGTCGGGGACTCCCCCATTGCAGGTAGGCCCAACAGGCGACTCCTGTCCCCTCCGCCGCCCCTGATTCTGTTCTCGGGTTTCCCGCCCCTTCCTCAGTGCCCAGTCTCGGGGGCCGGGGCAGTCCTGCTCTGGTCCTTGGGGGCGGGGCCGATGGGCTGGCAGGGGCGGGGGGCAGCGCAGATCAGCACCCTCAGGTTGCCCCCAAGCTACCCACGGCCTCTCTAGCTCCAGTCTGAGGGCCTCAGACTGAGTCCCAGAGGGTTCAGTACACAGACCTCTTCCCGGGCTGGGCGCTGGGCTGGGCGCTGAGGAGCTGAGAGGGCGTTTCCAGGTCTGACGGGCACCAAAGTGGCACCTGCTGACCCAGGAACATGCTCTCTGCTCAGGATTGAGGCAGGTGCCCTGTTCCTGGGGGGGTTAGGGGTGGGAGCGCATGTGTCAGCTGTGCTGACTGTCCTGGTGTAGCTGCCCAGGAAAGCTCAGGAGATCAGGTACCCCCCAAACCTCCCTCCCCCCCGCCCCAGGTTGCCTTCATCCTGGTTTCAGGGCGGTCACACGGCACCTTTGCATCCCAAGGTCATGGATGCTTCTCTGACCTGGTCTGTGCTTGGGGACTTAGCGCTTGTGGCATTAACTTGTACTATGTATTTAAGCTTTTTAAAAACTACTTTTTTATTGGTTCTGGAGAGGAAGGGAGAGGGAGAGGGAGAGAGAGAAACATCACTGGGAGAGAATCATGGACCGGCTGCCTCTGCACACCCCACACTGGGGATGGAGCCCACAACCTGGGCCTTTTCCCCGGGGCTGGGCATCGAACCCTGACCTCCTGGTTCTTCGCTGGCACCGAGCCACGGAGCCGGCCAGCGGGCGGCGCGTCCCCCTCTTGCTCAGGAGCAGCGTTTCTGCACAGGGTCGGGGGGCTACGCCGACAACAGCATCGGAGCCGTCTCCAGCACGGGGCACGGCGAGAGCTTCCTGAAGGTGAACCTGGCCCGGCTGGCGCTCTCCCACGTGGAGCAGGGTAGGTGCCCAGGCCGGGCGCCCGGACCCGGGAGCGGGAGCTGATGTGGAGGGGAGGCGGGCCTCACCCTCCTGGGCTGCAGGCGGGGCTCAGGGTGACCCTGTGGACTTGCCCACCTCTGTGGGGTCTGGACGCGCGTTCACGCTCCTGTCCCTCGGGCAGCAGCGGCTCCGAGCCGGCGGGGAGGGCAGGGGGAGGGCGTGCAGAGCGAGGCCGGCCTGCGGCTCTCGGGCGGACTTGGGTCCCCAGGGACGCTGTCTACGCTGTGGTCCCCGCCCGCACACGGGTCCCCCGGGTTGCGGGAGTGACGTGGCGTCTCGCCCTGTCCCCGCTTTCAGGAAAGACGGCGGAGGCGGCGGCGGTGGCGGCGCTGGGCTACATGAAGTCCAGGGTCCAAGGTGAGGGTGGTGTCATCATGCTCACCAGAGCGGGCGACTGGACGGCCCAGTGGACCTCGGAGTCCATGGCCTGGGCGGCCGCCAAGGACAACCAGCTGCACGTGGGCATCAATGTCGGCGACACCAGGGTCACCTCCCTGCCCTGAGCCGAGGCCGCCTGCCGGCGCGGCCTGCAGGTGGCGCCGTTCCCCGGCCGGAGATCGCAGCTTGACCCCTGAGCCAGAACCCGAATTCCCCCCATCTTCCCGTTTCCACCCACCGTCCCCCACTCCCCCCCCCCCCGGAGTTGGCGAGGGGCGCGGTCGGAAGCGATGAGAGACGTGCCCACAGTGAGACCAAACGCCCGAGTGAGGACGACAGGCGGGAGCCGTCTCTGGAGCCGCCCCGTCTCCGGTGGAAAGAACCCACTTGAGGTTAACGCCCCCGAGAGGCCCTCGCGCAGGGAGCCGACTCGGAGACCCCGAGGGGCCGTCGTGCGCCAGGCTGGCACAACCGTCGGGTAGAAGACGAGGACGGCCAGGCCCTCGCCGACTGACAGAGAAGCTTCCAGACGTTAAAGGATCCTCGGCAACTGAGCTCCCGGAGCGGAGGGTGAAGGCCGAAGGCACACTGGCTCCCAACCTCTGGCCTCCCTCCCCAGGGGGGCCGTTGGCTGAGATGGCTGTGACCGGGGCACAGTGCCGCCAGGGCCACGGGGACCCCCGACCAGCGGGGTGTGGGCCGTGTGGCCGGCACGGCGAAGGCTTGGGGGAGGAGGATCCCGTCAGCCTCTCCCCCCGGGGGCGGCGCTTCTGCTCTGACGGGCCTGCACGGCTTACCTCTCAGGAAGGAAACCGCTTAACCAGCAACCCACAGCCACTAATAAAATGTTTGCAAGCACAGTGTGGTCCGAGTCACGTGGACACGCCAGACTCCCTCCTGCAGGCTCCCTGGTCTGCCAGGGCGGGGGGGGGGGGGGCGTGCAGGCAAGCCCACTAGGTGTCTCTCCTCGAGTGCTAGCACACTGGGTGTCACTCCTCAGGTGCGAGCCCACTCGGTGTCACTCCTCGAGTGCGAGCCCACTGGGTGTCACTCCTCAGGTGCGAGCCCACTGGGTGTCTCTCCTAAAGTGCACAGAGGGCACCAGCGCGTTTCCCCCTTCTCCACTCGGCGCTGTCTCTGGTCACTCACTACCAGGCCACTTCCCCTGGGGGTTCCCCAAAGTGCACCCAGTGAAGCAGAAAGAGACCTTTCCTGGGGGGGCCGCCACACGGCTGTTCTTCCCAACTTGAACTCTAGGTGGCATCAGAGAAGCGAGTTTCCTGGGGATCCCCAAGGGGTGTTCTCTGTCACCTCCCACTCAGACTCTGTAGGACTCTGCTGCTGTCATTCACTCGTTGCGCCCTAGATGGCAGCAGAGGTGCGGCTCCTGGTCCTTACTTCCCTGTGATTTCAAGGATGCTGGATGCTTGCTAGCTGGCCGCAGGGGCTGGTTTTCTGTAACCCACTTGGTGTCTCTCCCCCCCCTCCCTAAGCCCCCCCAGTCTGGCAGCGGAGAAGGGCTTCTCCTGGTGATCGCACTCAGGTGCACCCTGGCCCTCGCCAGCTTGGCCCAGTGGATAGAGCGTTTGCCTGCAGACTGAAAGGTCCCTGTTCAGTTCCGATCAAGGGCACGTGTCCGGCTGAGGGCTCCCATCCCCAGTGCGGGGCGTGCGGGAGGCAGCCGATGAATGGTTCTCTCATCCCCGATGTTCTCTCTCCCTCTCTGAAATCAATAAAAAGGTATTTTTTAAAAGATGCAGACTAGAGGCCACAGATTGCCCTTTCCTGCTCATGTTCACGAAGCTGTGTGTGTTTTTTTTAAATGTATTTCATTGATTTTTTTTTTTCACAGAGAGGAAGGGAGAGGGATAGAGAATCAGAAACATCTATCAGCTGCCTCTTGCACAGCCCTCACTGGGGATGTGCCCGCAGACAAGGCACGTGCCCTTGACCGGAATCGAACTTGGGACCTTTCGGTCCGAAGGCCCCGGCTTTATCCACTGAGCCACACGGGCCAGGGCTTTATGGTATTTTTTTGTTAAACAGGGAGAGCAAAATAGCTCACAGGAATCTGGGGGTCAGAGCTGCACGGGGAAAGGGGTGTTTTTCCCCTCCCATCTTCACCTGAGGTCCATCAGAACAGACCCTGACCATTTAGTTAAAGCATGCAAATGCCTGAGCAAGTACATCAGCTGCTTTACTGCGATGGAGGGAGGGGAAGAGGAGGTCAGAGTGCCATGGAGGGAGGGGAAGAAGAGGTCAGAGTGCAATGGAGGTAGGGCGGAGAACTATGCGCAGTCCTTAGAGGCACTGGTACAAGGTCGCTGTTCTTTAGAGGAAATGCCCGGTGGTCCGAGGAGCAGAGTCTGGGGTCAGGGGTCAGCAGCGGGCCCCCGTTTCCGGGGCCTCAGTTCCCACGGGGCACCGTGCACCCGCACCCCCACCGCCGTCGGGCAGGTGTGTCTGCCGTGAGGGGCGCTGTCACCATGGGCCGGACCCGCTCCCGGGCGGACCCTGTGGCTCTCGGGAGGCTCTGCTCCGTTTCCCGCGGGGCGGGCGCCTCCGGATCCCGAGCCCCGTCTCAGGACGGCCCGGCCCGCCAGCCGTGGGGCCGTAGGGTCGATGTTGTCAGTCACGCCTCCTCCCGGGGCTTTCCCCGGTGCCGGAGCCCCAGGCGGCCGCTCCACGGGGGAGGGGCCAGTCCGGGCCCAGCCGGCCCCGGGAGCGGCAGGAGGCTGAGGGAGGCGGGAGCGGCCCTGGAGCGGAGGGACCGACCCCGGGAGCGGCGGGAGGCGGCGGCGGCGGAGCCAGAGGGCCGCCGAGCAGAGTGTTTGGTTTCTAAGGTTGGGAAGCCGGTGGGTGTCAGCCGGGTCTGAGGAGAAGCGGTCACAGATAGCGAAGCGGGAGCGGGGAGATCAAACGGCCCGGGGACACGGGCACCGCCCATTTGGACCGCCCAACGCCCGCCCCTCCCACTGAACCAGCCAATCGCGAGAGCCTGTGAGCCCGCGCGCCAATCAGGAGGGCCGGGTCACGTGGGAAACTGCACTTGGGCACCAGCCGCGGCTCGGTTCGCTCAGACCACGGGCTGTCACTGCCGCGCTCTGAGGCAAAGATGCAGTCTGCGCCCGGCTCGCAGGTGGGTTTTGTTTTTAGGATTTTCACATCTTTTCCTGGCAACCCCGACAGGGTCCCTGGGCCTGGGGGGTCGTGCTGGGCGGCTCGCTGTGAAGCCCCGCTGAGCGCGCCACCTGCCCCGGGCGGCACCCTTCCCGGCCAGCACCCCTCCCGGGCTGCACCCCTCCCGGGCAGCACCCTTCCCGGGGCAGCACCCCTCCCGGGGCAGGCATTCCTGTGAAGCCAGGACTGAGGGACTAGATAGAAACGGCCTGCGGAGCTCGGTGGACCGGGCCCCCTAAAACGACCCTTTCTGTCTCCCCAACCCCTGACTCCGGGGACGTGAAGACCTTGATCCTGGTGCACGGGGGCGCGGGCAGCCGAGTCTCCAAGGACTCCGAAGAGCGGGTGCGCCAGGGTGTGGCCCGAGCCGCCGCCTTGGGGTACCGCGTCCTGACCGAGGGGGGCCCCGCGCTGGACGCGGTGGAGGCCGCCGTGGCCGCGCTGGAGGACGACCCCGAGTTCAACGCCGGTGCGTTTGCCCCGCCCGGAGGGCCCAGACCTCCCTGGGGGTGGGGGGCCCTGTGCTCGGAGGGGGAGTGTAGGGGTGGTGGTAAGGCAGCATGTTCCTCGTTACCTGTTGGCCAAATTGCTTTAAGAATTTTGAAATCTCCCCCCCCCCCTTAAACCTGCTTCCTAGAATTCACATCCCAAGAAGCATTTTTAAAAAAAGGTTCTTTTATTGATTTTTTTACCAAGAGGAATGGAGAGAGGGATAGAGAGAAACATCCATCAGCTTCCTCCTGCACACCCCCCACTGGGGATGTGCCCACAACCAAGGTCCATGCCCTTGACCGGAATCGAATCCGGGACCTTTCGGTCCGCAGGCGGACGCTCTACTCACTGAGCCACACCGGTTCGGCTATGCTCATTTTTATTTTATTTTATTTTAAATACACTTATTGAATTTTGAGGGAGAAAGTGAGTAGGAAGAGCGAGAAGCTTTGATGAGAGAAACATGGATTGGTTGCCTCTGCCCACCCCCTACTGGGGATCAGCCCCAGGAGCCCAGGTTGTGGTCTCCATCCCCAGTGGGCGGGCAGGAGGCAGCTGGTCCACGATTCTCTCTCATCATTGATGCTTCTCTCCCTCCCCCCCTCGCTCTGCTCCCCCCCCCCACCTCTGACATCAGTGAAGTGAATGTTCCTCTGGCTCTGGGGTGGAGGGCAATAGGGCAGGCGGCTCAGGACTGCCGGAAGCCATGTCCACATCCATCCTTCTTGCTTTCACCCCCTTTGTGCCCAGGCCATGGGTCCGTCCTGAACGCACGCGGGGACGTGGAGATGGACGCCAGCATCATGAGTGGAAAAGACCTGTCTCTGGGCGCCGTGTGTGCGGTCCGGGGCATCGCCAACCCCATCCGGCTGGCGCGGCTGGTCATGGAGAAGGTGGGTGACCGGCAGCCTTTCCCTCGGCTCCATCCCTCCCCGTGGGGACCACAGGGTCCGACGGCCCCGTCCCTCCCCGTGGGGACCACAGGGTCCGCCGGCCCCGTCCCTCCCCGTGGGGACCACAGGGTCCGACGGCTCCGTCCCTCCCCGTGGGGACCACAGGGTCCGACGGCTCCGTGCCTGCCCTTGGGGACCACCGGGTCCGACAGCAGGGACACCCGAGGTCACTCCGTGTGAACGGAGGGAGGCAGGGTCCGGACCGGAGGAGGTGACTGACAGGAGCAGACGAGCACTTTGTTCTCACGTCACTGTCCTGCTGGGCTCTCCGGTCAGCAAACATCCATGGGGATGGGGAAAGACACCGGGAGCCACACACCCCAGCACGCCGGCTCTTTGGTGTGTGTTTGACGGGAAGCTCAGAGCCAGGCTCTCTCCACACAGCTCGGGGCACCAACATGGGTGTTTCTGAGGCTTGGCACCCAGAGCGGGCAGGGGGGCTTAGCGGCCCCCTTAGGCACAGTTAACAGGACCTCAACGTTTTAAAAATCGAACCCGTGTCCCCTCCTCCCGCCCAGACGCCTCACTGCATCCTCGCGGGGGCGGGCGCCGCTGAATTCGCAGCCGCCATGGGGGTCCCCGCGGTGCCCGGGGAGCAGCTGGTGACGGAGAGCAGGAGGAAAGAGCTTGAGCAAGAGAAGCAGAAGGCGGCTCAGGTTCCGGACCAGAAGTAAGTGCCCGGGGCCCAGGGCGGGCTGTGGGCTCGATCCCCAGTGATCCTCTCTCATCACTGACATCTCTCCCTCTTCCTCCTTTTCTCTGAAACCCTTACCAATATTTAAAACAATAAAAAAGTAAGTGCCACTGAGGCTCACGTCTGGGGAGTCGGACAAGCGGGAATGTTTGGCGAATGTTTGATAACTTGACTTTTAAAAAAACATAATCTTACTCATTTCAGAGAGGAAGGGAGAGAGAGAGAGAGCAACGTCAATGAAGAGAGAATCATGGACCGGCTGCCTCCTGCACGCCTCCCCCATGGGGATCAAGTCCACAGCCTGGGCACGTGCCCTCGCCTGGAATCGAACCGGGGACCTGTTATGCCCAGCTTTCCAGATCCCCAAAGAGCACCGGGGAGCCGAGTACAATGCAAAAGCAAAGAGCCTTTATTGAGGCTCGAGCTCGGCCTCTCCGCCCCCACGGACACAGCTGCAGGATGCCAGGTGCCCCGAGTTCCAAAAGCTCAGCAACTCTACAGGCTGGGGTCGGGCGGGGTGATGCTCGGACCGCTGAGTTGGCCGATCCGGTCGCGTGAGGGCTAGGGCCTGGTTCCGCAAAAACGGGGTGCGGTCAGCAGACATTTGGCCTTAGGATACTTCCCCTTGCGTTCCCATTGGCTGATTTAAGGGTGAGCTGGGTACCGGGGGTCGCGTGGGGACATGGTTACCCGAGATGGACGGCACAGTACAAAGGGATTCTGTCCTTCTCTGCCCTTTCACTTCCCCCTTGTCTTGGAACTTATGGCCCAGTCACGGACGGACTGCATTTGCACCTCGCCTTCCGTTACGAGAGCCCTGTACGGGGGGCGCACAACCGTCCACTGAACCGCCCCCACACGCTCTCTGACAGTCGGGCTGTCTGTAGGTGATGCCAGGGCCGAAGGTCAACAGCATTAGTAGGATCACAAGGGGTCTGGCGAGGGTGGAAATAAGTTAACCACGGGACCAGTTAAAGATTCATACCAAGACTGAGATTGCCCCCTGTCCAGCTTCTGCTTCTTCAGTTCCTTTCTTACGGGGGCCATGGGTTCCTTAATAACTCCTGAATGGGCAGCATGAAAACAGCGCTCCTCCCCTCGGGCTGCACACAGGCCTCCTTGCTGCATGAATAGTCAGTGCAGTCCTCTCCTGTTCTGGAGTGCTACCTCACATGAGGAGGTGAGGGATTCTTGCAGGTGGATAATGGGTTTTTCAACTCTTTCTCTGTCTAGCTCAATGGCTGCTCTTAGGGATCCATAGTTCTTGTGTGACAAGCGAGGATACCCCGGTTCCTGCCCCTGCTAGTCCCAGCCTCAAGAGGGCGGCCAGAGTTAGGGCTGAAACAGGTTCCCTCCTACTTTGGGGGTCAGCAGACCCCAATCTGCTAAGTGTTTCCTCCCCCGAATGGTATCCTAGCTTGGGGATAAGCTGGACGAGTATGTAGAAACCTTCTCTTGAGGAGGTGAGGGTTTGGGGGTGGATGCTGGAACAGGTCCACCACGCATTTTCGGGCGGAGCAGGGCAGCTGCCCCACCGGGGACTACAGAGTGTCATTACGAAGATGTGAGCGTTCAGGGGGCACTCGGCCATGCAGGCACCTCGCCCGGGTTCCGCCTGGAGGGCTGGTCTCCCCGTGCCCTGCTGCCACCTGCAGGAGCTGGTCTCCGCCCCTTCCGCACTCGGCCGTGTATTCTGATCCCCAGATATTGTCAGTGTCCCCTCCTGTCGCTTCTTCCCTGGTTCCGTGAGGGGTGCCCGCACGGGTTGCAGCGACCCGGACCTGGCGGCGCCTTCGCCCGCCTTCGGGGTGTCAGGTCACCAGCCCTCGGGGAGTCCACCAGATGTGCCCGGTCGATACACGGGACCAGGAGACGCAGACATAGATGCGTCCCCACATGGGTCGGGAGCGTGGCCTCGAGTGACCGGGGCCAACATAGAGGTGGAATTGCTGCCGGTTTTGGGGCTATTGGGGGCCCCATGGGCGGTTCGGGCAGGGGCGTACGGGACGTGGGGGAAGAACTCCTGGAGGTCCACTGTGCGTGACCGTGACTGCGTGTGACCACTGACTGCGTGTGACCACTGACTCCGTGTCCTCTGCTCTGTCTGCCTCGCAGAGAACTGGGCACCGTGGGTGCGGTCGCCTTGGACTGCCGGGGAGACGTGGCCTACGCCACCTCGACCGGGGGCCTCGTGAACAAGATGGTGGGCCGTGTCGGGGACTCCCCCATTGCAGGTAGGCCCAACAGGCGACTCCTGTCCCCTCCGCCGCCCCTGGTTCTGTTCTCGGGTTTCCCGCCCCTTCCTCAGTGCCCAGTCTCGGGGGCGGGGGCGGTGCTGCTCCGTTCCTTGAGGGCGGGGCTGCTGGGCTGGCTGGGGGCGGGGGGCAGCGCAGATCAGCACCCTCAGGTTGCCCCCAAGCTACCCACGGCCTCTCTAGCTCCAGTCTGAGGGCCTCAGACTGAGTCCCAGAGGGTTAAGTACACGGACCTCTTCCCGGGCTGGGCGCTGGGCTGGGCGCTGAGGAGCTGAGAGGGCGTTTCCAGGTCTGACGGGCACGAAAGTGACACCTGCTAACCCAGGAACATGCTCTCTGCTCAGGATTGAAGCAGGTGCCCTCTTCCTGGCGGGGTTGGGGGTGGGAGCGCATGTGTCAGCTGTGCTGACTGTCCTGGTGTAGCTGCCCATTAAAGGTCAGGAGATCAGGCACCCCCCAATCCTCCCTCCCACCGCCCCAGGTTGCCTTCATCCTGGTTTCAGGGCGGTCACACAGCACCTTTGCATCCCAAGGTCATGGATGCTTCTCTGAGCTGGTCTGTGCTTGGGGACTTAGCGCTTGTGGCATTAAATTGTACTATGTATTTAAGCTTTTTAAAAACTACTTTTTTATTGGTTTTGGAGAGGAAGGGAGAGGGAGAGGGAGAGGGAGAAACATCACTGGGAGAGAATCATGGACCGGCTGCCTCTGCACGCCCCACACTGGGGATGGAGCCTGCATCCTGGGCCTGTGCCCCGGGGCTGGGGATCGAACCCTGACCTCCTGGTTCTTCGTTGGCGCCGAGCCACGGAGCCGGCCAGCAGGCGGCACGTCCCCCTCTTGCTCAGGAGCAGCGTTTCTGCACAGGGTCGGGGGGCTACGCCGACAACGGCATCGGAGCCGTCTCCAGCACGGGGCACGGCGAGAGCTTCCTGAAGGTGAACCTGGCCCGGCTGGCGCTCTCCCACGTGGAGAAGGGTAGGTGCCGAGGCCGGGCGCCCGGACCCGGGGCAGCGGGAGCTGATGTGGACGGGAGGCGGGCCTCACCCTCCTGGGCTGCAGGCATGGCTCAGGGCGCCCCTGTGGACTCGCCCACCTCTGTGGGGTCTGGACGCGCGTTCACGCTCCTGTCCCTCGGGCAGCAGCGGCTCCGAGCCGGCGGGGAGGACAGGGGGAGGGCGTGCAGAGCGAGGCCGGCCTGCGGCTCTCGGGCGGACTTGGGTCCCCAGGGACGCTGTCTACGCTGTGGTCCCCGCCCGCACACCGGTCCCCCCGGGTTCCGGGAGTGACGTGGCGCGTCTCGCCCTGTCCCCGCTTTCAGGAAAGACGGCGGAGGCGGCGGCGGTGGCGGCGCTGGGCTACATGAAGTCCAGGGTCCAAGGTGAGGGTGGTGTCATCATGCTCACCAGAGCGGGCGACTGGACGGCCCAGTGGACCACGGAGTCCATGGCCTGGGCGGCCGCCAAGGACAACCAGCTGCACGTGGGCATCAATGTCGGCGACACCAGGGTCACCTCCCTGCCCTGAGCCGAGGCCGCCTGCCGGCGCGGCCTGCAGGTGGCGCTGTTCCCCGGCCGGAGATCGCAGCTTGACCCCTGAGCCAGAACCCAAATTCCCCCCATCTTCCCGTGTGCACCCACCGTCCCCCACCAGCGGGGTGTGGGCCGTGTGGCCGGCACAGCGAAGGTTTGGGAGGAGAGGATCCCGTCAGCCTCTCCCCCCGGGGGCGGCGCTTCTGCTCTGACGGGCCTGCACCGCTTACCTCTCAGGAAGGAAACCGCTTAACCAGCAACCCCACAGCCACTAATAAAATGTTTGCAAGCACAGTGTGGTCCGAGTCACGTGGACACGCCAGACTCCCTGGTGCAGGCTCCCTGGTCTGCCTGGAGGGGGGGGAGGGCGGGCAGGCAAGCTCACTGGGTGTCACTCCTCAGGTGCGAGCCCACTGGGTGTCAGTCCTCAGGTGCGAGCCCACTGGGTGTCACTCCTCAGGTGGGAGGCCACTTCTCCCGGGGGTTCCCCAAAGTGCACCGAGTGAAGCAGAAAGAGACCTTTCCTGGGGGGGGCGCCACACGGCTGTTCTTCCCAACGTGAACACTAGGTGGCATCAGAGAAGCGAGTTTTCTGGGGATCCCCAAGGCGTGTCCTCTGCTGTCATTCCCTCGTTGCGCGCTAGGTGGCAGCAGAGGTGCAGCTCCAGGCCTTTACTTCCCTGTGATTTCAGTGATGGGCGATATGCGCTAGCTGGCGGCAGGGGCGCGTTTCCTGTCACCCACTCGGTGTTTCTCCCCCCCACCCCCCAGTCTTGCAGCGGAGTAGGGCTTTTCCTGGTGATCGCACTCAGGTGCACCCGGGCCCTCGCCAGCGTGGCCCAGTGGATAGATCCTCGGCCTGCAGACTGAAAGGTCCCTGTTCAGTTCCGATCAAGGGCACGTGTCCGGCTGAGGGCTCCCATCCCCAGTGGGGGGCGTGCGGGAGGCAGCTGATGAATGGTTCTCTCATCCCCGACGTGTCTCTCTCCCTCTCTGAAATCAATAAAAAGGTATTTTTTAAAAGGTGCAGACTAGAGGCCACATAATGCCCTTTCCCGCTCACGTTCTCGAAGCTATGTTTTTTTTTTAATGTATTTCATTTATTTATTTATTTTTCACAGACAGGAAGGGAGAGGGATAGAGAGTCAGAAACATCGATCACCTGCCTCCTGCACACCTCCTGCTGGGTATGTGCCTGTAGCCAAGGCACATGCCCTTGACCAGAATCGAACCTGAGACCTTCCAGTCCGCAGGCCGATGCTCTATCGGGTGAGCCACACCGGCTTAGGCACGAAGCTGTTGTTTTTCTGTTACTCCTGGTTCAAGGCTGTTCCCCCCCACCCCCATGGGTGTGTAGTGAGGGCAAGGGCTGGAGAGGGCAGAGACAGACGCCTTGAGAGAGAGAGACACACATCAACCAGTAGCCTCCTGCACACTCCCCAACCTGGGCTGAGTCTGGCCTGTGACCCGGATACACGCCCTTGACAGGAAAGCGCGGGCCTGCGCTCTAACCATTGGGCAAACCAGCCAAGGGGAAACAGGGTTCTTGGGTTTTCAGAAAGAGGCGGGGGGTGGGGAGAGAGGAACATCCACCGACCCCCTCCTGCGTGGTCCCCACTGGGGACTAGCCTGCGACGTCCAGGTGCCTGGGTCTGCGCCCAGCCGGAGCCCCCCGTCCACAGAGTGTGTGTTTCATTCCCACCCTCACGGCCACAGAGGCGGCTTCTGTTTGTTTTTCACCACCTGCCCTCGGGCCTTCCGTTCAAGGCGACAGCCAGCGAGGTGCAGTTCCAAAGGTGCGCACGAGGGGGCGTCGGGGAGCCTCTCGGCGACCGACCGGTTCCGTTTCGGTTACGAGCTCTTTCTCCCAGAGGCGCTGCGCAAACATTCTCCCGGTTTGCAGCCCCTTTTCGTTCTGACGCCGGAGGTCTTCCTCGGTTGTGGCAATTCAGCGGCTTCTGTCTTTCGTGGGTTGTTTCTGTGCAAACAGCCACGTTAAAGCTGAGTCAGGGGGAGTCGGCTCCAGCGTGTGGGGGGAGGCGAGAAAAGCCGCGAGCTCCGGGGGGGAGGCCGGAGGGAGACTCGGGGTGCACCTGTCCCAGCACCTGCATTCGGAGGAATGACCCAAGCCCATCAGTTGTTCCATCGGTCGATAGAATGACGCCTGCCCCCCAGGCACAGGGGCTGCGGCCGACCTCAGCGCCCCAGTCCCACAGCCCCCGGCCGAGCCGACAGCCCCGGGGTCTCGCAGGGGGTGCCTCCCGTGCGTTAACCTGCAGAGGAGCACGTGCTCAGTGCTGATGGTGCGTGTGTGTGGGGGGACCCCGGGCAGCCCACCGTGACCCCTGTGTGTGTGTGTGTGTGTGTGCGTGAGTGTGTGTGTTAGTGCGTGTGTTTGTGTGTGTGTTAGTGTGTGTGTTTGTGTGTGTGAGTGTGTTTGTGTGTGTGAGTGTGTGTGTGTGTGTGAGTGTGTGTGTGTCCGGCTTCCACGTGGTGGCGTTTCCTCCGGTCAGACACACGGCCGGCCACCACGGCCACAGTGACTCATGGCTGACGTGTCCTGGGCCTGAGCCGCTTCTCCGGGGACCCATAGACTGTTGGGGGTCAGGCTGTGCTGTTGGGAGGGACACAGGCTGTTGGGGGGGACACAGGCTGTTGGGGGGGACACAGGCTGTTGGGGACCAGGTTGTGCTGTTGGGGGGGACACAAGCTATTGGGGGACCAGGCTGTGCTGTTGGGGACCAGCTGGTGCTAAAGGACCAGTCGGGGCAGACTGGCAGTTCTCCCAGAGGAAGTTAGGAGCCGGGCCTGAGGCTCCAGGGGACGGAAGGGGCGTTGGGGCCTGCTTCCCCCTCGTTGGCCTCAGTCCGGCCCCCGGCCTGCCATCTCGGTGCCCATTCCCGGCCACCGGGCAGAGCCGCTCCGGGCCAGCCTGTGCTTTGTGGGGAGGAGGAGGGGCCAGGGGCCTGGCAGCACCCCCCCCCCCCCGTCAGGTTCACCCCCTCACAGCTGCCTCCGGGGCTCCCCGCGCACCCCGCACTGCCCCTGGCCCCCTCTCCCGCCCACGGTCCGGGTCCCCCAGGTCTGAGGACCTGCTGCCCTGGTGTCCCGGTTTGTCCCTCCCGGGCCCCCTCCCACCGGCTCCTCGCTGCTTGATGCCAGTTTGTTCCCGGGCTTCGGGGGAGGGGTGAGGACCACGTGCGTCCGCAGCGAGGCCCGGGGGCGGGGGGGTGAAGACAGCGCGTCACTGGGAGCAGGGGGGGGGGCAGGAGGGGAACAGGGGAGGGGGGCCAGGGCGGGGAGAAGCAGTAGGTGGAGGGGGGCGGCGGGGGCCACGCTCTGGCCGAGGCAGCTGGGGCGACACGGTCCACAGGGACCAGGAAGCCAGCTGACCTTTTGGGCCACGGGCTCAACGGGCCTTTGTCCCCGAGGGCACAGAGGACAGGATGTGGGGCTCAAGGGAGCGGGGGCCACGCCAGCGGCGCCAGCTCTGGGCGGCTGCCAGGACCCAGGTGGCAGGCTGTCGAGCCGGTTCCTGAGGACCTGTCGGCTTCCGGCAGCCTCTGCCCCCTTCTGTCTTGCGCTGGTTATTGCCTGCGAGCGTCCCCCGTCCCCCAACGACCCCCGGGTGGGTCAGGGGCTCAGGGTCAGGGTCCGGGCTCTGGAGGAGGCCGCCCGCAAATGAAAGAGACTAGAAAATATTGACTTGGCAATACCGGGGGCCAGCGAGCCCCGCTCAGGAGGAAGGACCCCCTTTGCCCTGGCCTCGCCATCCCTTGTAGCCGGGTTTTGGGGTGCACGATTAGGCAGGCGATTCCGGTAACAGCCTCCTGATAGCCCATCAGCAAGGACGTACCTGAGACTAGAAGGTGGGAGTCGCTCCAGCCACCACTGTCGCCACCGGACACGGGGGCTTGGTCAGAGCTCTTGACCCTTCAGAGCTCCGAGGTTGACCGGCCTCGGGGTTCCTTGTCCACCCGTCTCTGCTGGTGCAGCCAGTGGGCGGCTTCCCACAATTGCTGATCTGGAGATGAGCAATTGTGGATGCACCTTAAGTCCGGGCCACGCCACCGGCTGCTTCCATCTGAGGGTTATTTTCCTGGAATCCAGCACACCCACCTGAGAGTCTTGCTGGTACACAAACATAGCAACAGCTGCTGGCAGCTGAATCATGCATGGTTTGTCTTTCTTTCTTTTTCTTTTTTTTTTTTTAAACATATTTTGTTGATTTTTCACAGAGAGGAAGGGAGAGGGATAGAAAGTTAGAAACATCAATGAGGGAGAAACATCGATCAGCTGCCTCCTGCACACGCCCCCTACTGGGGATGTGCCCGCAGCCAAGGGACATGCCCTTGACCGGAATCGAACCTGGGACCTCTCAGTCCGCAGGCCGACGCTCTGTCCACTGAGCCGCACCGCCTTCGGCTACGCGTGGTTTTTCTTTCATTAGTATATTAGCTAATTTTTTAAAAACTAAAAATAAATTGGTTTCAACCCCGGCTGCCTTGGCTCAGTGGACGGAGCGTCGGCCTGCGGACTGAAGGGGCCCAGGCTGGATTCCGGTCGGGGCACAGGCCTGGGTTGGGGGCTCGATCCCCAGTGTGGGGTGTGCAGGAGGCAGCTGATCAATGATTCCCACCATCCTATCTAATAAAGAGGGGATATGCTAATTGACCCCCAGGCCATCGAAAAGATGGCGGCACCTGCAGCCAATCAGGAGGAAATATGCTAACTGACTGTCCCACCCTCAAAGTGACAACACCCACAGCCAATAAGGAGGGGAATATGCTAATTGACTACCCCAACTTCAAAGATGACAGTGTCCACAGCCACAAGATGGCAGCGCCCGATCCCCTCAGCCCCGTCGGGGCAGTAGGTGTACAGCAAGGTCCGAGCTCTGTGCGCCTGCCTCTGGAGCCCCCCCCACCCAGTTCCCTGCCCCCCAGGGTCAGCCTGAGGCACAGGCAAACTTTGGATGGCAGCTGCCCAGCTGCCCAGGGCCGCCCGAAGTTCAGGGAACCAGGTCTGGCAGCAGCACAGGTGTGATGGGGCATCACCTTCCCCCGACCGCCAAATCGCCCTCCACCCCTGAGGGCTCCTGGACTGTGAGAGGGGGCAGGCCGGGCTGAGGGACCCCACCCCCACCCCTGCTCCAGCGCATGAATTTTCAGGCACCGAGCCTCCAGTCCTATATAATAAAAGGCTAATATGCAAATCAACCAAACGGTGGGACAACCGGTCGCTGTGATGCGCGCTGACCACCAGGGGGCAGATGTTCGGTGCCGGAGCTGCCCCACAGCGGGAGTGCCCTCAGCCAGGAGCCTCTCTTATCTCCATGTCAGCGGGAAGGATGTCCGACTGGCAGCTTGGGCCCGCTCCCCGTGTGCTCCCAGACTGTGAGAGGGGCACAGGCCGGGCTGAGGGACACTTCCCCCCTCCCCAGTGCACAGATGCCGTCCCCCGGGCCTCTGGTGCGTAATAACACGTTAAACGTTTATCCCAGAGAGGGAGAGAGAGACAGAAACATCAGTGAGAGGGGACCATGGATCGGCTGCCTCCTGCACATCCCACACGGGGGATCGAGCCCCGACTGGGCCTGTCCCCTGACCGGGAATCGAACCCTGACCTCCTGGTGCAGCCCCCGCGCCCCGCCAGCCGCCGGGCTGATAGCTAGATTCCCTCCCGACGTGAGCAACGGCGGAAGCCTGCAGCCTGGTCTTGCCTTGTTTGAATGGAAATTTTCAGGTGATGGTGGCTCTGGGCCTGTGGGAAAGGGCACACTGGCATTTGCAGGGGACCTGTCGGGGGGCGGGGGGGGGGGGTGAGGGGGTTCCTTCCTGCCCCCGGGGGGCCCGGAGGCGCGGACACGCTCGGAGGAAACCCCGGAGCCCCTCCCCTCACCGCGTGTCGCCCAGGGAGGCGGGTGTTCCTGTCACAGTCACGCGCGGAACCCGGGCCCGTGCCAGCCTCGCCCGCACCCTGCGGGTGGCGCTGGGCCCGGACCGAGCGGGCGGGGCCGGACGGGCGCCCTGACCTTGAGTCACGTCTCCCGAACCCCATGACGGCGGCCACGCGCCGCCCCACGCCCCCCACGGCGGCTGCCGGAGCCGCTGGCCCCCAAGTTGGCAACCATTTCCTGTCCCCGCTCCCCTGTGGCAACGCCGGGCGCCGTGTGCCCTGTGGGTGCCCCGGGGGCGGCCTTGCTCAAGGAAGCTGGTGTTGGTTTGCCCAACCCGCTGAGCCCCCGCGCCCCGCCCCCGCCCGCCCGTCGCCCATAAAAGCGGGGGCACAGCTGCCACTGCTGCCTGTTGCCGAGCAGACACCATGGCGGGTTCCGTGGCCTGGACGGGTGAGTGGGCCCCGTGAGAGCTGGGGAGGCAGGTGGGGGCAGCACCCTGTGCTGAGCCCACCCCTCCCACTGCCCTTTGGCCTGCGGGCCCCCCATCCCGGTCCTCTGGCCCCATCCCGGCCCTGTGGCCCCCCCATCCCGGCCCTGTGGCCCCCCCATCCCGGCCCTGTGGCCCCCCATCCCGGCCCTGTGGCCCCCCATCCCGGCCCTGTGGGCCCCCATCCCGGTCCTCTGGCCCCATCCCGGACCTGCGGCCCCCATCCTGGTCCTGCGCCCCCCATCCCGGCCCTGTGGCCCCCCATCCTGGCCCTGTGGCCCCCATCCTGGCCTTGTGGCCCCATCCCGGCCCTGTGGCCCCCATCCTGGTCCTGCGCCCCTCCACCCTGGTCCTCTGGCCCCATCCCGGCCCTGTGGCCCCCATCCTGGTCCTGCGCCCCTCCACCCTGGTCCTCTGGCCCCATCCCGGTCCTGCGCCCC
Source organism: Antrozous pallidus (assembly GCA_027563665.1). Classification (NCBI taxonomy): domain Eukaryota; kingdom Metazoa; phylum Chordata; class Mammalia; order Chiroptera; family Vespertilionidae; genus Antrozous; species Antrozous pallidus. The sequence goes on from CM050522.1 coordinate 84,776,718, forward strand.
GGATCCAGGTCCTGGGGCCCCGGGGTTATCAGCTTGAGACTGTCTGTCACAGGAGTTTCCTCAGCTGAGATGGCCTTTCCTCCCCGGTCCCCAAAGGCGCTCAGAGCTCCCGGGCCTCTGCCCCTGCCCCGCCCCCTGCCCCTGTTCCCTATCCCCTATCCCCTATCCCCTGTCCTCTATCCCCCATCCACTATCCCCTGTCCCCTATTCCCTGTCCCCTATCCCCCTTCCCCCGTCCCCTATCCCCCTTCCCCCATCCCCCGTCCCCTATCCCCATCCCCATCCCTGCCTCTGTCCTCTGTCCTCTGCCCCGCTCCCGCCCCGCCCCGGCCCCAGCTTTCTCCCAGAGGCAGCCCCGCCAGGGGCTCCAGCCGACCCCGCGGGGCCGGGGAGGGAGCGCCAGCCGCGGCACTGAGTCTCCTGGTGAACTGGGTTGAGGGGAACCCGAGGCACCAGAGGTGTCCCAGACTTCGCCCGGTCCGGCTAGTGCCCCACGCCGCCCTGTGGGCGTGGCCTCAGCGGGGGGCAGGCTCTGCCCGGCCCCCCGAACGGCCTCACCAGCCCCAGGCCTTCTTCCCAGAGAGAAACGCTGCTAGTCAGCGTCCCCCGTGTTCCCAGCCCCCCTGTTTCTGAGGCCACGGCCTGGAGGGTGGGGGCGTGGAGGGAAGATCTCTGGGCCTGGGCGTAGGGGTCTGGGGGCGAGGGCCTGGGGGGAGCCAGACCCCAAGCCCTCCTGTCCCTCTGGGCCGCAATGGGGCGATGCTGACCCTCGGCCTCTCTCCCGCAGGACTGCTGGCCCTGCTGATCCTCCCATTCGGTGCGTGCTGTCCGGAGCTCTGCCCCCCCGCCCTCCCCCCTTCCCCACCCTCCCTCCCTCCTCCCCAGCTCAGCTCTGCCCCCCCTCCGCCCTCCCTACTCCCTGCCCACCCCCGCCTTCCCCCCTCCCTGCCTTCCCCCGCCTTTCCTGGCTTGGCTATCCCCTCTCCCCCCTCCCCGGAAGCCAGGCCCGAGCCCCCACTGACTGGTGTTTCTCCTCACGCCCCCAGGCTCCCCGGAGATGCTGGTCTGCTACTTCACCAACTGGGCACAGTACAGAGAGGGGGCCGCCCGCTTCCTGCCCCAGGACGTGGACCCCGGCCTGTGCACCCACCTGGTGTACGCCTTCGCAGGCATCACGGGCCACCAGCTCAGCCCCATTGAGTGGAATGACGAGCAGCTGTACCGGGACTTCCAAGGCCTGAAGCAGAGGCGAGTGTGGGAGGGCTCCCGGAGCCGGCCCCCACTCTGCAGCCGTGGGCTCTCGTGTGGCCATGGGCCCTTCCACGTGGCCGTGGCCCTTCCACGTGGCCGTGGCCCCTCGCGTGGCCGTGGCCCTCCACGTGGCCGTGGCCCCCTCGCGTGGCCGTGGTCTCTCGCGTGGCTGTGGCCCCTCCACGTGGCCGTGGGCCAGTCCCTCTCCCTCTCTGGGCTTCTTGGCCTCCGTGGGACAGCGAGGTGGACAGGGACACCGGGCTCTTGGTTTAGGTCCAGTGGGGTCCCTCGTCCTCAAATCCATCTATCGTCTGTCCATCCGTCTGTCCGCTCTGGGGTCTGCCACCTTGGATACACCCCTCAGAGGGGTGTCCTCAGCTGGCGAGTATCCTGGCCGGAGCCTG